>BLBF01007719.1:0-12500 GCA_015471245.1 Laticauda colubrina
AAGCTAAACAGCACACATGTAAGTACCCGCGAAAACCTAAGAAAACATATATATATATATATATATATATATATATATATATATATATATATATATATATATATATAATTTTTTCTTTTTAAGAATACAGTGTGTATTTTAAGAATGTACCAAGCAGAATTTGACTGGAAGTTATGCATTATATTGAATGCTATAATCTTACAAGTATACATTGAAGCTTAAATAAGAGTTTGAATGGATAAAATTAAAAGATATAGAGGTGTCATACTCCAGTTGGTAACTACAGGGAAAAATTTGTTTAATAAGAAAAGATAATATGAAATTGAAACAGAACAGACAAAAGTATAAATATAATGATTTGAATTGAAATGAGACAATTAAAATAAAGTTGAGAAAATTAAAAGAGGGGAAAAACTATGTAGAAAATATAAAACGGTAATAAGATATGGAATAGAATATAAAAATGAGCATGAAATTGAGTTTGGTGTCTGTATGAAGAAGTGATAACCTGGGACCATGCTATTTTCAAAAAAGATATTTTATTTGTATTTTGTTTTTGTGAAAACCCAACTAAAATTTTCAAAAAAAAAAAAAAAAGAGGGTCATCCTAACATTTTGTAGGAAGTTTGGGGAGATGTATGAGGAAACCCCCCCCCCACTCATTTCCAGTCAAAAACAGCCTTATTCATAATGCCATTAATACTTAGCCATTCAATTCTTCCATCTCATTCCTTCAGTTCATTCAGAAGTGATCCTTGCAGGCAAAATATTGCTAAAATATTAATCCTAACACCAATTAGCTTCCATAACAACCTTCATATTTCATCCATCAGCACACATTTAGCATTGGTTCCAGGGCAGTGACATCCCTTAACTCCCTCAGGAAAAAAGACATTTCCCCATCTCTTGTTCCTCTGCTGTTTCCCAGATACATTCTTGGAGGTGGAAGAACATATCAATCTAGGAAGAACACCAAATATTGCTATACTAGTTAATGAAAACTACTGGCAGCCATGTGGCCAAAAGGACATTAGAGTATTGGAACTAATTTCACTGCCCTCTGTTTCACTATGCGTGTGTGTATGTGTGTGTACACAGGCAAACATACAACAAACATACATATATACACAGTGTTGTGTGTATGATAAATTATACATTTAATAACATGCCATGATATTCATGCTTGACTCATTAGAGATTATTAGAAATTTTTGGATCAATATATAAAAACATTTCAGCTTTTCAATGTTTCCTTTGTCCAAGGACCTACTCCTGGTGAGCCATTTGCCTTGGCAATTTGAGCTTGAGATCAGGACAGGATCAGAAAGATGTCAACTCATAAAACGTTTCTATGCCCATTTTACAGTTGCCAGCAGAAAAGTGGGGATGGGAGAGGAGTTTGAAAGAGCAGTACAGCAGTTTGGAATCAAAAGTACATTCCATTCATAACTTGCAGAGATAGTAACCAGGCGACTGGAGTTTCTGCACAGGCAAATCTCTAATTGGAGAATATGAATTATGATGCACTCAAAGGGGTGGGGGGAAACCAAGGTTAAGGGTGACAGTGAATTACATGCATGTTCGCTCCTAATAAATTCCTTATTGGTTTTGAAGTTTGGCTCAAGGCTCATGATTTAATTAGGGCAACTGCTGGAATCCTGACAAAAGGACTTCTGGGGGCTGATACTTTGGGGCCAGAGGGAGCCGGCAAGAACCCTTTTTGGTGGGGAAACAGACCATCCACATTTTCCAGAAAACGTCACCATTGCAAAATGAAAGGTTTTTTTTCCCCCAGTTTTTACAGTTTGGGTTACAACACAACTGAGCTGGAAATAGATTGGCTCCATACTCAGATTCAAATGATGCAATGGGGCTTTGGAATTTGTGCACAATCCTCATTCAGAAGTGCTCTAAGCTTTTTTCCCCCATAATAGGAGTGCATAGCTATAAATAACGATGAACATCTTTCTTTTTAAAATCTATATCCTCTCATCACTGCATAACCACCTGTTTAGTTCCTGGATTTTTAAAAAAGGAATTTGAACTAGCGTAAATAGAGAAAATTAACATATTCCAAAGAGAAAATTAACATATTCCAATATGGAACTCTATTAGAAGAAAAGGCATATTCAATTCATCAGTGGCTGAACTGCATTTCAAAATGTTTTCCATTCATGCATATCTATAGAGAGGCATGATGTTAAGGACAATATTCTGAAAGGGCCCAAAGCAATTGGCATTCTCCCACACCTAGGATACCTGAAAGATTACCTATGACTATGTTGGCTATCCAAGTGCTAGGGCTCAGATTAGGGCCAGAACTAAGAGTAGTATTAGGACAAGGTTACCCTTAGAGCTTTGCTGGGAGTTGAAGTCCACAAATCTTAAAGTTGCCAAGATTGGAGACCCCTGCCTTAGAGGTTCCACCAACTGAAGTATATATGCTGTGTTAATCAGAAAGAAACCTTCTCAGTAGTGGCCTCTTTATAGGGCAGCGAATCTGGAACATCTTCTGCATGGTATTTGCTGTTATCTCTTACATTCCTCCCTCCTCCCCATTCTATCCTTTCTCTCCTTTGGCACAATTCTCACCTGCGGAGCTGGCACTTCACACCACACCCGAATCAGACTTTTGTTGTGCAAGCTTTCATTGCCTGTGGCAATCCCTGGGATCACTGACTTATCCAGCTGAAGGGAACAAAAAAAACCTTAAATTGTGGCCAGAGTGGAAGATACCTCTCTTATCCCCACCTCCAAAGGTTACTGTATAGGTAGTCCTCAACTTATAACCACAATTGGGTCCATAATTTCCATTGCTAAGCAAGGTGGCCATTAAATGAGTCATGCCTGACTTTATGACCTTTTTGCCACTGTCGTTAAGTGAATCCTTGCAAATGCTAAGTGACTAATTGCAGTGTTAAGTGAAACCGGCTTCCCCTTTGATTTTACTTGTTGGAAGCCATCTGGGAAGGTTGCAAATGGCCCTCACTTGACACCAGGACACTGCAACCGTTGCTGGCAGCCAAGAGCTGCTTGCCAAGCACCTGGATTTTGATCGTGTGGCCATGGGAATGCTGTGCAAGGACCGGTCCTATGAAACTTTTTTCAGTGTTGTTGTAACTTCATTAAAGAAATGGTTATAAGTTGAAGACCGCTTGTATAGAAAACCGAGAAGGATCTCCCAGGAGAAAGACCAAGAGGGTGCAGTTGTGTTTAGATTAGCCTTTCCCAAGCTTGTACCCTCCAGATGTTCAGTGTCATAATCCTCCACCTGGCATAGCACACCCACCTGGACAATAAGGCCAGTGAAGGGCTCCGTGATTACTTTCAGGAGCTCTGGTGCATCCTGTCCACTGTGCAGGTTGAGAGTTGCCACAGAAACTTTGGTGATGAGGTGCAGATAGCCAGTGGCCACTTCCAGAGGCAGCAGAATCAGTACTGACAACCAGTTGAAGCAGTCATGCACCGTGGCCCCCGCAAAGGCCCTGTTAGACAACAGAGAAGCTTTTGCTGTTGTGAAATATCGGAGTTGCGGCATGAGGTATATGGATGGGTCTACCTGAGCATCCATCCAAATTGTCTGTATCGCACAAATGTCTCCGAGCCACACTTCTGCCTATTTGTTTTGCTTACCTGGGTTACTAATTACTCCTGGTTTAAGACATGCCTGTTCTTCTTTACTCCTGACTTTGTAGCCCCAGCAGCTTCCAACTTCAACCATCTCCTGGCATCCTCCTATAGTTGATGGATACTTTCTCCTTCGGCCAACCTGCTCCTGCTCTTCATCCAGCTGTGCCCATCACATAACTGCCCTTCTCTCCAGGGCAAGAACTGGCTACATTCTTGGCCTCCATCTGCAGTCCCTGGACTCCCTCCTCCCACACAATAATACTTGCCTCTTAAATTTGCTTCTGTCGCCAGCTTGCATAAGTGCCACAATGGTGTTGGTGACTGAGGTCCCTATATTGGAGCCCATGATGATGGGGATGGCTGAACTTACCTCCAGCACTAGAGAACAAAGGGCAAAGAGCACCTGGTGAGAACCCTGGCTTGAAGATGCCACCATAAGCATCATAAACAGAATGAGAGTTTGGGCACACTTTTCCTCCTGGCCAAACTCTTCCTCTCCAGTCCTATGTATAACTCCATCAAACATGTCAATGTATTAATTCCCCACAATTGCAATTACATTATTATCAGCCCCCCCCCCCCATATGTCATTATCAATACAAATATTACCACAAAAGGAACACCTGGAACCTCTTACAACTAGATACAACTCTACGGCTGTCTGATTGGGAGTACTGGGAGTTGTAGTTCAATGACATTTGGAGGTCAAACATTCCTACTCCTGATACAAAAGAAGAATAACTACTAAGGTTACATAGCTATGCCACAATCAACTAGGAAATAGGAAAGGGCAAGGAGTCAGAGGAGCCACTTCTTTTGTATATTCATGTTGCCAGATTCTGATTTGAGTCCATCAGTGTTACTCACACCCTGAGGAAACCATGCTCACGATGATGGATGTGGAGGTGCTGGAACTCTGCACAAGGACAGTAACAAGGACTCCTACCACAAGCCCTGCCACTGGGTTGGAGAGGATAGCATTGTCCTTAAAAATGTCTCCAGCCACTTTCCCTGGAAGGGGGGAAAAAGCAGAGAGTAGCAAAACAGATCTGAACATATGGCATCAAGTCTGGTCCAGCTTACTCATAAAGCAGGTTTTAATTGGAGTCTGTTAATTACTGGCTGAACGTATAGCTAGTGCATTATTTCCCCAGTTAAAAGATTCCAGTTTAGAATGAACTCTTTCTGGAAATGAGATGGGGAAATCTACAGGAAGTCTATGAATAAAACCATTTAAAAGCTCTTTTTCTAAAATGAAGAAAACATGAAGTTGGTTTCTCTGTATAAGGATTGTGTACAGTACTGATATCATAAGCAATTTTTCATTTCCACTAGTTCTGTGGTGCTTAATTGAAATTCTTAAAAAAAGAGACCCTGAAAATTTGAGGAGAGGAGAAAGAGCAGACATATTAATAAAATATGGTAGAATTATTGCAATACACTCCAGCTGATATGTGATAGAGCTGATCAAATGAGGTTGGCCTCAAAGTGTTTGGTAATCAGAAGTGACATTTTCCTTTCATGAACAAAAATTACCCTTTTGGAGAAGAGATTATGGACTTCCCATTAGGTACCGAAAAACATCTGGAGGGAAGGGAAAGGGTCCCATGAATCTCTAGTAAAATTATTGAAATTCAACTTTACACACACCAGCTTTCTTCCCTAATAAACTTACTGATCCCATTGATAGGAAAATAATTAACCAAGGTGTCTTCTGAACCTTGATCTCCTTTCTTGTCCAAAAGACTTATTTTGCATAATAACATGCTTCCTACTCATACTCCCAGGGCTTTCAATCATTTCTTCTACTCTCAGTTCAGCTCTCTTCATCTTCTAACTTGGACTGTGCAACACCACCACTTGTTTCCACAATGGAGGGCAATATGTTAAGGTTTCAAAATGCAGATGGACTTAACAAATGTTTTCCCATCACCATGTTATTCCCTAAATAAATCTTGTCTATCTTCTTTTTACCCAAGAATACTTCCTTACAGCAGTTACACTCCTCCTAACTTCCATGTTTCTCACTCCATGCATTTCTTCCACTACAATAAAGCCTTCCAGTGATATTCCAGTGTTACCCTTAGCCTCTTTCTTCACAGCCCAACTCCAACAGCACCCACACCAGCAGCAGAGACAGACAGGAGGTGGATGGAACCCACTCAGAAGGACATGTAGCACTTTCATTCTGAGGGACCATTAGGGAGGAAAGGCTGGAGAGGAGGAGAGGTGAGGCAGGCAAGCATCAGGGTGACCTCACCTCCTGCCAGCTGGAAAGCGGAGCTCAGCACATCAAGGGAGCACACAAACAGGTATAGAAAGGCAAACATCAAAAGGACCTTGAGAAAGGAAATAAGGATGGATCTGGTTCTTGCACATTTGCCAAGGGCTGCAAAGGAAGAACAGAGATTAAATACAGTCATGCAGTAGATTCAGTTCAACTTTTATCACCCACAGACAATCTAACTGTAACCTGCTGCTGCTCCGTTTCATTTTTTCCACAACACTAAGCTTTCCCTGTCATTGCTATACCCTAAGAAAGCTCATGTAGGAGCTCCAGATGGGGCCAGGCCTTTTAAATCAGTTAAAATTAAGCTTCATCATAACAAATAAATAAAACAGCAAAAAGATATACCAGTGATTGTGCCTCAAAAACAGGGGGGGGAAACCTACACACATTACGGGGACTAAAGATAAAAGAAGAAAAAGAAATTAAGGGGAAAAAAGATCTGTGTAGTATCAGTATAAAATCAGTTACATTTTGTAATTAAATCTAAGCCATGTAGAAGCACATTGCTCCATCGTCACATTTTTAGAACATGCTGACATTTCAAAAATTGACAACGAACAGGTATCTGGAACAGAGGTGGTCTTCAGCAAGTTCTGACCAGTTCTGGAGAACCAATAGTGGAAATTTTGAGTAGTTTGGAGAACCAGTAAATACCACCTCTGACTGGAGATTTTACAGTATCCTCCCCACCAAGCCAGGCCCACAGAACTGATAATAAAAAAGTGTGAATCCCACCACTGATCTGAAATCTATTCCTGAACTTCAGGAGAATAAGTTTCTCTACATGAAGGGTGTCAAACTCAAGGCCTGCGGGCCAGATCCAGCCTACAGGGTGCTTAGATCTGGCCCACGGGACCAGCGTGGAAACAGCTAAGGACCGGATCACAGTGCCTCTGCCAGCGAAAATGGAGCGCACACACACCACCACCCCCGGGCTCCATTTTTGCTGGCAGAGGGCTATCAAAACAAACTAAAAACATGTGTTTGAGCATGCAAGAAGGGGCAGGAAAGAAGAAAGGAAAAGAGGAAAGAAAAATAAAAAGAAGGGAAGATTGGAAGAGAGCAAGGAAGGAAAAATAAGGAAAGGAGATTGAAAAGGGAAGGAAAAAGAAGAAAAGGAAGGAAGGAGATTATAATAAGAGAGTGTGAGGGTCTCAGGGAAGTCCTGCCTTAGCACTTGGCCACCACAGGTGCCCCTGACATGAGTCCCATGTCATGTCCACTATGGACATGCTCACCCCTGGCCATGCCCGCTATGGCCACACATACCTCAGCCCTCCAAGGTCAAACACAATCCTGATGCGGCCCTCAATGAAATTAAGTTTGACATTCCTATTCTACATTTACCTAAACTTAATGTCTTTCTTGAGACCCAGCATAATCAACACACTGATAACTCCATGTTTAATTTCTTCAAGTGGTCTCTGTGGTCCACCCTTAATTGTAGAGGATATGGCAACCTGATTGTGTGTGCACATTAAACCATGGCTAAAGCAGCAATTTTGCATCAGGATATGAAACAAATCACATTTGCTGTTATAGAGCTGGTGAATCATTACATTTTCTAACCTTCCCCAGGAAAATGTTAGATGGATAGTTCGATTCTGATTTCTCGTCAAGTCCTCCAACTCCCTTTTTACTGAACATGGATTGTTTAAACATTGTTTTACTGTGTACAGGTTTAGTTTGTATTAATTTCACTGTTTGTAGTGCTTTGAAGAATGCTTGTTTGGAAAGACGACATGATTATTTTAAATACAATAATTTACAAAAAGATGAGGAAACTTATGCTCCTGAGACAGAGGAAGTATAGTTCATTTCTCACAACCCGGCATGCTGGTTTTGCTGCTGA
This sequence comes from Laticauda colubrina, assembly GCA_015471245.1. Lineage (NCBI taxonomy): Eukaryota > Metazoa > Chordata > Lepidosauria > Squamata > Elapidae > Laticauda > Laticauda colubrina. The sequence continues at coordinate 7,773 of BLBF01007719.1, forward strand.
GAGTTGAATCTGGAAGGGCCCTGATTTTCACACCCCAAAATTCCAAATCCTGAGAGGAAACATGAAATTGCTTTGGAGACTTTGATTTCATCCCCCAAATGGGCTCTGTGTCTGCTTGCACTCAGGGTAAAAAGAAACTTTTTGTCAGCAAGGAGAATGTGAAAAAGAAGTACCCATTCATCCATCCATCCACCTGGCACTCCAATCTCTAAACAAACCCAACTATTGCAACTCCTGCTTGAGTTGCTTAGTAATGGTAAAGAAAATGCCAGTCATTTTTCTATAATTGGCAAATGCTTCATAGAAGGAGCCTGAAGTGGGAACAGCACTCCCATAGTCAGAAGAGAGAATTGAGAAGGAAGCTGCTGCAGACTGCACCTAAACACTGACACCACTGAAAACCAAATTTCCCATGCCACAGTTTTTGAAAGAAGGTGGAAGGACTCTGTCAGAGTGTAAAGTACTGCACAGCCAAGATGCAATGCTACTTATGCAATAGTGACCAGCACCCGACCGCGCTGCATCCGAACTCCGGGCCGCCACTGCAGATATCTCGTCACCCTCCTTCTGACAAGGAGCCTCAATGTAACACAGAAGCATACAGGGCTCCCTGGCAGACTGCCAAACCACAACCAAAACCAAGGATGAGTGTCAACTGCACAGCACTGTGTGCCGACTCACCACACCCTCGTTCATGTCTTCCCATCTACTTAGCCAAAGTATACCCTGAAGATGCCCCGAAGATGCCGTGAAAATGTACATGCTGATAGACACTCAAATCACCTGCACCCTGTCCAGACCTGCATTCTTCGAACTCTTTGAGGTGTAACAGGATGAACTTCACTTCACTGTATCAACATGCCATGGACCAAGAAGCACGGCAGGGAGGAGAGCTACTGGACTGCATAAAGTCATTGGGTGGAAGTTCCCAGTTCCCACTACTGCCTGTATTTGAATGTGATGAGGTACCGAATGACCACACTCAGATTGCAACACCTGAGGTCATAAGTAGCATGCCTCACCTACAGCACCTGGCTCATTACTTCCCTGCTCTAGATCTGGAGGCTGAGATCCTACTCTTGCTGGGAAATCATGCCCCATGTGCCTTTCTCTTCTCTGAGTCAATCGGAGGCCCTGTCGATGGCCCAATGGCCATCAAATCTCCAGTAGGTTGGGGGATCATAGACGTAGTCTGTATCGATCACCTACAGGCCCCAAACCAGGCCACTGCCTTAGCAGGCCACTGCCTCCGTTCTCAAGAATGGAGACCATCTCACCTGATGCCATGCCAAGATCACTTCATGCTTTCAACAGTTTAACCTGTCTTGGGAGAAACACTCCAGACTACCAGAGACTCCAGACTACCAGAGAAGATCATGACTTAGCTTTGTCCATTGACAACAGATTCCTTCAGCTCATGGATAAGGAATTTCAACAAGATGCAGCCGGTAGTTGGGTCGTGCCACTATCCTTTCGCACTCCCAGACAATGCCTGCCAAACAACCAGAAATATGCGCTCTCCTGCGTCTTCAGTCTCAGACGAATCATGACCCGGAAGCCAGAGATGAAAGCTCATATGGTGGCATTCTTGGACAAAATGCTAAGGAACGGACACACTGAGCCAGCCCCACCCCTGGAACCTGACAAAGAATATTGGTACCTGCCATTCTTTGGAGTGTACCATCCACAGAAACCAGGCCAAATATGTGTAGTCTTCAACGCCAGTGCACAGTTCCAAGGCCACTCGCTAAACAAGGCCCTTTTGACAGGACCTGACCTCACAAACAGTTTCCTTGGGGTGCTCATCTGCTTGAGAAAAGTCATAGCAGTTATGGCTGACATACAGCAGATGTTCTATTCCTTCCTCATACAGGAAGATTGCTGCAACTGCCTCCATTTCCTATGGTTTAGTGATGATCAGCACAACCAACGGAATTCCGAATACTGAATGAGGATGCATGTATTTGGCAATGGCTCTTCCCCTGCTATTGTGAACTACGGTCTCCAACGTACTGCTTGAGAGGGAGAAGACAAATATGGAGCAGAAGCTAAATGCTTTGTAGAACACGACTTCTACATGGACGACGGCTTGAAAACCATAGCCACCCCAGCGGAGGCCATAGACCTCTTGAAGAATACACAGCAAATGCTCAGGATGGCCAACCTCAAGTTACACAAGATAGCATCCAATAGTGAAGAAGTACTAAAGGCCTTTAGTCCCGAGGACCATGCCAAGGGACTGCAAGACCTCGATTTCAGCAGCGATGCCCCCTTCATCCAATGCAGCCTCAGCTTGTGTTGGGACTTGAAGAAAGACTTCTTCACCTTCAAAACCCCAGCCCTAAATACTGGCTTCATGAGGTGAGGAGTGCTGTCAACAGTTAACAGCCTGTTTGATCCTCTAGGGTTTGCAGCTGCTGTCACCATCCAAAGTAGAATCCTACTGTGCATGCTCTCCCAAACCACCAAAGATTGGGACGAACCACTCCCACCAGAACAGAAGCAAGGATGGGAGTCATGGTGCAACTCTCTCCATTGTCTCCAAGATGTGCACCTACATCGCACATATGTTCCCATCTCACCCGCCACAGCACTAAGAAAGGAACCACATGTTTTTTCAGATGCCTCAACAAAGGCAGTAGCAACTGTGGCATACTTCAAAGTCTACGGTGGAGAGAACAATGTATATTTTGGATTCGTCATAGGAAAGGCAAAGCTAGCACCGCAAAAAGGTCATACTATACCACGGCTGGAACTTTGTGGAGCGGCGCTGGCAGAGGAACTATCAGACATGATAGCGAAGATTATAGATCTTCCCTTAGAACCCACTACCTTCTATACAGACAGCAGAATAGTATTGGGTTATATTTACAACGAAAGTAGATGATTCTATGTCTATGTGAGCAACAGAGTTGAGCAGATCAGGAGATCTTTTAAATTAGTGCAGTGGTGATATGTTCCAATGGATCAGAACCCTGCAGATCATGCAACAAAGTCTATTCCTGCATCCCAGTTATCAACTTCTACCTGGCTCAAAGGGCCCGAGTTCTTGCAGTATACAGACGCCTTGAAGCCAGAGAAACCCGATTTGTATGAACTCCTAGATCCAGATAATGATGGCGACATTCGTCCCCTAGTTAAGAAGGTAGAACTGGTCATCTGCCTAGCAATGATGTTTCAATGTGAGAAGATAGGCCCCTTTAAAACCTGTTTACTTTGCATGGTTCTCCCAATGGAAATCTCTTGGACTGGGAAACCTCTCGTACTGTGCTCGTTTGCACAATCATCCGTCTCCTCGGTCATTGGAAAGGCTTCAAGTCATACTTCCCAGACCACTGTACTCATGCTGAGAGACGAATATTGAGAAGTGTACAAGATGCATATCCGTTGAAATATGGTTGCCTGAGTGCAGGCAAGCCCATACCACAATCTAGTCCACTTCTGAGACAGAACCCATACCTTGACAACCAGAAAGTATTGCGAGTAGGAGGTCGCCTACACAAAACAGAAATAGACTCACCAAGCAAGCACCCTATCATTCTTCTGGCTAACCAACATGTAATGAAGCTGTTAGTACAATACTACCACAAACTAATCCATCATCAAGGCTGCCACTTCACAGAAGGTGCCCTCAGAGCAAGTGGACTCTGGATCGTAGGCGCCACAACTGTTCTGCAGTCTTGCTTCCATTGTCGCAAGCAATGAGTCAGACTCTACACCAGATGATGGCTGACCTACCACCTAAGCGCCTGAGTTCTGAACCACTGTTCACCAATGTAGACCTCAATGTTTTCGGCCCTTGGTCTGTGTCTGCCCGATGGACCAGGGGTGGTCAAGCTAACAGCAAACAATGGGCAGTACTCTTCACATGCCTCAGCATTTGAGCAGTCCATATCGAAGTCATCGAATCTATCGATGCCTCTTGCTTCATTGTGCTTTATTAATGCCCTGAGAAGGTTTCAAGCCCACAGAGGTCCAGTCAAGGTATTCAGATCTGACTGTGGAACAAACTTTGTAGGTGCGTATAAAGAACTACAGATAGAAGACGGCATTCACCCTGACTTGCCGATCGATGGCTACCTGAAAGCCAATAAGTGCAGGTGGATATTTAATCCTCCCCACAAATCTCACATGGGAGGAGCGTGAGAATGTATGATTGGGATAGCTCGTAGAATCCTTGACTCGATGTTAGCGAAATCACCTAAACTGACACACAAGACTTTATCTACAATCATGGCAGAAGTCGCAGCCACCATCAATGGTCGACCTTTAGTTCCAGTCTCTTCATATCCTGAGAATCTGACCATTCTAACCCCAGCTGCCTTGCTAACTCAGAAGACGGGTGATTGGCCCGCACCGTTAGGGAATTTTGATTCTAAGGACTTGTTCAAACAACAATGGAGACTAGTTCAACAGTTTGTCAACACCTTTTGGAATCGTTGGAATCAAGAGTACCTGTCTACACTACAAGATTGCTGTAAATGGAAGACCAAAGAACCGAACCTCGAAGAGGGAGACCTTGTCTTGCTGAAAGACAAGGATGTGCATCGCAACACATGGCCTATGGGACTTGTGTATCAAACCCTGTCCAGCTCTGATAGACTACTCTGCAAAGTCAAGGTCCTGATAGTGAGGTCGTTAGACTCCTCCTGTGACCAGCAGACTTTCACCAAGAAGTTCTACATCAGACTGGTCACTGACCTTGTGCTGCTGCGAAGAAAGGCTGAA
>BLBF01007723.1:0-16739 GCA_015471245.1 Laticauda colubrina
ATATATATATATACACACACACACATACACATATATACATTTTGCAGGAGGTATTGAGCATTGGTTACATTTTTCTTTTCTATTTTTCTTTTATCCCATAACATTGATGTGATCTACCTTGTTATAATACCTTCCTCATTCTTTTAATTGTTTTAATTTCACAGAATACTTTATGATTTAACGCACGTCCTTCATAGTTTCATAACTTATTCAGTTGTCAAATGTTGCTTTTTCTTTAACCATTTGTACCAACAGTTCCAAACTTTGTAGTATTCACTAACTTAGTTGTTTTTTAGTAATTTGGTTGTCCATCTCTGCACACTCGTGAATTTTTTTAATGACCATCTCCTCTGAAGGGACAATAGACAGTTTCCAATTTTGAACATAACTTATTCTGGCTGCCATTATAATGTGCAAGATTAAGTATTTATATTTTTTTTCTATTTTTGAGTCTATCATACCCAACAAAGGTTCAAGTTTTACGTCTTGTTTCATTTATATTTAGAATCCAATTTTTGATATTTTTCCAAAACTTCTGAGCATATGGACATGTCCACCACATATGGAAGTATGTTCCCTGGATGCAGTTACACTTCCAACAGTTTGGGGGAAGGTTCGGGAACATCTTAGCCAGTCTCGCGGGTGGCAAGTGCCAACAATACACCATTTTATAAAGATTCTCTTTGTATGAGGCTGACATACTTAATGTGTAATTTATTTCCCAAATATGTTCCCACTTGTCTAATTCAATACTGTGGTCCACATTTTTTGCCCAAATTATCATACACTCCTTGACTGTTTCTTCTTTTAATGTGTAATAAAATCGATATTTATATATTTTACAAATCAATTTCCTTTCCCCTCCATGCCAAACTTTATCTAATTCTTGGTCATGTTGAAACCAACTTGTTCTTTATCTTTTTTGTAATGTGTTTGTACCTGCGCATAGGGCCACCATGCTATCTCTTTTCCTTGAATTTGTATTTGATTCCTACCCTTTAACTCTCCAGTTTGATGTAATAGATCTTTATATATTACAATATTCTCAAAATCTAAAACATTTGGATGTGTAATAGTAATTTTCAAGTGCCTAAAGGATATGTTGTATTAGAAGTCAAGATCTGTTTTTACCATTGCACAATACAGGACATGTTTACAGCTTTATTTTCAGGAAAACAGATTGCAATAGAAAGTTATATAAAACATTCTAGCATAATAGCAATTTGATTATGGAATCAGTGATTCAAATCATTGTGTAAAATCCTCCATACTGAACATATTCAAGTGGAGGCTAGACATTTGGATTGCTTAAATTTATTTTCATGTACTAAGTAAAGGGGTGGGCTCATCCTAAATAATCTCTTCTAGTTCTGTGATGCTATGTACTGTGATGTTCAAAAATACCACGATGCTCATCCTGATGCTGTGTTACAGTTGTATTCAAACATTAATGATTCTTTTTTTATGCATGTTGATGTGGTTTGTCTCTCTGTGGTCTAAGATGACTTTATCAAACCCAACAAACAAACAAAAGTACATAATGGCAACAGGGAGTGGTGTCACCTTGCATAAAATCTGGGAAAAACAAATCCTTCTCACAACTCCATTATACTTTAAGGAACCATCCATGTACCTATGATGGATTCAGCCAAATGAAGATGACTAGCAGAAATCAAGCAGCAGAAGTAGTTCTTTTTTGATGGAACTAGAAGGAGAAATTAAGCCTTGTTTAATTATTTATTTATGTTCAAACAAGAAGCAGAGCTAAGATGTTTTCTTAGTACAAACAGAACTCCAAACTGTAGCCAAGACTTTATGTCTGATCTACAATCTAAAACCGGGCATGCTATCACTGACTTTGGTGTGAATGTCTATGGAGATTCTGTCATCCAAGTCAACAGTTGTCTCAAGGATGCTTTTTCAAAAGGCAAATGGATGTTCTTTGTTTTTCCTGAAGACATTTCATTTCTCATCTAAGAAGGAATATAAATCATTCCATTCTCCACCATTCAGTCAGAACTGAAGAAGCTTCTTGGATGAGAAGCAAAATGTCTTCAGGAAAAACAAAAAAAATTCCAGTTGCCTTTTGAAAAAGCACCTTTGGGACTTTGGTATGATGTAGCATATTATATACTAATGCTATATTCTGGGAAAGAATTTTGTGAAAATTTTTTATAGTTTTTGGCACGTAAGCAATTGACAAATCAAATAAATAAGTAATAAATGAATGTTTTTTGAGATAGCCTGAATGTACAAAGAGGAAATAATTAGCTAGACTCTATCCCCTACTTCACATAGACACCTTTTAAAAATTTAGTCAGAATTTCTAGAAATTTGCAAACCGAAATCCCTCTGATAATCATTAAAGAGTATTAACTACATTTAACTATATTTTGGACAGTAGCCAAAATTTGTAAATGAAAAAAGTCTGGCAGGGTGGGTCAGGGAAAGAAGATGCATAAAAACATAACGTTTAACTCTGCCTCCACAAGGTTACAATTCAGCTTCTGCTGCTGCAGGTGCACTTTTGTGATTACTCTTTAATGCTGGATCACAGGCACAATTATTTGCAGCCGTAATTGTCCCTTTTAATCCTCCATCTGCTTACAGTATATGCAAGCTGGTAACTAGGTACTGTTGCAAATGCAAAGAAGGGAGGGTGTAGTATAGCTCTCCTCCCTCCCCCCAATCTAATTACATAGATGGTTTTGTGTGTGTCATTCAATGAAGAAAATTATGTTTGAAAATTTGTATTAAAAGGATTCCCATTAAAGGGGTTTGCCTGCCTGATAATGTCCTCTTCCATCCCTCGGTGCTTGAATCCTTGGGATCAGATTGGGGGGGGCAGGGCTCTGAAATAGGAATGCAAGAAACCTCATTCTATAAGTCACTATTCCAGATATAATATCAGGTCCTGTTAGCTTGGGCAGTGTGGTATTCAGGCAATTTTTCTTTTGGTATTCAAACAGCTGAAACTTTTATATTTCTCCCAGACTTTTCAAGTTGGTCTCCAGGTTCCAGAACACTCAGTTTTCTCTACAGTAGTGCTGAATGCCTTCCACTTTCTCCATAAGTGAAAAGTTCATAGAACACAGAACATAGAACAACAGAGTTAGAAGGAATCTTGGAAGTCAGCCCCCTGCATAAGGCCAACCCCCTGCATGAGCAAGAGAGTCTATACCATTTCAGACAAGTGGCTGTCCAGTCTCTTCTTGAAAATTTCCAGTGATGAGATACCCACAACTTCTGAAAGCAAGGCATTCCACTAGTTGATTGTTCTCACTGTTAAGAAATGTCTCCTTAGTTCTAGATTGTTTCTCTCCTTGATTAGTGTCTATCCATTGCTTCTAGTCTTGCCTTCTGGTGCTTTGGTAAATAGTTTATGCCCCCTCATCTTTGTGAAAGCCTCTCAAATATTAGAACATTGCTATCATATCTTCCCTAGTCCATCTTTTCACGAGACATACCCAATCCCTATAACCATTCTTTATATTTCTTGGTCTCCAGACCCCTAATCATCTTTGTTGCTATTTTCTGTACCCTTTCCAGAGTCTCAACATCTTTTTTATATTGTGATGACCAAAACTGGAGGCAGTATTTCAAGTGTGGCCATCTTAAGGCTTTGTAAATACCATTGTATAAACAGCTTCTTCCTCTCCTTGTTTTCAAGATGATCTAATGGTTTTCATTGACTTTGTGTTGAGCATGATGAAAAGAAAGCAAAAAGTATAAGCATGATCAATTAGTTCTAGTACCGTGACAAATAAAACTCCTACCATTTTTTAACTTTTCCTTCAGTTGACAGGAAATAATTTGAAGGAACATAACATTTTGGTAAAATATTCATGAGAAAAGCATTGTGTTCTCATACTTACCTTAGTTATGAGATGGCCAAAAGTATGATAGCACATTGGTCTTTCATTATATAATATCTCTTCAGTGACCTCCCTGATTTTCTCATTTGAATTAAGTGAAAAAGAAGATACCACGATGTGGTATCCAATATCTAAAGATAAAGACAATTTCTAACAGAGCTTACTTTTTAAAATTATTGATTTCACTGAGTTTCTAACTATTCACAAAACATTTTGAAACATTATGCTGACACTAGATAGTGATGAAATCCAACATCATTATAAGCATGTTGCCAAAAAAGGAACAATGGTTGACAAACTATGAATTATTGTGCAAAGTAACCCAATCTTTTTATACTGCAAAATTGATAGGAGGAGGCAGAGTTGAAGTCAAACAAGTTTGCAGAATAGTCCAATGGTGGACTATTAAGTTACTCTAGATGTTTTTAAGGGAAGAATTAGTAGCAATGCAATTTAGTGAGGATTTGAGAGGTTTAAATTATATTTACACAATATACAAAAGTAGAAATTTTCCTGGGCAGATTCACTCTTTTTCAATTACAACATTTGAGGCAAATTGTCATGCAGCTGCTCAAAACTCAGTGTTTCCTCAAACATTGTTAACCACCTCTTTGAAGACAGTCTTTGTTTTTTACTTATGAAGCAGAATGTTAACTATATATTTATAGTAGATTACGTTTGCACTGCATGGTTGAAGAAAGCTACCAGGAGAGTATGTGCTGGTAAGATAAATACAGTTAGTTAAATATGACATAGAATATTATATTATGTAAAAATAGAGAAATCCCTTCCACCTTGAGGGAGATGGAAATCATGTAAAATCTTGCATATGAGCACGTGTTAAAATGCAACATTCATTGTCTCCCTACTCTGATCTTAAGGGATAGTGGATTGTGAGAGCAGTAGTGGCAGAGAGATTAGAATGCAGTACTGCATGCTAATTCTTCGACTGCCGACTGCCAGCAGCTCAGCAATTTGATTCTCACCAGCTCAAGGTTGATTCAACCTTCCATCCTTTCCGAGATTGGTAAAATGAGGACTCAGATTTTTGAGGGCAAAAATCTGTAAACCACTTAGAGATGGTTATAAACAGTGGTGGTATTCTACTGGTTCGGTCTGGTCCTGGGTGAACTGGTAGTAAAAAATGTTACTATTCGGCAAACCAGTATTTCTTTTTTTTCCCCTCCTGACAATCAGCTGGTCCGATGATCAGCTGTGCCAGGATCCCCCTTGCTGTCTTACTGCTTCACCCAGGAAGCTTCCCTGAGGCCCAGGAGGCAAAAAAAAAAAAAGACTGTGGGGGGTGCTGCAAAAAAAAAAAAAGAATCCATGCCCACCCAGTCATATGGCTACACCCACCTGGCCACGCCCACAGAACTGGTAGTAAAAATATTTGCATCCCACCCTGGGCTGTAAAGCACTGTGAAGCGGTATATAAGTCTAAGTTCTATTGCTACTGCATACACCCACTGTAAGTATTGAAGAATGTTAAGAAGACCAATGATGTATGTGATTTACATACTCCTTTTTATTCCAGAATGATAATTTCTCCTCTGGATTATCCATTTATTTATTTCCTATCTCCAGTCATATTCAGATGAGACCCTGTTTTAGGGTAAACCCTTTCCTGGGATTTCAACTTTTTGAGACAGAGGTGGAAAGATACTGTTAGATTCACTGCTTTACCCAATAAAAAAGCAGGCAGGTGTGCCATTTAGCCTGCCCAGTCACCAAAGTTATTAAAAGTGATATTCTCTTTAGTGGGCTTTTTCTCTTTTTCTAAAATGGCCAGTCAACACAACAGTTTCATTTCTAGGAATAAAACACAGATCCAAGAGTATAAACCTCAAGCAATGCAAAAAAAAAAAAAAGCTGAAAAATATGGTTGATCAACAAATAAGAAGTGACCTAGAAATATTGTCCACATAAATCCATGTTTTCCATCTCTGCTATAAAAGACATACCCATGGATATCGCCACTATTCTGCAGAAGGTTCATGATGAAGGAAAGGACTGCAGCTTAGTCATGGTCTCTGCTTTACAAGCAGAAAGTTCTAACTTTAATACAGTACCTGGTCTTTCCAGGTCAGGCAGGGAAAGAATCCCATATGAAGTACTAAAAAGTTAATCAATCAGGTCAGTCAGGATAGTGTCATGCTAGACTAGCTAACTAGTTTTTCATACACTTATTTTAGAAAAGAAGGGGACTTTTTCTGATAAATCAAGGGAAATTGTCAAGTGAATGAAAATGATGCTACTTCTTATATATATTCCCTGCCACCTTAAGTTAGGTGTAAGGAGTTTTGTCATAGAATATGACACTGACCAATGAAGCACAAATGAGAAAGAATGGGCAGATGTATTATGGCTATTTGATCACAAATTATAATCATATTTTTCATTGCTACTGTGCCCCTAGAAAAGTTATAGTAAATATCCACATTTCAAGGCAGGTGATTACAATTTTACCTTTTTTGCCATCCAACCAAGTGTTGAAAAAAAAATTTGTGATGAATATATGGGCTCCTTTTTCAGCAAAAACCGAAGAGAACAGGATTAATATTGGCCAGGAGACATAAAGGTGGGATGGGTAAGAAGATCACACACACACACACACACACACGTCCCATTTTTAAGTAATTTGAGCACTACAATTAGGAGGAAGAGAAACAAGGGCTGTAGAAAATGGACCACGAGACTTTATTACAAGATGTGCAGGCAAGTGCTCCCTTTTCAATGATGATACAAACAGGGACTAGACTGTTGTTTCTCCATGTCATTATAATATATGTGGGTATATGCATAATTTTGTATTTATTTATTTTGTAGTGTTTATGTAGTGTATATTGGAGGTGGAGACCCTTTGAGAGCTGTATGCAACAAAATTTCATTTTAATGTAAGGCAATCAGTGTACATTCAAAGTGACAATAAAGTTATTCTAAGTCTAAGTCTGGGTGAAAAGGTCAGTGCAGGAAATGTATGCCTGAACTTGCATTTGAAAATTGCAAGGTTTAACGTTATCCAGGGGGTTTGGATTTTTTTTTCCAGTTCTGGGATCCAGTCTCAAATACTTGAGTCTCTGAACATAAAACAAAGTGTTTTTCTCATCTAAGTAATTAAGCCGGTCTCATGCATCCCCAACTGGGATATAGATTGTGGTGGGTGGATATAATTTCTAAAATGCATAAATTAGATGTATTGGACCTTATTTCATTTAATTTATAATTCATTTGAGAAATGTATTTAGAGAAAGGAAACAGTATAGTCTGATACTTTAATTACCTTACTTAAAAAAAAACTGCACCTGAAGATTATATTCTTTAATGACCCCAAAAAATCACAGCCTTTTACTGCCATTTTCCTGCTACAAGACAGCAATATTCACGCTTAAGTCACTGTTTGCAGAAATAAATTTCCAGCTCTCTCAAGTCAGTCAATATTTTCAACTCTGCCAAACAGAGCTGATGTATCAAGAACCACAGCCTCTACAGTTAAATCTGTAAACATCAGAAAAAGGATTTTGTTTTTAAAGTAAAAATTGAAAAGCAATCAGCAATTGCAGGCAATGCAAATTAAAATCCAACTGCATCATTCCAGTGAAACCATTCTAAATGATCTTGGGTGGATGGGCTAAATTTGAGAGGTGGAAGCATTCTGTCATTAAAGATTGAAATTGTAACCATTTCTGATATTAAATGAAAACTATGAACTTAGATGCAACAGCCTTTGGATAGAAGTAAAGAGGTTTGGGTGTCAGGTTTGGTCTATTTACACCACTAACCCCATACTACAGTGGACATAGGAGCTGGGTTGGTGCAATGGTGAGAATGCACTATTGCAAACTGACTCTGCTCACAGCCAGGAGTTCAATCCTGACTTGCTCAAAGTTGACTCAGTCTTGCATCCTTCCGAGGTCAGTAAAATGAGGGCCCAGATTGTTGGGGGCAATATTATAAACTGCTGAGTGCTCTGTAAAGCATTATGAAGAAGTATGTAAGTTTAACTACTATTGTTATCCTATAATTTTCCCATTTTACCCTAGTTTTAAAAACACCAAGAGTTAGGAAAAAACAGATGAGCACCTTGCAAAATAAATGTTCATCTTGTAATGACTTAATAGATATTTCCAAACAGTTTTCTTGACAACATATGGAAGAAATTTGCTACTGCATTTTAGAATACCCACACACACACACACTTCTGGGGATCTCATCAAAACCGGATCTGATCCTACTTCATTTTTACAATCAACCAAGAGAAGCCAATTAGATAATAATAAAAACAGTAAATCAGTAACAAACACTCACATGGATTTTTGAGTGTTCAGAAGTATCATAACAGAAATGGGCAATGTGTGAGCCTCTCGATGATGCCACATTTGAGCTTGCATATGGTTAATAGTAGGAAGTGGTATAAATTGCATTCAAGCAACAGCTGGCAAGCCACAGGTTGCTCATCCTGCCTTACGACTATCTTTGCTTTAAAATAGCCCTGGGAGATAGGTTAGAAATACATAACATGGATCTGGAATAAACAGCATCATCACATACATTTGCCATTTCTTTTGCAAGCTGGAAACCATTTAGGAATATTGTTGAGGGGTACAAATTGTGTAGAGCATACAGGTGAAACTCAAAAAATTAGAATATCATGCAAAAGTTCATTTATTTCAGTAATGCAACTTAAAAGGTGAAACTAATATATGAAATAGACTCATTATATGCAAAGCAAGATAGTTCAAGCCGTGATGTGTCATAACTGAGATGATTATGGCTTACAGCTCATGAAAACCCCAAATCTACAATCTCAGAAAATTAGAATATTGTGAACAGGTTCCCTATTCTACTCTAATCAGCTTATTAAGCCCAAACACCTGCAAAGGGTTCCTGAGCCTTTAAATGGTCTCTCAGTCTGATTCAGTAGGAAGCACAATCATGGGAAAGACTGCTGACCTGACAGTTGTGCAGAAAACTATCCTTGACACCCTCCATAAAGAGGGAAAGCCTTAAGAGGTAATTGCAAAAGAATTGGCTGTTCCCAAAGTGCTGTATCAAAGCACATTAACAGAAAGTTATGTGGAAAGGAAAAATGTGGAAGAAAAAGGTGCACAAGCAGCAGGGATGAGCGCAGCCTGGAGAGGATTGTCAGGAAAGGGCCGTTCAAAAGTGTTGGGGACTTTCACAAGGAGTGGAGGCTGGAGTCAGTGCATCAAGAGCCACCACACACAGATGGATCCTGGACGTGGGCTTCAAATGTCGTATTCCTCTTGTCAATCTGCTCCTGAACAAGAAACAACATCAGAAGAGTCTTACCTGGGCTAAAGAAACACAGAACTGGTCTGTTGCTTAGTGGTCCAAAGTCCTCTTTTCTGAGGTTTGTTTCCTTTTCCTATTTGTCTAGTTTTCTTAATTACTTAAGCTTTTGTCCATAGGGATTCTTTAATACTTTTTATTTGATTTCTTTTCCTATGTAAGTTTGTTTTCTGGCTGACCTGATGTTCCCCTTGGTCTTTTCCTCTTTTTTGTGACACTACTGCCTTCATGAAATTCCCTTTCCACAGGACAATCCTTTTTGTATTGATTGCATGTAATATTCTAAATTTCTGAGATTGTGGATTTGGGGTTTTCATGAGCTATAAGCCATCATCATCACAATTATGACACATCACGACTTGAACTATCTTGCTTTCCATGTAATGAGTCAATCTCACATGTTAGTTTCACTTTTTAAGTTGCATTACTGAAATAAATGAACTTTTGCACAATATTCTAATTTTTTGAATTTCACCTGTACTAACATATTAGACAGTGGAAACGTAATCTGAAGGATGCCTAAGCCAGTCTGCTTTGTGCAATGGGCACCTCTAGCCAATAAGCCTCTCAAGATCCCCAATCAATTGGAAGGTACACTCAGATGACTGTAATCTCAGAGCTTTACTTCTTGTAAGTAAATCCAGGAGGGATATTTGGCTGAATTGCTATGCCCTTCCTACTCTTGCAGACAATAATCTCAGAATCTTTTGAGCTTTCCCGGGAATAGGATAGCTAGGAGGCAGAAAAGCCAGTCCCTGCTTCAGACTGTATAGAATGAAAAGTTTCTAAGATTCAGCAGAAGGAGAGGGGGGTGGGAAATCAATCCTTGCAAATTTCTACTAATAGTAAATAATCAATTACACTGCATGAAAATTTTGATTTTATTGTGGATGTGCCCATATTCCGCCACATTTATTTCACAACTATTTCCCACTTTGGATATTAAGGCCCTGTCACACTGCCCAACGGATGCAAAATGGACACAACGGAGGAGCAAAATGTTCCATCCGTTGTTATCCGCTCTCAAAAGGGGCAAAAATTTGCATAACCGGAGCGGATAACACGGACAGGGGGAGGACGCAGGGCGGATGGAAAGCAGATGCGGAACGGAAGCCCAGCGGAGGGAAGCGGATGGGAGCGGATGGCACATCCACTAGGCTTCTGGGGGACCTCAGCAAAGCGGACGCGGAACGGATACAGCAGATGCAGAGCGGATGCACAGCGGATGAAGAGGATGCAGAGCGGATGCAGAGCGGATGAAGCGGATGCATAGCGGATGCACAGCGGATGCACAGCGGAAGCCTAGCGGATGCCGAGCGTTAATTGCGCATGCAGGGAGGATGCATTGCGTCAGCCCCGCAGATATAACGGAAGCAGCTCGGAAGCAGGTCACCATTCAGAGGAAAGACCTGCTTCCAGACACATCGACTGCCTTGCCTGTCCTGCCTGCATGTCTGCCTGCAAGCCTTGCTGCCAGCCTTGGTGCCTGCCTCCCTGCCAGCCTTCCTGCCAGCCTTGGTTTCTGCCAGCCTCCCTGCCAGCCAGCAACCCCACAACCATGCTGAAGCACAGCAAGCCTCAGCCATCTGCTGCCAGCCCTTGTAAGAGGGACAGGGCTACCATCCCGCACCCTGGCCCTCACTCTGGTTCTGCTGGGGCTTCTGCAGCACGGGCTCGCTCTTCTGGGGCTGGGACTTCTGCTGCTTCTGCTTCTGGAGGAGCTGATGACAAGCACTCCAGCACCAGCCACCTCCACAGCACCTGCACCCTTCACCCCTGAGACTGAGCGACCAAGAGGAGTGCCAGAGACTCATTTTTGTCTTATAGCTTGTTGTTAATAAAGTCTATTTTTGATTCACACACTTGCTTCATTTCTTTTTTTAAATAAAGTCTTGCTGGAAACTTTTAGAAATGGTTTAAGCCTTTGCATGTTGTGGGATGGGTTAAGATAGCTGTGGGATGGGTTGAGATAGCTGTGGGATGGGCAGGGATACCTGTGGGATGGGCAGGTCTACCTTTGGGATGGGTAATAGCTGTGGGGATAGATAAACCTCCAGTGCAAGCATAGTGGGACTGTATGGTCCACCCTCCCAGGTGCCACACCTATGGCCCTTTATTATCAATAACAATATAATCAATCATCCACACATGTCAACATAAACACAACTCTTTATTAAATGACCTGTTCATCGTAGGGCCACTCAACATACATGGCCCAATCTCATCAGTGTGATGAGACAGGCTGAAGGAAGCATCCATTAAGCATCTATCATCCTGTCTTGCCACTCCACTGCTCCAGCTGGGGAGTTGCACCAGTGTTTCAGGAGGTTCCGCTGCTTCTTCCCTTCACGTGAGGCTCTGTTGGGGCCTTGCACATCCTGAGTGTCTATCAGGTTTCGCCCTTGCCTCCATTCCCCAGGCTCCATGTCCCCATTGCCTTGCTGGAGGTCCACAAGCCTGTTCTGCAACACTGGGTAGCGGGTGCGCATGAGATTGTGCAGGATGCAGCAAGCTTCCATGATCCTCCTCACGGTCTGTGAGTGATGCTGCATGGTGGTGAGAAGTACCTGGAACCTGTTGGCCAGGATGCCAAAGGCGTTCTCCACCACCCGCCTTACCCTGAACACCTTTAGTTGAAGATCCTCTCTTCACGGGTGAGGTATTTGGAGGTGTAGGGCTTCATGAGGTAGGTTGTGAGGGAGAAGGCGTCATCCCCCACGATGAAGTAGGGCACATGTTGTGTGTCATTGGGCAGGGGTTCTGGATCTGGGAAGCCCACGATGAGGTTGCGTTCCAGCTCCTCCTTGAGGTGACTGGCGTTGTGAAGATGAACCGCTGCCTGAAGCATCAATGTACATGAACCATGGTGAAGAGGATGATGCTGAAGAAGCCCTTAGAGTTGAAATAAGTGGACCCCGACTTGGCTGGCGCTTTGCAGGCCACATGCTTGCCATCGATGGTTCCAACGGTGTGTGGGAAGTTCCACCTCTGATACCACTGCTCTGCAACTTTCTTCTATCCTTCTACAGTGGAGGGGCACTGGAGGAGCTCCTCCTTGTATTCTTCGATGATGGCCTGCACCACTTCTCTGACCACAATGCTGATGGTGTTGGGTGGCACCCTCCAGCCGTACTGCATGCTCCTGTAGGTGGCCCCTGAGGCCAGGTGGCGCAGAGTCAGTGCCACCTTGAGCCCAGGTTCCAGGCTGGGCCGGAAGTTGGTGTTTGTCTTGGTCAACCTGGGTGTCAGGCACTGCACAAGTTTGTCAAACATGGCTGGAGGCATCCTCATGAAGTTCTGGAACGCCCAAGCTCCTGAGCTCCACCATCAGCTTGTTGTACAGTCTGTACTCTGCTCTTCTGGTGAACCATCTTCGTACCCAGACGCTTCTTGGCCGCCCCTTTTTCTTCCCCTAGTAGAGTTCACAGAGCCTGTAGATGGCTTCGCACTGTTGCAGAAGGATGGTGGCTGCCAAAAGGACCATGTTACGATCCACGGTGGACATGACTAGATGCTGTGGAAGAGGAAGAGGCAGATGAAGGCTGCAGAGGTCCGCATCGCAGGGCTGCTGTTCTGAAAGTGAGATCCAGATGTGTTGCTCCCCCTTTTTATAGGCAGTATAGGTGTCCCTTTGCATCCTCTAGGCATCCTCTCGGCATCTTCTAGACATCCTTAATATCCGAGATAGGTCCCCTCTGCGAACGTTTTTTCTGTTTTAAATGCTTTGTTTCCATGCTGCATCCGTTCTGCATCCGTTCTGCATCCGTTCTGCGTCCGTTCCACTTCCTCCCTGCGTCTGAGCGGATGCGAGTTGCACGGATGCACAGCGGATGCCTAGTGGATATTGCGGATGCATAACAGATGCATAACGGATGCATAACAGATGCGTAGCGGATGCATAACGGACGAATTGGATACATTTTCCGCGCAAAAGTTTTGGGCAGCTCTAAACTTTTTGAGCGGATGAAACGTCAATAGACGGAAGCTGGATGGATAGAGAGGAAGCAAAACGGAGGCAGTGAGTACATCGCGTTAACCAACGGATGGCAAACTTTTTTGTCCGTTTTACATCCTCTTTGCATCCGTTGCTGCAGTGTGACAGGGGCTTTACCTATTGTTCTTTTGATTACATTTATCCTTTGAAGCTATAACACTCTTTTTCTAAGCTTAACATCTATCCATAGTTCTCTTTGCTCAGGCATACTTTCTAGGTTTTAAAAATAAATACTACTTTTAAACAGACATTTTTGGTGCCAGCTGTTTCTTGGGATATTGTAATCTGGTAACATACCTAAATCTTAACACCTCAGCAGTGCCATAAGCTGATAGCTTCCATGCCACACTGCATTGAGGCAGTAATTGCTGCAAAAGGGGCCCAAACCATTTAACTGGGGTCACGATAGGGATTTCCCATTTGGCGTGGTCAGTTGGTTCCAGAATGCCTTGTTCTATTAGTTTGTTTAATTCTTCATCCATTTTGGGTTTAAGTGCAAAGGGGACTTGCCTCGCCTTTAGCCTAATTGGAGCTATAGTTGGGTCTAAATTGAATGAAATAGGAGACCTTTGGTACTTGCCTAACTTTCCATCGAAGATGTCCTGGAACTCTCTCATCAGGTTCTCCTCCCAGTCTGTGTCGGCAATGCAGTTAATGCCAGTCACTCCAATGCCTAGAGGTTCTAACCACTTGAGTCCCAGCAGGCTTGGTGAGTTCCGGTCTATGATGGTTAGAGGCAATATCTTTTGGTGTTCTTTGAAGCTTATCTGGAAATGTCCAAGTCTGACTACCGGTATTCTGTTCCCACGGTAGTCTTTTAAAATTAGCGATTGGTGTTCTAGTTCAGCTCTGCCAATGTGCAGTACTAGTCTTTTGATGGTATCCCATGATACCATCAATAGGTATGATCCGGAGTCAACCTCCATCTTACATTCTTGGCCCTTGATCCAGACTGCCACATGTACCTTTCGGTCATTTGTTGCGTTAGAATGGCCGATGGTGATGGTTTGATGAGTTTCCTCTTTCCTATAGTTTTCATTTGGCCGCTTGCCTTTGCCTTTGCCTTTGTGACTCTCACGGCTCCATGTTGTCCTTTCTTTATTTTTTGGTGGTGTGTTGTCCCTTCGTCTGGGGCTGGTTTTGGCATACTCGTGCGATGTGGCCCCGCCATTCGCAGTACCGGCACACGGCATGTAAGAACCGGCACTCAGAACGGGGGTGGTCTCCTCCGCATCCGGCACACTGAAATCCCAACTTACAACCATTTTTCAGTCTCCGCTCTCACTCAGCCTGGAGTCTGTGGATTTCTTCTTCATCGTCCTCGTCGATTTCGGATGATCCACTGTCTGTATAGCATACCATGGTTTTGTGTGTGCTTTCTACCTTCTTCTCAGTGCTCTGATTTGACTCAGTCGGTGTCTTTGGTGAGTTGGCATTCATCTGCTACATCTTTGCCTCTGACTTTTTTGTTGCTTCTGCTGCCGTGGCTTCAGCAATAACCTCAGTAACGGTAATCTTTGGCCAGGTTAGCAGCCGGCTTTGTAGGGTAAGGTCTCTTAGTCTGAGGACCACGCGATCCCTCATGGCTTCGTCCATGTTTAGGAATTGCCCCTCCAATGTCCTGAGAGCGGCTACAAAGTCTACGATGCTCTCACCTTCCCTCTGGTCCCGTTTGTAAAACTCGTGTCTCCTGATGAGGCTGGAGATGGTCGGTGCGTAGTGAGCCTTCAGTAGCTTCTCTAGGTCTGGCCAGACCATCTGCTCCACATGCCTTGGCCATCTTGAACACTGTGGGCCCACAGTGCATCAGGAATACAGCTCTTTTTCGGTTGTCCGAGATTCCTTGTAGATCGTTGCTCTCCAGGAACATGAGGAATCTATTGATATAGGATTTCTAGTCCTCTGCTGCTGGGTTGAATGGTGCGGGTGGCGAGTTGGTTCCGGCCATTTTGTCTGCTCGGTTTTCGGTGCCACGTGCTTGACTGATCTCCTTTCTCAGAATCCCACCCTCGTCACCAATGTTCGGTTCATGGGAAATGAGACACAGAGATCAGCATAACTTCAGCTCTTTTATTTAGTTCCGAAAGTCCGTCTAAACCAGGAGCCGCGGCAGCTTTTTTTATAGCGAGCTGCTCATGGCTAGTGTCCAATGACGGCTACTTGTTTTTCCTGCCACTCGAATTGGCCAATCATAGCCCTGCTATTTTTGGCCAATCAGCATTGAGAAAAGTAGCCAATCAGCGTCAGGTATTTGCTGTCCAATAGGAATAGCCTATTTGGAGTATGTTAATATGGAACACCTATCATTTGGAAAGGTGTGTTGTGTGAGACCTGTCTTCCAGTCCTCTTTGTCTGTTGCATGATTGATAGGATGCCTGGAGCTCTAGAAGCAAGGAAAGACCAACATCTGGGAGGTATTTAATGTTTGTAAGATGAACTCCTAGATGTACAACTAAACTACGGAATGTTCTTGGTAGGTGGCAGCTTCATAAATGAATGAATTCAGTAAAGTTTACAAAACATTAAAACTTTTCCTATATTCACATTCTTATCTGTTAAGCACAAGAATAAGCAGAAAAATCTACATGTACATATTACAGGTATTTCTATATCATTTAATAAGTGGACTAAATAGGTTTTCTGAGGAATTTGCTGATTTGTTCTCTGTGGCTGGATGAAGAACTCCTCTCCTCAAGCCCAGCTAGTCTGACCAATACAAAGGGATCACATGGATTGTAGTTATGCAACCTCTGGAGGCCCACCTCTGTAATAATCTCACCGAAGCCACTATTTCAGAGTTCACAGTAAAAATGTCTGTTCCTTATCCTAAATGCTAAGGACCTATCTAATATATGGTAGTATATATACCATATATATATATGTGCTATTCAGCTTCCTTCAGGTATTATCCCACGTCATTGTAGTGCTTTTAAAGTTGTAGCAACGTTTCAGCAGAATCTCATCTGCCATCATCAGGCTTCTGTATTAAGTTTGTATGTGGGTCAGGGTCTCACAGCTGTTGGTTTTAAATTTGAGGCTAGCCTATCCTGATTGGTTGGGAGTCTTGGTCTGTGTTTATTGGACTTGGAGTTTGTTTGATTGGTGTTTCTGGTTTCTTCTGTCTGTTTTGTGGCTTTGATTGGCTGGCAACCCTCTGTTCCTGTGTTGGAGGCTTTCAGTGCAGCTTGGCTTCGTGTGAAAGGACGGCTGTTATCTATTAGGAAGCCAGGTTTCATCTGGGTGCCTGGTGGGGGGGTGTTTGAGTTGGAGGCATCAGAGGGAGTCTGTTTGTGCCCAGGTGTTTGCCTGGCTTGTGGTGTGGAGATCTTTCTATTTGAGAGTGCAGGCTTCCAAATGATTGACAGTCTGGTGGAATCATCTCTTTTATTCATGCTTTCAGGTCTTTTTTCAATCTCTATGGCTTCTCTGATGATTCTGTGGCTGGGGTTTTCTATAGTGGCTAGGGTTTTGGTGCCATTGAAGTTGATGTTGTGACCTGTGGTTTTCATGTGTTGGACTAGTGAGGAGGTGTGTTCCAGCTTTTTTACTGCATTTTT
>BLBF01007724.1:0-11920 GCA_015471245.1 Laticauda colubrina
TCAAGCACAACCTTCTCACACTGTTGAGCGATGTTGTTTGATACAAACACCAGATCAGGGTTGTAGCCACGTCTCCATCTACAGCTGTTGAAGGAGGAGGGAAGTTTTGCATCATGAATAAGTGACAACTGGTTTGCATCAGACCAGTTCTCCACAAGTTCGCCGTCTTCGTTGGTTTCTCCATATCCCCAGATGGTGTTGTGACTGTTGAAATCACCAATGGCCACATTAACACGGCCATCAGTAACTCCTGGAGGTACGCAGAAAGTCTGAGTTGGAGGTTTATAGATGGAGCTTACAGAAATCCCCATAAGCCCAATGGTTAGGACGTCAATGTTGTCCGTGTCTGACATAGCGAACTTATCCACAATCAGGCCATTGCGTGCGAAAATTGCGCTGCCATACTGGTCATGTGGTATTTCCGCTATGAGGGTCATGCCATCGATGCGTGGACGAATACGTGAAGACCCACGATGTGTCTCCTGCAGACAAAGAATGTCACAATTGTTCTTTATACACAGGTTAGCCAGAAGATCCTGCTTGGTACCTGTGAGACCTTCAATGTTGGATGAGATGATGCTCAGGGCCGGTCCTGATAAGGACCCATGTTTATGACGCTGGCGCTCATCAACAGATCGGTCGTTGGTAGCCATTGTAATGAACTAGTAGTTGTGTAGTGTGGTAGAAGGATTCGCAGGAGAAATTCCTGACAGGGACCGCGACGTGAACGCTCCTTCTTTGGCACTTCAAAGTGCTGCTCTGCCTCAATCATAATGGGGACAGGGGTTGCAATTTAGAACACAGGGAAGATGTGATTTCTGGTTTCAATAGACTACAATGAAATAGTGAATGTACAGTGACGTCTGAACATTTTTGGCAGCTCAAATTCTACAGTTACTGGGTTAATAATCCTCTTGATGGGGAAAGGTCCAAAGTATTTCAACCCTAATTTCTTTGATGATTATCTAGTTTGTAGGACTTCAGTAGAAAGATAGATTTTGTCTCCCACCTTAAGGCCTTTGGTTTGATATGGTTTTTATCAGCCTGCTTTTTATATGCTTCCCTAGTTTCATCCAAAGCTTTTCTCACCACTGAGTAGGAGGTGTTCTGTAACTGGGCAACCCAATCTTTCACTGATGAAATCAATGGGTGGTCTCAGGCAATTCAGGGATAGCTACAAAGTCTTGTCCTGTTGCCACTTTAAATGGAGTGAATCTGATGCTACAGAGCACTGAGTTATTGTAGGTGACCTTTGTAAAAGGGAGGAGGCCTGTCCAATTGTCCTGTTGGTAATGTAGCATCTGAGGTACTGCTCCAGGATGTCATTGGCTCTCTCACACACCCCGCCCATTAGTAGCCAGATGATGTAGGAACTTTACAGCTTGCACCAGCTTCTAGTCCTTTTGCTCCAGCTCATCTGCACTTAATCTTCCTCCTGCAGCTCCACTCAGGTCTCTCACTAGCAGCTAACATGGCCCCCATGGGTGAATGTCACTTTCATGGATTTCTCTTCCCATTTTTCCTTTTTCTCAACCCTGGGGAACTATTAGGGTCTTGGTGGATCATCCTTTTCCAGACATCTGAAAAGATTCAGTCCTCCAGGGTTTTTTGAGGATTCCTCCCCCCCCCCCGGCCTCAGCCTCTTCCTGGTTTGTATAGTCCCTATGAAAGAGGCAATTTTCTCTCCAGGTTGACCAGTACTGCAGAGCTGGCTTAATATCAGACCTGCCCCAATCTAATCCCTTAGGAAAGAAAAGCCTTCAACTCCATTTGTTTAAAGCAAAGGGTTCTTTTATTAAGAGTGGTGGTTGCAGTAAAGTCAAGCCAGCTCTGAAAGTGCCATGCTCACTGGATCCAAAAATAAGGTGTAGGTTTTCCCATCAGCCCATCCCTCCCCACATGACCAGTCTGTTTCTAGCCAACTGGAGCTTGTCAAGATGTTTTGAGAAGTCTGAGTTGTTTGGGATGTAATCCACATATTTCTCAGGGTGCCTGACTGTAGGATGCTGGCACAAACAGGATCCGGCTGCTCTGGTCTTTACACCTGTCATTTCCCCTTCTCAATTTCCTATCATGTACTCACAAAGTTTTATTGCACTCTCATCCTTCTTCCCCCCTTCTTCTTTTTATGGTAGGATTTCTGTGAGGCCCCTAAGCCAAGCCAGGCAGATCTGACAGTCTCTACCTTAATGTTAGATTGATTCTACTTGCTATACTTCAACCCTTTCTTCTCAATAAATCTTATTAAAGAGAATTATGAAAGAATGGTGTTTGGAATTGTTTTTTAGTTTTAGGCATATGAATCTGACACAGATGCTGGTGCTGCTCCACTTTCAAGAGACTATCTCATATTCACCATGAGCTCATTACTTAGATGTGTCTTGTAATGTACAAGGGCCAGTGAGAAAGGATTCTCCTCAGGGGTGGGATTCAAATTTTTAAAAACTGGTTTTGTGGGCGCGGCTTAGGTGGTGGGCATGGCTTGGTGGTCATGTTATTGGCTGGGTGTGGCCAACTCAATATCACTCACATCGAGGCACGCATCTCCTCGCCTGGCCTCTCATGACTGTGGGGATGCTGCAACAGTCGTAAATGTGAAAAATGGTAATAAGTCACTTTTTTCTGTGCAATTGTAACTGTGAATGGTCACTCCACACAAGCAAAGTACCAGCAAAGGAGGGGGAAAATACTCCAGAGACATTACTGAGATAGGAAGTCTAGTCCTGCGAAGAATGTAATAAGGGTTAACAGAGAGGCAGTTCCTGTAAGCAACACCAGAATGTTTTCTTCCTGCCTTCCTTACAGGATTAGTCCAGTAATTTCTTCTAACACTCAGTTCTCCAAACTGCTTAGAATGTTAAGGGCCTGTCACATAGGCCGACGGATACAAAAAGTATGTAAAAAGACAACAGCGGACGAGAAAATGTTCCATCCGTTGTTATCCGCTCTCAAAAGTGCCCAAAATTTGCATAAACAGAACAGAAAACAACGGAAAGGAATGGATGGGGGGAGGACGTAGCGAAGATATAAAGTGGATGCTCCACAGAACCCTAGCGGATGGAAGCAGATGGAAGCGGATGGCACATCCACAGGGCTTCCGGGGGAGCACAGCGAAGCGGACACGCAGTGGAAGGAACGGATGCAGAGTGGATGCCAAACAGATACAGCGGATGCATCACGGAAGCCTAGCGGATGCCTAGCGGATGCAAAGCATTCACTGCGCATGCGGGGAGGATGCATTGCATCAGCCCCGTGGATATAAAAGGATGCAGCTCGCAAGCAGGTCACCATTCAGAGGAAAGACCTGCTGCCAGACACAGCTCCAGCCAACAAACATGGGGAAGAAGAGGAAGCCTGTGCCATCTTCTGCCAGCCCTGGCAAGAAGGACAGGGCCACCCTCCCACCCCCTGGCCCTGACTATGCTTCTGCTGGGGCTTCTGCTGCTTGGGCTGACTGTGCTGGTGCTGGGGCTTCTGCTGGTTCTGCTCCTGGTGCTGGTGCTTCTGCTGGTGCTTACTCTGCTGGTGCTGATCCTGGTCCTGCTGGTGCTGCTGGTCCTGCTGGTGCTCCTGGTCCTGCTGGTCCTGCTGGTGCTGCTGGTGCTGCTGGTGCTGCTGATCCTGCTTTTGCTGCTGCTGCTGGTGGTGAGGTGGACCAGCCCCTACAACCTCAAAGCCCTTCTGATGAGGGCCCAGAAGGCCCTGCCAGAGGGAGGAAGAGGCATATGCGAGATAGGGAGAGGAGGCAGTACTCCATTGAAGAGGAACATGAGGATGAGGTTCTCGAATGGCTGAGGGAGAATGAGTACCTATGGCAGAAGGGACACAGGCTCTATCGAGACACCAAGAGGAAGCAGGCGGCTTGGAGAGAGAAGGCGGAGAGCCTGGGCTACACTTCGGAGGTCCTCCTCGGGTGGTGGAAGCACATGCACACTTGGTACGGGAAGCTACATCTCAAGAAGTCTGGCCAGGCCGTGGTCAAGCTCACCGACCGGGAGACCTACGTGTCCTCTTCTGACCAAGAGTCAGCTCCTGTGTCCAGGCAAGTATCTGTGGAGTGCCCCACGACGGAGACCCCCCCTGACAGCTGCACTCCCTGTGGCGGAGCATGTGGAGGACCCCCTGACGCAGTGGGAGCAAGGAGAGGGCACTGACACCAGAGACCAACCTACACCCATCCCCAGCTCCACCTCCACAGAAAGCAGGCAGAAAGCCAGACCGGAGGGGCACAGCCACACTGTCCTGCTGGAGATCAGGGACACCATCAAAAGCAGCGTAGATATCCTCTCTCAGCTGGTACACACCGACATACCATCCTCAAACCACAAGCCCTTCCTCACCTACGTCAACCAGACCGTCATGGACATGTCCAAATCATAGTAACCAGGTGAAAAAGGAGAAGATCACAGGTCTTCTGCACAACCCTTAAGGCCCATCTGAACCTGCTCCGACCCAGTCCAGGTCTGCTCCGCTACCCCAGGTGATGTCACAGTCCTTCCAAGGCTTTCCACAGGCCCTCACCTACCAAGGCTACGGCTACCAGGAGTTCCAGCAGCACAGGCAACCCTTCCCAGTCCAGGCACAGGTACATCGAACACCACCGATGCCACCGATGCCACCGACGCCACAGATGCCACCGACGCCACAAATGCCACCGACACCACAGAAGCCACCCATGCCACAGATGCCACCCACGCCTCACCTCGCTCACCTGCAGACTAGACAGCCCCACTACACTCCTCCTTCCTCCACCCCACAGCCAAGCCCGACCTCAGAACATCTGTCATCAGTATCAACATCATAGGACTGAGCCAGCTCTCTGAGAGCTTCCTCCACACACCATCCCCTGTTGTCCTCTTGGGGCCAGGCACCCCAATGGCACCTCAGACCAGCACTCCAGAAGCAGCCACCTCCACAGCAACTGGACCCTTCACCCTTGAGACTATGGGCATGCCTCAGAGTGACTGAGAAGAGTGCCAGAGACTGGGTTGCTACTTGTTGACTTTATCTTTGCTTGGGACACATTACTTGGGTCATTTTGCTTTTACAGTTTGTTATTAATAAAGTTTATCTTTGCTTCACACACTTGGTTCAGTTCTTTTAGCCAATAAAGTCTTGGTGGAAACTTTTAGAAATGGTTTAAGCCTTTGCATGCTTGTGGGATGGGTAAGTATAGCAGTGGGATGGGCAGGGATACCTGTGGGATGGGTAATACCTGTGGGATGGGTTAGGATAGCAGTGGGATGGGCAGGGATACCTGTGGGATGAGTAATAGTTGTGGGATGG
This sequence comes from Laticauda colubrina, assembly GCA_015471245.1. Taxonomy (NCBI): domain Eukaryota; kingdom Metazoa; phylum Chordata; class Lepidosauria; order Squamata; family Elapidae; genus Laticauda; species Laticauda colubrina. Next base: position 5,287 of record BLBF01007724.1, read on the forward strand.
GTTAGGATAGCAGTGGGATGGGCAGGGATACCCGTGGAATGGGTAATAGCTGTGGGATGGGTTAGGATAGCAGTGGGATGGGCAGGGATACCTGTGGGATGGGTAATAGCTGTGGGATAGATAAGCCTCCAGTGCAAGCAAAGTGGGACTGTATGGTCCACCCTCCCAGGTGCCACACCTATGGCCCTTTATTGTCAATAACAATGTAATCATTCATCAACACATTTCAGCATAAACACAACTCTTTATTAAATGCCCTGTTCATTGTAGGGCCACTCAACACACATGGCACAATCTCATCAGTGTGATGAGACAGGCTGAAGGAAGCATCCATCAATCATCTATCATCCTGTCTTGCCACTCCACTCCTCCAGCTGGGGAGTTGCACCAGTGTTTCAGGAGGTTGTGCTGCTTCTTTCCTTCATGTGAAGCTCTGTTGGGGCCTTGCACATCCACAGTGTCTATCACATTTCGCCCTTGCCTCCATTCACCAGGCTCCATGTCCCCATTGCCTTGTTGGCAGTCCACGACCCTGTTCTGCAACACTGGGTTGCGGGTGCGCATGAGATTGTTCAGGATGCAGCAAGCTTCCATGAAGCTCCTCCCGATCTCTGGGCGATGCTGCATGATGGTGAGAAGTACCTGGAACCTGTTGGCCAGGATGCCAAAGGCGTTCTCCACCACCCGCCTTGCCCTGGACAGCCTGTAGTTGAAGATCCTCTCTTCACAGGTGAGGTATCTTGAAGTGTAGGGCTTCATGAGGTAGGTTCTGAGGGAGAAGGCATCATCCCCCACGATGAAGTAGGGCACATCTTGTGTATCGTTGGGCAGGGCGTCTGGATCTGGGAAGCCCATGATGAGGTTGCATTCCAGCCCCTCCTTGAGGTGACTGGCTTTGTATACCTGGGCATCTGAAGATGACCCATTGCCTGAAGCATCGATGTACATGAACTTGTAGTCAGCATCCACCATAGCGAAGAGGATAATGCTGAAGAAGCCCTAGTTGTTGAAATAAGTGGACCCTGACTTGGCTGGATATTTGCAGGCCACGTGCTTCCCATCTATGGCTCCAACAGTATGGGGGAAGTTCCACTTCTGATACCACTGCTCTGCAACTTTCTTCCAGCCTTCTTCAGTGGAGGGGCACTGGAGGAGCTCCTCCTTGTGTTCTTCGATGATGGCCTGCACCACTTCTCTGATCACAATGCTGATGGTGTTGTGTGGCACCCTCCAGGCATACTGCATGCTCCTGTACGTGGTCCCGGAGGCCAGGTTGCACAGAGTAAGTGCCACCTTCAGCCCAGGGTCCAGGCTGGACCGGAAGCTGGTGTTTGCCTTGGTCAACCTGGGTCTCAGCCGCTCCACAACTTCGTCAAACATGGCTGGTGGCATCCTCATGAAGTTCTGGAATGCACGAGAGTCTTTGTTCCTCATCTCCATCATCAGCTTGTTATACAGTCCATACTTGGCTCTTCTCGCGATCCATCTTCGGACCCAGACAATTCTTGGACGTCTCCTTTTCTTTGCGTAGAACAGGTGAAAGAGCCTGTACAGGGCTTCACACTGTTGTAGAACAATGGCAGCTACCAAAAGGAGTGTGTGATGATCTATGGTGGAGATGACTGGATGCTGTGGAAGAGCAAGAGCCAGATGAAGGCTGAAGAGGTCTGCACCGCAGGGCTGCTGGACTGAAAGTGATATCCAGGTGATTTCCCCCCTTTTTATAGGAAATATAGGTTTTCGCTTGGTTTCCTTTTGCATCCTCTAGACATCCTGCAGACTTCCTAAATATCCGAGATACGTCCCCTATACGAACGTTTTTTCCATTTTAATGCTTTCTATGCGAACTGCATCCGCTTTCATCCTTTCTACGTCCGTGCTACTAATGCTGCGTGTCCATTCTGCGTCCGTTTCACTTCCTCCCTTTTCCGCTGGAGCGGATGTGAGTTGCACGGATGTGCAGCGGATGCCTAGCGGATATAGCAGATGCATAACGGATGACGACGGACGTATAACGGATGTTCCTCATATGCGTAGCGGATGTATAATGGATGCATTGGATACTTTTTCTGCTCAAAAAGTTTTGTGCAGCTCAAAACTTTTTGAGCGGATGAAATGTCAGTAGATGGATGCTGGACGGATAGAGAGTATGAAAAACGGACGCAGTGAGTACAGAACGGATGCATCGCATTAACCAATGGATGGCAAGTGTTTCTCTCCATTTTACATCCTCTTTCCATCCGTTGGTGTTGTGTGACATGGGCTTTAACAACAGGTTCTAGTGAATAGGTGTGAACTGGTAGAATCCCACCCCTGATTCTCCTCCTCCTTCTTCTCTGCTGCTGGATGTTTGAAAGGGAGGTGAGAAGGGGAAGATCATGCCATGGACACAGAGTTCTCAGAGGCCAAGGTTGCTTTCCCAACATTTCCAGAAGGTAGCTTTCTTTTTCTGCTGGTGCTGCTGCTTGGTTATGGATCTGTGAATTTTCCTCCTCCTATTTCTCAAACTCAACTTTAATTGCTAGAGCTTGGAAGGATGAGATGAAGCTGATTTCCTACATTAAGGAATAACAATAAATGGTTTATGTGAGTTTTGAGAAGCCTTAATTTTAGGTTATTGAAGAGAGGGAAATTAAGATTAATACTGTTGAGGTAATTCCCCGTTTGGAGAATGAGCGCATTCAGGGAGACGTATAGAGAGTGGTGTTGGAATAATACACACAGAGCACACAGATACACTGTACAGTAAATGTAGGTTATTACTTCCAGAATGGTTTAAGCAAAGTCCAAACACAGTCCAAAGTCATTCACAAGTAAATCAGTCAGTCTTGCAATCCAGGGAAAATCCAAATATCAAAGTCCAGTCTCAAAAACAGTTCAGTATCAGACTTACATTAAATCCAGTAAATATCAGTCAGTTAAGAAAAATGGAGCAACAGCAATACTTTCCAACAGAAGGAAACAAAGATACACTCACACTCTCTTCTGAGACTCAGACTAAAACAACCCAGGTTTCTGGCTCCATCTTATGGCCGTTTGAAAAACCACATCCAATTGCATGCTCTTGCATTCCCTTAAAAAGATAGTACTAAAATGTTTGTCCTGGTTTATATATTTCTAACCCAAATACCTGTTAGGAGACTCATATTCCTAACAAATACCCATGTAACTAATAAAACTGAAATTGAAATAACTTGCTGGAAAATGTGTGTGTGTGTGTGTGTGTGTGATACACAGACACACATACACACATACACACATACACTTTCCAGCAACTTATTTATATAATTATAAAACTATATAATTATATTGTATTATATAAACCAATTTTATATAATGGGGTTTATAACAACAAATTCTTACAGCTTTGTAGAGCCAGAAAAGCAACAGATTTCATACAATTGCTTTTTATGAATCACCATTTGTAGTATTAGAAATGATAGAGCATTTTAGAAGCAAGATATTTCTACGGATTTCGTTAAGTGCAGAGAAGAAGAATTCAGAAGTATGTTCAGATAGCAGAAAGTCTACCAAAGTGAATAGTTGGCATAAATGTCGCCAGTTCACTTTACTGAACTAAACTATCCTGCAAATTGTTACATCTTGATTCTTGTTTTGCTTTTTGTACAATTGTTGACAATCAAATACATCAAACACAAAATTACAGAAATGACATGTTGTGCTATCTTACATATAATCAAAGGATAATGTTACAGTTTTACCATAATGCAATGAAAGTTATTGTTTTAGTTTGTTATAGGCACAAGGACTTTATCATTTAAATGGAAAATGAGCGAATCTACATCCTGACAGTCAAGTTAGTGCTATCAGCTCATTCTTCAGTTGTTATGAGTACATTATTTATTTATTTGTTTGCTTATTTGTTTATTTATTCATGTAATATGCATCCCATCTCATGATCCAAAATGACTCTGGGCGGCTTACAATACAACAAAAAATATAAAAACAATTCTAAATATAAATTTAAAATTACAAGAATTAAATTCAAACTGAAAATTAAAGGCTGATGCAGAATGGAGTGGTGTCTTCTAAGTCACTGCACTAACATCTTCAACCTGGCATGTTTCCATTAGGCCCCAAGCCAACTAGCAGAACCAGGTGTTAAGGCCCTTTTGGACAGCCAGAAAGCTGGGGGCAGATCTCACCTCTGGCAACAAGATATTCCAAAGAATGGGTCTATGGCAGAAAAGGCCTCCTAAACTCAGTCAGCTGAGATTCCTTAACAAACAGGGTTTGCAGAAGGCTCCTTCTGCTCCAATGAGTGGGATGGGCCAATTTCATTGCGGAAAGATGGTTCCTCAGATACAAGATGGTCTTTGATTTATGGTCACAATTGACCCAAAAATTTCTGATGCTCGGCAAGATAGTTGCCAAGTGAGATTTGCCCTATTTTATGATAGTTTTGCCACATTTGTTCAGTTAATTTCTGCAGTTATTAAATTAGGAACTCAGGTTATTCAATGAATCTGATTCTCCCACTGACTTTACTTGTCAGAAGGCCACAAAACAGAGACCCCAGGACACTGCAACCATCATAAATGCATACCAGTTGCCAACTGTTCAAATTTTGATTATGTGATCTGAGGATGCTGCAACAGTTGTAAATGTGAAAAATGGTCATAAGTCACTTTTTAAAAGTGCCATTGTAACTTCAAATGGTCATATTAAGGAATGCTTGTAAGTCAAGGACTACCTGAACCCATCCCATAAAGGGCTTTCAAGTGATTACCAACACTTTCAATGGGACCTGGAAGTAGATCAGTAACCAGTGCAGCTCACATAACAGTGGTGTTATATGTGCCACTCTATGGACCTCCAGTACTGTCCAGCCTGCTGCATTCTGAACCAGTTGTGGGTTCTGAATACTCTTCAAAAGTTGCCTTATGGGGAGAAGGCGGAGCTACGTCTCGGTGTTACAGCTGCGATCTCGGGGCTCTGAGATCTCAGCTGATATTTTTGCCCCTGGTCGGTTCTAACGGACCTAAACCGTCCCGTAGAGACGGGGATCGTGAAGGGCACAGTCCCAGGATCCCAGAGATATCGCAAAATCTCTGGTTTGATCCGGGAGAAGCCCTTTTGCTGGAAGCAGAAAGGCAGCCTCTAAAGCTGCTGAAGCCGGGACAACTCCGGAAAGAAAGGGATTTAAATGAGCGTGTATCGGTTGGGTGAGAAATTATTTTGTATTATAAATTGATTAAGACTTGAAAGGACATCCTGAACAAAGAAGAAATCTGTGACTTTATTTTTCTTTTGACTGAACCTGGGTTGAGCGGCGTTTAAGTGATGTCAAATTGAGACTTGGATTATTTTTTTTTTTTCTTATTTTCTTTGAGGACTTTAAGGTGACTTTGTAGGTAACCGGATTGAATTTTCTCTTATATATATTTTTATTTTTCACTTGATTTTTATTTTTTATCTTTTTAACTTTCTTTTTAGGATAGAGGCTCCCTTTGACTATCTTTTTCTTTTGTTTGAGTTCTTTATAAACATTTTTTCTTTTGGCTGGGGGGGGAAAGAGTATTTAGATGCTGTAACACTGCCAACTAGAGGCTTGAAAATATTTTATTTGAATTGGGGAGAAAAGCACTTCTTTTCAAGGACATTTTAATGTGATAAGATAGAGGGAGAATACAGTAAAATATTATTACAGGTGCTCTCTTGGACTCTTATCAATATTTTAACATTTGAGGCTTGGCTTTGAAGCTGCTGGAGAAGACAGTCATAATAAGAGCCTTGGATAAAGAAATAAAGTGCAGTGTACAGTGCATATATATATATATATATACTTTTGAAATTCCTACTCGCCAGCCTTTTTGGTTAATTTTAACTCTAGCATTTTTGCTTTTTATTTCAAAGGGAAAGCCTCAGAGTTTTTTCTTTTTTCTTCTCTTTCTTTGCTTCTTCCATCTATTTTAATTGGATTAGGGTCTAGAAGAACCTGAAGACCTTTCTTTTTCCTTTTTCTTTTTTTCTTTTTTGGCTTTGGGCTTTTTACTATTGGATTTTTTCTTTTTTTTTAATTTTTTTATTTTTTGGACTATATTTGGTTACTATACCAGCTGGATTTAAAGTCAAAGAGAGCTTGAAGCCTTGGAAATATTAAAATGAGCAGGAAGCCAAAATCATTCGGCGTTTTTGCTTCTACCTCTGCTTCCCCACCACTTGAAGGACAACTTTCAATTCAGACAATGTTGAAGCAAGATAAGGAACAAGAAAAAGTAAATTTACAGATGATTATGCAAGGAATTCAAGATATTAAGATAAAAATAGATACCATGGACAAAAAAATAGAGAAATCTGATGAAAATTTTAAACAAATGATGGGAAAATATGAGGAGAGATTCCAAAAAATTGAGGAAGAAGGAAAACAAAGAGAGGAGAAGATTGGAAATATTGACACTAGATTAACAGTGATAGAACAAGAAAAAAATGGGATGTTGAGGTGGGAGATGGAAAGATCAGAATTTTATCTTAGATTTCAAAATATAGAAGAGGAAAAAGGAGAAAACTTGGCTGTGATAATGATAGAAATATTGGCAGATCTTCTGGAAATTACTGAGGAAAAAATGATGGACGGAGTAGATGAGATATACCGAGTTTATACAAGATATGC
>BLBF01007725.1:0-14032 GCA_015471245.1 Laticauda colubrina
ATATATATATATATATGCATGCACACACACACACACACACACACGCACATACATATACACCAGTAAAATAAAAAGAATAAATAAAACAAAAGAGGGCAATAAGTACTTTATCAGGGCAACCATTTTTGACTCAGATCGGACCCTGGGCGTGCCAACCGCCTTGTACACAGATTATATTCAATTACTGTTATTCTAATTTTAATCAAAATGGCAGATGGTATCACCTCTCAGGCGCCTTGCTTGAAGACAAAAGCCAAATCAAGACACAGTGGAAATTTTAAAGCCTCAGAAAGGGACACCTTAAGGCGCCATAAGACCTTACAAAAGCAAATAGACAAGCATTCTCGAGAGGTCCACGCTGTATCTCAGGGTGCCCCCTCTTCCAGTCCGTCAGTTTTTTCAAACCCTCCTCCTCCTCTAGATCTCTCCCTTTCATCCAGGCGCAGCTTAACTCCACAAGGACAACAGGCCCAAGTGTCTGGAACACCAACCAGACAGGCCCCTGAAGCCACATTCACTCCGATAGCCGCTGGTCTTCGCCAGGGTGACAGCTTCATTGAGGAGGTTCCAGAAAGGATGAAAGCCTGGATGGAGATGGCTATTCGCCAAGGGATTGCAGCGGGGCTTCAATACGCAGTAATGTCCAGACCTTACCCTAAAGCTACTGACCAAGAGCCCCAACCACTAAGGTCACTGACCAGGTCGGAACAATACCAGTCCCAGGTACATTTACAGGGGGAGACCCCTCTCCAAGGGCCAGAGGAGGAGGAAGAGGAAGTAGATCAAATCTTTCAAATGGCCGAGTCTGAAGTGGGATCAATTCACGATAGCAAGCCCCTGTCAGAGGCAGACCCCTTAGAAGGGGAAATGTCGGAGGATGAAGGTCTTATTCCTGACCAACCTGCTTTTATAGGCTTATTTCAGCCACAGCTTTTCAAATCTCTCCTGTTTAAGGCAAAGAATATTGCAGGCCTAAACAAGCCAAAACCTTCTGACACACTTGACTCTTCAGGGGAAGGACCAGAGGACATGACCTTCAACCAACCGGTAGTTGAAGCAGAGGTAATTCTAGTCCCACCCATATTTTCGGACCTGGTACAGAAGCAGTGGGCTTCTGCAGCAGTATACACCTCCCCAACTGGACAGGATAGGTAATACTTCAACTTGGACCCTGAATTTGCAAAGTTACTGGGGACTCCCGAGGTAGACAAGCCTATAGTGGATTTCGTGTCTCCCTCTATTCCCAGTTAGGCATTGGAGGCCTTAAAGCTGGAGGAAAAACAGGTCGAGCTAGCCCTACGCAGAGCTCATCAGTCTGATGCGTGGGCTATCAGATCCACCTCCTTCTTCACGTGATCATCTCTTAGATGGCTTCGTCTTTTGAAACAACATGTTCCTTCTTCTAACATCAGGGCACACCAAGACATCGCCAAACTTACGGCAGCTGCTGAATTCTCTGCCGATGCTACCTATCACGCAGTCATGTTTTCACGTTGCTTGCTATGGTTAAGACACTGGCAAGCTGACTTCAAACACAAATCCAAGCTGGCATCATCCCCCATTGCGGTACATAGAGTGTTTGGCCCTTCCCTGGATCTGCTACTAATTGAAACATGCAGCAAGAAGAAGATTTTCCCTTCCCCTTTTTCGGAAGTCAGATTCTAGAAGCCCCCAGTCCTTACAGAGGGGGTCCCTTTCGATCTTTCTATCAGGGATCCTTCTCTTCCAGATAACAGAGCCCCCCAGCAGTTAGACCAGGACAACAACCAGATAGGTCCATCTCAGTGGACAAGGATAGAAGGGATGGTCAATCCAAAAGATCCTATCGGGGAGCAGGGAGCAGGCCCTTCCAGCGACCAAGATGACTCCTGGGACCCAATTCCCATTGGCGGACGCCTTAAGTTATTCGCTGACCAATGGGACTCCTCTACATCTGACACCTGGGTCAGAGATACGGTTCGATTTGGAACTGGAGGTTAGTTCCAGTTCCCCAGATCCCTTCAGGTCATACCCTCCTTCCAGAGACCTGGTCAAGCGTAATCTCATGGATTCCCCTATCCAACATATACTGGATATACGAGCCATCCAACCAGTAGCGACCAATCAACGAGGACAAAGTTTTTATTCACATCTGTTCGTTGTGCAAAAAAAAAAAAAAATTCGGGGGGGTGGAGAGCGATACTAGATTTAAAACGTCTCAACTGTTTCTTAGCATATCACAAGTTTAAAATGCATATCCTCCAATCAATATTACTGGGCATCAGGAAAGGGGGCATGCTCGCGTCCATAGATTTGACGGAGGCGTACCTGCCTAGCACATTGCTATTCGGCCTTCCCATTATAAGTTTCTGAGATTCTGCTACAATAACCACCATTTTGAATTTGTGGCCCTTCCATTTGGATTAGCCTCCACCCCCAGGACCTTCACCAAGGTCCTCGCAGTGATAGTGGCTCACCTCAGGAACATCCCGGTATGCCTCCAGCGTTATCTTGACGATATTTTGATTTTATCTTTCTGCTCATCAGGCAGTCATAGACACTCAGAACACATTACTATCCCTACTAGAGCATGGCTTCTTAATAAATTGGAAGAAGAGTCAATTAACACCTTTGACTCGGTTAATTCATTTTGGGGCGGTCATAGATACGGTGGAAGGTAAGGTTTATCTGTCACCAGATAGACTAAATAGCATTCAAAAATTGGTTAAGGAGATCAGGTTGCCTAAGAAGGTGTCCTTAATGGACCTATCAAAATTGTTGGGCAAAATGATCCTCATATATTTCTATTATTCCTTGGGGCTGCCTTCACACTAGATCCCTCCAGTGGTTCCTGTCACCGTACCAGCGATCCTGCCGAAGCAACTCCAAACACAAAGTCAGGGTTCCACCCAAGGTTCTCATATCTCTCCTCTGGTAGTCCAAACCGATTATCAACAGAGGCTATCTCTTCAAGGAGCCACAAAGGCTCACCATCACCACAGATGCCAGTCTGTTTGGATGGGGAGCTCACGTTCAGTTGCTCTCAACCCAAGGCAGATGGTCTGACATAGTACAGTCGTGCAGCATAAGCTGGCTGGAATTTCGCATAATACACCTGGCCCTTCCCCCAGGTAACGGGGTCAGCACATACTGATACTGACAGACAATGTAACAGTCAAAGCTCACATAAACAAGCAGGGGAGCACACAATCGAAGTAGCTAATGCGGGAAGCGGAGCGCCTGTGTCGCTGGGCAGAAAACATACTTTCCATCAAGGCAGAACGCATTTAGGGTCTGTCAAATGCACAGGCAGACTGCTAAGCAGAGCCACCATAGATCAATCGGAGTGGCACTTCCACCCATCTCTGTTTCAAGAAGCGGCAAGGACATTTGGTCAGCCGGTGATGGACCTATTTGCTTCCCCTCTCAACACTCAGCTCCTGAGATTTTTTTCCAGGTACCTATCCCAAGGGGCGGAGAATTTCAACTCGTTCCGCTGTAGTTGGCCCCGGGTCTCCTGTATGTATTCCCTCCGCTTCTGCTGATTCCCAAGGTCATCCAGAAGTTACTAGATGAGAGCGGAATTACTTCTCGTAGCAAATTACTGGCCAGATGGCCATGGTTCACAGACCTCCACAATCTGTTGGTAGCTCCCCCCTGGAGAATTCCGTCAGACAGAATCACATTAACTCAGGGGCCCCTTCAACATCCGGACTCTCAATGGTTACAATTGACCGCCTGGAGGTTGAGCGGAGTGGAAAGCTCCCCAATAGGGTTATCAACATTATCCTAGCCGCCAGATGCCCCTCAACAATTCACATTTACAATGCCACATGGTCCACCTTCTGCAAAAGGGTATAGTAAGTTTCAAATTGATCCAGCCTCTCCCTCTGTCTCTCAGACTCTAGAGTTTTTACAGGAGGGACTTGTAAGGGGTTGTCACTTAATACGTTAAAAAAAAACAAAACAACCAGGTGGCAGCCTTGGCATCAGTTCTCACTTGCGAGGACCTCAGTTCTCTTTCATATCATCCACACAAGGTTTTTTTCCCTCGAGGACCCTCCAATTTACGACCTCTAGCAGTGCAACGTAATCCCATCTGGGACCTTATCAAGGTCCTTGTAGCTCTGACTAAGGGACCTTTTCAACCTTTGAAAACGTCAAGTCTCCACTTCTGACGTACAAAGTAGTTTCCCTTGTAGCGATCACTTTCGCTTGTCGTGTTTCGGAAATTGCAGCCTTGTCCATCAGACAAGATCTCTGCATTTCATGCTGATCGAGTGGTTCTTCGCCCTGATCTCACATTTATGCCCAAGGTCAATTCGGCCTTTCATAGAGCACAAGAGCTTATTCTTCCAAATTTTTGCCCCAGTCCATCACGGGATGGAAAGACAATGGCATAAGTTTGATGTGAGGCATGCACTGCGAATCTATATCAAGTGTACAGCGGTTTTTAGGAAATTGAAGGCTTTATTTGTGTCCTTTCAGCCCAATACTCAGGGTTGCATAGGTCTCACCATCTACAATACGTTGGATATGGCCTGCAATAGCAAAACATATCAGACCCAATCTTTGCAGGTGCCTAATGGCATAATAGCTCATTCAACAAGGAGTGCAGCAACTTCGGCAGCATGGGTCACACAAGCATCAATAACTGAAATCTGTCGGGCCACGGCTTGGGCTTCCCCTTCACCCTTCATTAGACACTACAAAATTGATGTGTTTGCTTCTGCTGAGGCTTCCTTCGGCAGAAGAGTTCTGCAAAGGGTCCACAGAGACCAGGAGGAGATTCCAGAACAGACGGAGTCCCTCCCATAGGACAGGCCAAGCTTTGGTATGTCCCACTATTGGATGCTCTGAACAGCTCACAGGAGAAAGGGTGTTGGTACATACCTGATACGCCCATTCTCTTGGAGCTGTGAAGAGCCTCCAGCCCCACCCTTTTTTTCCGTCTGGTGGGGTCCTGTTTCGGCCAATGAACTTTTTTGTATGTGAGGATGAGAGCGTTTATTCTCTAGTCTTCGCCAAAACTGGGGAACGCTAAGGAGTCACGTGGTGGAGGAGGAGCGTTCCACAAATCAAGCTCAGCCTGTGAATGTGGAGACTAAGCACCTCCCACTACTACTGGATGCTCTTCACAGCTGAAAGAGAATGGGCGTATCAAGTAAGTACCAATGCCCTGTTCCTGCATTTAGATTCTTGAAGTGGCTCATGGCCTCATAGGAGGAAAAAATAGTTTGCGGGATAGATCAGTTTGGAAATAACACTTGCATGATGTTTGCTATCATTGCAGTCTCCCAGCACAGATTATTCAATGAACATCTTGTTTCTGCAAGCAGCAACCCAGCCCTTGCCTTGAGGCGAAAAAAACATACAGAAAAGGAAGTCCATGCTGATCTTATTAGTATCATCTCTGTGCGGCTACGAGAAGGCTATAGTATCCGTGAGGTCAATATTACAAAAGGTGATTGTTCAGTGCTCTTAGTCTGTTTTGGCCAGTGTATCTTGCCAGTTGTGATCAGGGATATGGATTATTTTCCGTCTGGGGGTTGCACTTTTCCCAAAATGTCTTCTAAGACCCATAAGGGATGGCTGTCAACTCACTAGAAGTCATTGAAGGAGGTAAGGCTGAAAATAACTCTTCTTTTTGGGACTGAGAACTTTTTAAACGCAAATTAGGGAATGTTGCAGAAGCTTCAAGCATCCAACAAAGCCTAGAAAGAACCATGTGATCTGAAATCAGTGATGCTGAATTTCATAGTATTAAGAATTCTGAAGATTATAGAAATATTGCTGGGAGATGATCCTACTTCTGATTATAATTCGTGGAGAAGCTCTTAAAATTATATCTGTAAAATTTATTGTCAAATTCCAGCTCACCTGGGAACTCCCAGTTCATTTATCTTAACAAGCTAATAACTCAAAAACTACTGTGAATACAAGCACTGATTTGAGTTCCATAAAAGAATAGTGGGATAGAAATGTGCCAGAACAATTTTGTTGCTTTATGGGGAATGACTGCCAAATGGATATTTTGTTTCTGAATGCTTGTAATGCCTGATTCATGCTTAAGATTTATAGGCAAAGTAGGCAAAATTCCACCATCTTATTCAACACATGGCATTTAATAGGATATGGGGCAGTATTTGTCTGTTAATATAGTGGGCTGTTTATTAGTAGCTGGATTTGTTACTTATTATAGTGTTATTGTTAAAAGCCCCATTGTTGATCTGCATTTCTTTAAATATGTGTATTTAAATAATGTGTATTTTAAATAAATGTGTAACAAAAAATAAAAAGAAATCTTGTCTTATCTACTTTTCATTGAAACATTTCACAGTGATTCAAAATGGAAGCAAAACAGATAATCAGCTACACTGAGATTGAAATTGTTACTTTAGTTAGTTTTAAAAAATGACTGTCATTGCTGTGTTTCCCATCCTAGAAATATTAATGGGTTGTTTTCAGACAAGTATTTTCTAAATATTAGCTAGGTATTGGAATGCCAGGTTCTGAGATCAATTAAAGCTAGAAATATTAAGCATGGAGTTTATTCCTTCAGAGTCTTCTCTGGTTCTTCCAACATTGCCATTCACTGAAGCAATGACATTAGAACAACCTAGATAAATCAGTAAGATAGACATCAAAAACAGAAATAGGCAACAGAATGTACAAATTAATCAGGTATATAAATGTGCTGATTTTGGCACAAGCTGTGTTTTAATATTTTACAAAGGCAGACTTAGAGGGGTAAGTAGAGGGGCTAGTGCTCTTCTATTAAAACACATTCCTCATTCCTCTTGCCCATTTACAGGTGGCACACAACTAGAAGTGAAGCTCATCTTGCTATGGAAGCACAATATGAGAATTGAGTATTTGGCAGTGGCCCCCTGGCCCCTAGATCCTTCGAAACGTAGCACCTGGGTGGAAGTGACTATGGAGGGCAGTTATGACATTTTGCACGACATCAGTTGCACTGTACGCAAACCCATCACCAGCCTCTATCGCACCACTGTGATACGCCGATTTTGGAACACCCTGCAAAGGTGAAGGTTTGCTTGGTGTGCCTATCAGTGGGATTTTTTCTCCCCAAGGGCTATGGGCAAATATGTAACACTGCCCTTTAGTTTGTTTAAATGTTTGTTTAGTCCCAATAAAGAATGCTAATGTGAACAATGTTTATAAACTAGGAACTATTGTTGATCATGATTGTTTTCCTCATTTCTATTTGGACATTTGAAACAATTTCAATGTTAAGCACTGTTTGATTCTAGAAAAACCTATTTAATGGAAGTTATAGATTGTATTGAACATATCCATCTCTAATAGGATATAAATTGTGACTTAAAGTTCCTTGAAAGGGATTTTTATTGTTGTTCATTTTTCAGTATCAACCAAACTGATCAGATGCTGGTTCATCTGCAGTCATTTGACAGCGTCCCAGAGCATTTCACCATTCCTGAAAGCACTCGAAATGGAGTGCCACTGTTCTATATTCCTCCAGGATCTACTACACCGGTACATTATTTGTATATTACCAGCCAATTTGCACTAAGAAGCAAGCAAGAAATAATATCTAAGTTGCTGCCTTTTTTAGCAACCTTTATCTAAGTTGCTGCCTAAGTTGCTGCATTCCTTTTTCTGTCTTAGAGGGTTTAAAACTTGCTTTATATCTATCTCTCTTAATGTCTCAAGTTAGGAAATAAGCCATTTGGTTGTGTGATTTGATGAGGGAAGGATGAAAGAGAAAAGGAAAATGTATATGCTGTTACATATACATATGCAAATGTATATGCTGAAAATGTATATGTGAGGGTGCTCAGATTCTTGATTATTTGGAATCATACCTTGGCAGCAATAGGTTGGCAACGAGATTCAACATACTTGCTGTTACCTCTAACCTTGCAGTAAGAGCAGCTAAATTAACAAACAAATATTCTGTGTATCACTTATTTACTCTGCTCTTTGTGTTGCTCATTAGACCTATCATGACTGGCTGTTGCAGTATACCATTTTCTGAGCTTGGTTGTTTGCAGATTTTTCATTACCTGATTAGGTAACATTTTCAGTGAATTGAAGGAGCACTGAAGATGTTATCTAGTTGGGTAACATGTCTGCAAGCGAAAAACTAAGTTGTTCCAAGGTTTTCATACAGAACTACCTGTAACTGCCTAATATGTTTTTTCTGAGCTAAAATCTTTAAACAACCATTTGCACAGATGCAAGCAGATTCATGAAATATGATTTCTGCCATTTTCAGGTCCTGTCCTTGCAGCACAGTAGCTCAGACTCCAGTCACTCACAGTTTGCAGCCTACTGGAAGCCTATCCTATCAATGGATGCCAATCTCTGGCAGAGGTGGTTGCACATGCACCGCATTGTTATCCTCTTGGAACATGACATGTACGTGCAAGAAAACATACAAGACTTGTATGTGGCATGGTATTAAAATTAAAATTTCAAGAGTTTCAGAGCTTACCAGTTGTTATTGAGGGCTGAGAGGCAACAGAGGTTGAACAATAAGGTCTTGCATGAATTTTTTGTGGGGTAGGAAGAATCGAGGATAATGATGGTACCTGAATAACAGGCACTAACTAACTGTTTGATCTGTTTGACAGGCCAATCCCAAAGCATTTGCACACCCCAGGCAACAATGGTCGTTACAGCACCATCCAGTGTCGCATTTCCCATTCAGCTCTGACTTCTTTGCTGCGTGACTGGAGTAGCTTTGTGCTGGTGGAAGGCTACTCTTATGTCAAACTCATGCACAGGTGAGGAAATTCAAGGACAGAGAGGAGAAAGAGCTGAGCCTGAAGTGTTGAAATCCATGAAGATATACAATTCAATGGGGATAGAAGGTTTTTGCATAAGATTTAACCAATCATGTTGAGTAAATAACTCTTAAGAGGAAAAGCTCAACAAGCATTTCAGACTCATTCATTAGTATAAATAGTCCTACATTTGCAACCATGATTGAGCCCAACATTTCTGTGGCTAAACAAGACATTTGTTAAGTGAGTTTTGCCCCAGTTTACCACCTTTCTTGCCACAATGGTTAAGTGCATCACTGCAGTTATTCCCAAAGAAAAAGTTTCTGTTATACTTTAATCTTCAAATTCTTCTGAATTAGTACTTGTGTCCAAAAACTCTTGGCTTTTTTAACACATGTCCAACAAATATGCTAAAATGTCCCTTCACTTATTGTTGGTATCACAATAAATTTATTCAATTTGCTATTTCTTTCTTGTACTGTAGCTCTGAAGATCTGCCTCCTTTT
Source organism: Laticauda colubrina (assembly GCA_015471245.1). Classification (NCBI taxonomy): domain Eukaryota; kingdom Metazoa; phylum Chordata; class Lepidosauria; order Squamata; family Elapidae; genus Laticauda; species Laticauda colubrina. Next base: position 9,257 of record BLBF01007725.1, read on the forward strand.
TCATTTTATGTGGTGAGGATTATTTCCAAAGCTCCCTGCATGGTTCTTCGGCTGGGTTTCCCCATTGGGACACTTGCAAAACTCAGGAATAAAGTGAGTACTTAGCAAGTTTGCTTGAGACACAGTGAATGTTATTTAGAATTGCAAAAAATGCACAGCTAAAATATGCTTGGTGGATGTTAGCCTTGGAGAAAAGTTTTAGGATTGCCAAGAAGCATGTTTTAAATATATATTTTTAGGTTGTGTATTAAAAGGGGTCATGTTACAAGCTTCTCTTCCAGACCTTAAATAGCATTTAGCAATCACTACCTGAAAGTAGCTGGATGAATCACTTTCCGCATGATAAGATTTTACAAAACAAGTCATTTCTAACTAAAATGTGTTAAGAAGAAACAGGATTTGGCTTTTTAGGTCAGTTTAAAGTAAACAGTTCCATAAGAAATGTCCTTGTGGCACTGATGAATTTATTAACAAAACATTTAAGGCATCATTGTTGACAAGAACAGTCTTGCTCCTCTGAGGAAATTCTGGGACTGAATATGGCTATATTGTTTTTATTATTTAAATTGATTTTCAATATATGCATTTTTCTCATTATTTTTACCACATTCAAACTACAATTTAACTTTTTAAAAGCAAAATTAAAGTTCATAACATATTGAAAGCCTAGACAATAAATACATTTACCTGTTACAAAAATTAAGTGAATAACATAGTAATGCATTAAAGCCCATGTCACACTGCCCAACGGATGCAAAAAGGACACAACGGACGAGCAAAATGTTCCATCCGTTGTTATCCGCTCTCAAAAGGGGCAAAAATTTGCATAAGCAGAGCGGATAACACGGAAAGGAACGGACGTGGGGAGGACGCAGAGCGGATGTATAGAGGATGCAGAGCGGATGTATAGAGGTTGCGTAGAGGATGCGTAGAGGATGCAGAGCGGATGCGTAGAGGATGCAGAGCGGATGCGTAGAGGATGCAGAGCGGATGCAGAGCAGATGAGCTGCATCTGCTTTCATCCTTTCTCCATCCGTGCTACTAACGCTGCGCGTCCGTTCTGCTTCCTCCCCGCGTCCGTTTACCGCTGGAACGGATTTGAGTTGTGCGGATGCACAGCGGATGCCTAGCGGATATAGCAGATGTGTAATGGATGCAGAACGGATGTCCCCCGTATGCCTAGAGGATGCAGAACGGATGCATTGGATACATTTTCCGCGCAAAAGTTTTAGGCAGCCCAAAACTTTCTGAGCGGATGAAACGTCAATAAACGGATGCTGGACGGATACAGAGGAAGCAAAACGGAGGCAGTGAGTACATCGTGTTAACCAACGGATGGCAAGCTTTTTTGTCCGTTTTACATCCTCTTTGCATCCGTTGGTGCAGTGTGACATGGGCTTAAAATACGTGGTAAAAGGTTGGAATACAGGCGAACGTGTGCTGCAAAGCAGTTTGGGGTCTGCAAAAGTTGCTATTATGAATGTTACCAGTTCCTTATATAAAAATGATTTCTTTCTATCTATTTGCCTTTCACAGATAGTAGAAGAACTGAGAGACTGTATCCTTCAGTTACGTTTTCCCCACAGAGTCCAGAGCAAAGAGGCAACTCCAAAAGTAAAGCGAAAGGTCCTTGGCAGCAGTTCCCCATCAAAATCATCTTGTTTGCCTATGGCCCAGCCATCCCTCTCAGACAGACCTTGCCTTATAGTATTGCATAAACCTCTGGAAAAACTCCTTATCAGGTATTATGTACATGCACACTTATTATATTGCTATGTGCAGAATGTTAATTCCCGGAGATGCAGTTGCTTTAACCTAGTTGCTGTTTTCCAGAGGACTTTGCCTGTAGTTTTTGTATTCCTTTATCCAATGGACAATGGATGGCTGTGTGTAATGGCTTGTCTTGGAACGCTTGATTGAAAAATAAAGTTTGTGAGCTTCCTCTGTGTCTTATCTTGAACCTTAATTCATTCACATAAATGTATCTCAAGATATTATTGAAATAATTATATACAGCATGCTCTGCAAATAGACAACATGTCTCCCAATTCATAAAATGTGTTTGCAGTACAACATTTCCCTCTACACATGGCGTGCCTGTCTGGATTCAAGCATGGTTAGAGAGGGACATTTTGTTTTCTCTGCATAGTTTCTTTGATTTTTGAATCTTAGAAAGTTATACGTACTTTTTAAATTTTAAAATAAAAAGGAGGAGAATATGCAAGCACAGACGGGGAGTGATAGTATAATTTATAACCATAACATACCAGTAATTCATTTTCTGGTCTTGCTGGTTGGAGATGCTGGGAATAATTCAAAAACATCCAGTTCACAAGTCTTGCACAGGTAGTGTATTGAGCTCACAATTAAGAGCCTTGGTAGCGCAGTGGTAAAGAGTGCTGTACTGCAAACTACTCTGCTGCAGCCAGTTGCCTGCAATTTGGCAGTTCAAATCTCACCAGGCTCAAGGTTGACTCAGCCTTCCATCCTTCTGAGGTGGGTAAAATGAGGACACAGATTGTTGGGGCCAATATGTTGACTCTGGAAATCACTTAAAGAGGGCTGTAAAGCACTATGAAATGGTATATAAGTCTTAAGTGCTATTGCTATAATGAGAAATCCAACTCCATGGTCACCTGTTGTCTCAATCCTTCTTTCTCATCCTCAGATATGAAAAGCTGCCCTCTGACTATCATGTTCCATGTCTTTTACCCTTGGAGAATCCTCCCATGTCAGGTCCTCTTACTATGGTGGCCAATCGCACAGCTTCCTCTACCCTGGCCTCCTTATCTCGCTACTTTTATCACCAGCGCTGGATCTGGTGTGTACAGTCAGGGCTGGTCCCAGCAGTGCCCATCACAGCTGTGGCCCAACTACTGTCCACTCTCACTGAGTAAGTACCTATTTCGTCTTGAGATAGGTTGGAATTTACAAATAGGGGAACTATAAAAGTAAAAAAAAAAGCAATTATATCTGAGTCACTTCTTTCTCTGAAGGTCAGTTGCTTTTGCCAGTACAGGTAGTCCTCAACTTAACGACCACAATCGAGCCCAGAATTTATGTTGCTAAGTGAGAAATTCATCAAGTGAGTTTTGCCCCATTTTAGGACTTTTCCTGCCACATTTGCTAGGCGAATCACTGCAGTTGATAAATTAGTAACCTGGTTGGTAAGTGAATATGGCTTCCCCATTGACTTTGCTTGTCAGAATTTGGCAAAAGATGGTCACATGACCCTGGGACACTGCAACCGTCATAAATGTGAGTGACATGTCAAGCATCTGAATGTAACTCGTGTGACCATGGAGATGGTGCAGTGGTCATAAATCACTTTTTTCAGTGCTGTTGTAACCTTTGAACGGTCACTAAGTGAACAGTTGTAAGTCGAGAACTACCTGTATAAGATTGAAAGGGGAGGTGCATTGCATTTTCACTGTAGGAAAAGAACATTGAGCTGGGTGAACAAAATGTTCTGTCTTATGGGAGACCAGGATGCAATAGCCTTGTAACTTATTCTTCTCTTCGGAATGATGCAGAATACGCTTGTCTGAAGGCTTCCATTTTGCTTCCAGTGGTGAAGGGATTGTCAGTATGGTCCAAGAATTACCTATGAAGGTAAAGCCTGTTGCTTGTTTTATTTTGTTATCTTCTGTGGTGCCACATTTTCCTGTTCAAAGGAACTTGGTAATAACAGAGTACATAGAAATATGGTATATGTGCCTTCGAGTCAGTGTTGACTCTTGGTAACTTCCTGGACAAGTCCATGAAGTTTCATTGGCAAGATTTCAGAAGTGATTTATTTTAGCTTCTTCCTAGGGTTGAGAGAAACTGACTAGACCAAGTCACCCAGCTGGCTTTGTGCCTGAGATGAGACTTGAACTCAGTTTTGCAGTTTTTAGCCTGATGTCTTAACCATTTCATGAATTTGGCTCTTTTAATAAAAATCTTAGTCCTTGGTATATCAAAATGTATTACGGTATAGCCTTCCCAAAGTGGTATAAATATTGCCATACAAAAAAGATCTGTGACAAAAAATATTTATATAGGTATGATAAAGGTAAGAAAAAGATGAGGGAAGTCTAGCAACAAATGGGTGTGTGAGGAATACTATGAAGGGGATATTCATAGATAATTATCAAATAAACATGCTTGTTTTTTCTCCATAGTCTCTCATCCAAAAAAGACATTAAATAACATTCTGAAAAAAATCTGATCTTGATTTGATCAAGAATTTTATGGCAAATTGGCACTGCTTCTCCTCTAGTCTTGGAACCTCATTGTGCTAAGAGAGAAATGGCAAAGGAGCATGACTAATTTATCATTGTTTTTTTCCACAGAGTGACTCCACAAAAGTGAGTGGCAATGAGAAGCATACCTGCATTGTCCAATATGTGATATTCCCGCCACATGCTACATCTACCAAAGACAGGTAAGAAAAGAAGTCCTGACCCTAAAAGAAGACACAAGGAATAGAGTTGTTAGGGATAACATTGTTTACCCTAACTGGTTTAGGTGAAATAATAACTATGATTCATAGTTAGTGTATGTTAAAGTGTCTGCAGCTTTAACTGTGGAATAGTAATTAAGGGAGTGGTTATGAAAAACACTATAAAAGTAGCAAGTCTACAGCTTGCTCGCTGCTGGCTTTGATGATTCCTGATTACTGCTTGGAATCAAGACTGCATTGCTCGAACGGGAGAGACAACAAAGGACTGATTTGACTGAACTGACATAGGATATTCTACATGGACTTTGCTAACTGAATATCCCTGAATGGAC
>BLBF01007728.1:0-10106 GCA_015471245.1 Laticauda colubrina
TGCTGTTCAGCTTCCTTCGGGTATTATCCCACGTCATTGTAGTTCTGTTAAAGTTGTAGCAACGTTTCAGCAGAATCTCATCTGCCATCATCAGGCTAAAAAAACATATATATATATATATATATATATATATATATATATGACAATGGTATATAGATATAGTTGGGTATATCAATAGCACTTAGACATAAACTGCTTTATAGTGTTTTACAGCCATCTCTAAGAAGTTTACAAAGTCAGCCTTTTGCCCCCAACAATTTAGGCCCTCATTTTTCCCACCTCGGAAGGATGGAAGGCTGAGTCAACCTGTGTTGTGGTTAGCCGGCAGCAGGTGCAGACGGCTGAGGAGAGCGAGGACTCAGATAAGGGTACAGGACCATCAGGGAGTAGACTGCTGCCTTCGGAGATTGTGGGGGCTGGCAGCAGCGATGAGGAGGTTCCTGAGGAGCCTGTGCCAAGTGCATGTGCGTGCAGGATTGCTCGCAGGAAAGAGCAGCTGCAGCAGCACCGGTGACTCAGGAAGGAGGCTGCAAGGTAATGGCCCCTCCCTCAAGAGGATAAAAGCCAGCTTGAAATGAACATATTTTGCACAAGGCAAAGACATTTTGAAACTCAGCCTCATGGACATTACAGTATCTCAAGTTGGTATTTAAAGTCTCTTGTATTGTGAAATATTTCTTATCTGTGATTCTTGGCAGTCTTGTACAGTTTTGATGAGGTTTGTGCTTATCAAAGTTCATTAGTTTGCAGCAGCCTTTTAACCAGGGATTCGTATGACTCATTAAAAGGTTTCTATTCCCTTCAATTATTGTTTGTTTTATTGGAAAAGGATTTGGGTCAGAACAACCTAGAGCCTGGTGAGATTCGAATTATATATACACCCAACTTTAAAATCCAAGGAAAAACCAAGCAGCCTTCCCTTTCTTATTAGTTTTCTTTGTTTATAGAGAGAGAGACATTTCTGTGCAAAGAGGCCATTATGTTCTCCAGATCCAGAATTCACAGGTTAACTGCTGAAAGTACATCAAGCAATCCTCACATTAAGTGAACCTGATCCTGTTCATATCCTGGTAGGATTAATGGTCTTTCCCATGAGCGTTCAGGTAGAGCATTTCGTGCCTTCTGAACACCATTTATAAGGGGAGCCACATCTCCTTCACATTTCTCCAACATGATCAGTAGATCAGTCATCTCGACATGTGGCTCCAAGTTGCCAATATGGAAAGCCAGAGAATTTTCAGTTAACCTTCCCATTTTGATTTTGCTAGAGCTTCCATTTAGATCCTGACCTAGAAATACCCAGCAATGTCCAATGCTATTAATTTAAAACTGAAACATCTGCAAACAAGCCTTTACATCTCCCTTCCATGCTCAGAGACCAAGAAGCTCTACTTGGGATAACAAATACCCAGAAATCATAGAAGACAGTAAGGAGAACTGTGTGCATTTATAGACATTTAACTGTCCTTAACAAGGACCTCTGTGCAAGCGCTGCTCCTTGTCATTATGCATTTCCTTGTGATAAGATGGGCGCCAATTGAATTTGATAAATAAATAAAAAGAAATGCATTGCTGAAAGCAATTTGGTTTCTTTAACAAAGCAGAACAAAAGTTAAGAATTTGGTAGAGCAGAATGTTTAACCTCACAGTGGACAAAGCTGAGCCGATTGCAGAAGAGCTGTGAAATAAAATAAACAGTTCAAGAACTTTAATTAAGGTAAGCACTCGGGGGTTTGGAAGGGAAGCTACATATTAGAAGGCTCTGGACTTTTCACACCCAAGGAGGCGTGTATATATACTCACTAGAGGCAAGGAAAAGTTTCTGAGAGATTCCCTTCTCCTGTCTTGCCTGGAGGAAGAACTAAAGCTTTAAAACCAGGAGAAGAAAACCTGCATTCTTGCTTTTCATAATGATCAATGGTAGTTGGAAATTTCCTTTCCCAATTCTACAAGGATAATGTAGGGAATAATTTCCTGAATTCTTACACGTTGACCTATCCTTCAACGACCAATCAAAAGAAAATCGGCACCGTCTCTGCATGGAATGCCCAGCCTCAACTGTCTTTAGACCAGGATATAATTGCAGATGGAAATAATCCTTTTGCCAAATGTTTCAACGGCTCACTCAAAACTGTCAATGGAATATGGATGTTCTTTATCTCTGCCCATGAAATCTCTCAGCTCTCTGTTCTCCAAGAAGCAGCTTTCAATAATTCCCCTCCACCCACAGGGAACAGGTAGTTCTGCCAGTTCAAACATCTCTCTGAATTACTGACTGTTTATCCAGGGATTGTGGGAGGTTAAGCAGCACCAGTGAAAATAGCCCATCCTGATGTACTCTGAACCCTGTTAAAATCGAGGAAGATGTTCTGGCCAAGGCTTCCTGAGACACAAACAAACACGTTAGTCCCAAAAACCTTTTATTTTACTGTGGCTTATAGTCATTCACAGCCCATAATGAGTCTCAAACAGTTTGTAAATAATCCTACAGAAGTCTGCCCAAGTCCTTTGGGATAAGTCTGATAAGCACACACCTTTATCTTCCTTGAAATGCTGCCAACGACTAAATGTCCAGTTAGTTATACAAGGCCAAACAGAGCACAAAGTCAACACGGAGCTTCAGAGTTTAAACTGACCAGAATGAAGTTCTTCCTGCAGTCTGCTGTCCCTTTGCTCCTCCTTTATGTCTTATGGGAGAGGCAAATCATTTCCAAGCCTGATTCCTGAGTCGTCCCTTTTGACTTAACTGTTCTTGCCTTCTGGCAGCTCTGTGCAAGTGTGCACTGGGAACAGGCTCCCCCTGCTCCTCTGCCTCAGTGCTGTTATATTCTGGAGGTTCCGGAGTGAGCATACCACTCCCAGATGGCCCTGGCCCCATCTCTGTATCAGGCGCAGATACAGACCTCGTCCAAGTCCTCCCCAGACTCCTAGACTGGCCCATGTTCCTCCCCACTGTCTGACTCTACTGAACTCAGTCATTGAACTCAGTTTCCGTCAGGGTAACAAGTGTACCAAGTGACAAGTTTCACAGCCTTAGACAGAGCCAGAATACGGGGGGGAAGGCTCACTTAAATATCAGCTATGGGTGGCTTAAGCCCTTATCATCACACGGGGGACAGGATGCTGGCAGTGCCAGAAGAACTGAGGCAGGATAAGATGTTCCCAGGTCCTGTTTGTAACCGAGCTAGTTGCAAGAGGAGACATGGTCAGAGGCTGATCGGAGGGTTTTAAACCAGGATTTGTTTTAAATGCCCAGTTGTGCAAAAGCATTTAAATTAGAATATGGCCTCTTAGGCACCAGAGAGAACCAGTTTGGTCTAGCCAGGGGTGGCCTTCAAAAATTTTAGCAACGGGTTCTCTGCCCAATAGCTGGGTGGGTGTGGCTTAGTCAGCCTCCTGCACTATGGTGGGTAGGGGTGTTTTGCCCTCCCTGGGCTCCAGAGGCTTTCCTTGAGCCTCCAGGAGGGTGAAAATGGCCTCAGCGGGCTCCAGGGGCTCTCTGGAAACTGGAAACAGGCCCATTTCTGGCCTTCCTGAACTTCCGGGAGGCCTGTTTTTCACCCTCCCCGAGGCTCCGTGCACACCCTGCAACTACCTGCATCCAAAATGGGCCACATGGGGACTCCTGGGAGGGGAGGGCAGGGCCAGCCAGGAGTGGGATTTGGGGGTTCTCTGAATTGCACAGAATCTTAGCTAGGAGCTCTCCTGAACCTCTGCGAACCCCCAGCAGCCCAGCCCTGGGTCTAGTGGTGAAAGCATATGGCTAGAAAGAGGGAGACCGTGAGTTCTAGTCCTCCCTTAGCCATGAAAGCCAGCTGGGTGACTTTGGGCCACTCCAGTGGCAGATTAAGGCTCCCTGGTGCCCTAAGCAGTGACATATCTTGGTGCCCCTCCCTCCTGTGTACATATTGTACAAACGAAGCCATATTCCCAACTTTGTGGTTGCCCCCCTTGGGCCTGGTGCCCTAAGCATGGGCTTCATCCACTTAATGGTTGATACACCACTGGGCCAGTCCCTCTCTCTCAGCCCAACTCACCTCACAGGGTTGTTGTTGTGGGGAAAAGAGGAGCTGGAAGGTGCATCAGATAGGTTGGCCACCTTGAATTATTTGTAAATAATAAAGGCAAGATAGAAATTAACCTATAAATTAATAAAGTGCAAAAGAGATCAATATGCTTGTTGAAAAAAAAATGTGATTGATAAAACCTCCTTTAGGATTACATGCATATCAATCATCACCCCAAATCAAGGAGGGGGCCTTCCTTGGAGAGAGGGCAGCCTGATTCCCTTTTAGCATGCAGGCAAAGCTTTCATCATGTAGTTGTGATACACAACCCCTGTGCATAAGCCCCTGAGTTCTTCTCTCGTGTCGCTACACTTTTCCCAGCCACTGTAGAACACTGTTGGTGTAGGTTGGTGTAGCGTGGTAGAAGGATTTGCAGGTAAACAGATACCTGACAGGGGCCGCGACGTGAACGCTCCTTCTATGGCCCCTGAGTAGAAGCTTTAAAAGCAGGAAGATACTTGTACCTGAACAATGCACCCTACTCCAGCACTGTCCTTTTCATGAAACAACACACAACAAAGAATCTAGCAAAGCACAACAGGAAGAGGGAGAGTGTCTAAAAATCCTCCCAAATGTTTTCCTCAGTCTTCCAGAAAAATAGTTGCTGAATCCTCTGGCATCTTGGCTGTAATCTGAATTCCATGTTGGAGCCCAAAACAAAAGAAGCTTCCAAATCCTAGCCTGGGAGTACACCTATTGTTTGGGATTATTGGAAGGCTTTAGTTTATTCTGCATGGTGCATTCAGATAAACAATGAAAAAGTAATTTTAATACCTAAAACAGCAAATGCCTTTATCAAAAATCTCATGCAGAAAACTTCAAGGTACAGAATGACCCCAAAATGTCAACCAATTTTGCCATGAAATAAAATATATTACACTGTTTCCTTTAAAAAAACAACAACCCACCACTCTTCAATTTTTAAAAGCGATTTTCCCCTCCAAAGAAACCCAGGCAGGGTTTGTTTGAATTTTTACAGACTTCATGCCTACAAATTACATTTAATTCCTTCAATTTGCAAATGGACATTTGTTGATTTCTTTTTGGCACTCAACCGAGAAATATGAAATGGTGGATTTTTCTCAAGCAAGATGCCAGTTCAGTCTGCAAAGCATTTTCTCTGAGGTGAGTTCTGACTCTTATCTGCTGCACATACTTCTGAGTAATGCTTTATGCCTCCAGTGGCTCACCAGACATCCACAAGCAGGCATGGAAAAGACCCCTTCTTTACTATTTGGTTCTCAGAGGAATTTCAGTTCTAATGTAGGAATTTCTATTGATACATTATTAATAGCCACTGCAGACACTCCCTATCATCACATTTTGACACAGTAAATTCCATAACTAAATTACGGATTGTGTTGTACATCTCTATAGGCAATGACTTTGATGCAATGGGATTTGGGTTTAGTTTGAGAGAGATGCTCTTCTGAACATCAGCAGTGAACTTATCAGAAGTAACTTAATAAGTAAACCCCTTGTTTCTTTATGAAGCAGCCTTGCAATTTCGGTCTATTGCAGAAATTCTGTTTATATAAAGCACCACACACAGCAAACAAACAGTACGGTCACCATGTGCTTTAAGGCCCAGTCCCACTGGCCGACGGACGCAAAACGTATGCATCAAGGACACAACGGACGAGCAAAATTTCAGGGGTGGCTCCATCCGTTGTCATCCACTCCAAAAAGTGATGAAAATTTGCATAAACAGAATGGAAAAGAACGGACATGGGTAGTATGTAGTGGGGATGTTAAACGGATGTTCATAGGAAGCCCAGCGGATGGAAGCGGATGACACCTTCGAAGAGGTTCCGGGGGAGAATTTCAAAGCGAACGCATAGCGGATAAAGCAGATGCATCACGTACGCCTAAAGGAAAGAAAGGGGATGCCACGCGGATGTATATCGGATGCAAACGCATCCTTTCTATTTCCGTGCTAACGCTGTGTAGACGTTCCGTGTACCTTTCGCTTCCTCCCTCTTTCTGTTTTCAGATGCAGCGGATGTGAGTTGCGAGGATGCCCAGAGGATGCAGAGAGGATACAGCGGACATTTAACGGATGATAAACGGACATAGAACGTTTGTTGCTCATATCTCGCGGATTTACATCATACACGGCGGAAAGTTCATCCGTTCACAAAGTTTTGTGCAGCTCAAAACTTCTTGCGCAGATGAAATTGCAGTGGATAGATGCTCGACGGATAGAGCGTATGAAACACGTATACAGTGAGTACACAACGGATGCATAGCGTTTTCCAATGGATGGCAAGCTTTTTTTAACGTTTTACATCCTCTTTGCATCCATAAGTGCAGTGGGACCGGGCCTTTACTGCTCAACTATTTTGCTGTAACAAGAAACAGGAAACTTTACTCAGAACAAGAGCACAGAGTATATACTATAGATCCAAACTTGTAAATACTGCCATCTTTTGGCTGAATACTACCACAGCTGTTGCATAGAAATAAATTCCAATTATGAATTCTAACAACAAAGAATTCTGGGCACCTCCACAGACTGAAATGAAACAGCTGGTAGGTAAGGCTGAAGTTTTGGTAGGACATATTGAAGTATAGTATTTGCCATTCAATTCCCAGTGACTCTGGATCATTAATCATTAAAAAAAACAGAACACTACAGAAAACGCTAAAATGAGACAAGAGAGTCTGATGCCAGAGGAGAAAAGAAAGGAAGAAAAGGGCCAAAGCCTGACCAAAGAGCAGGCCTTCAAAGGCCCTTGGAAATCCTTCTGGGTTTGGATTTCAGAGGGACCCTCATTTCAGAGGGCATAAAATAGCAGGTAGACTCTGGGAATTCTTTATTTATTCTGTTGACTTTATTAAGTAACTAGTGTTTGTCCAACAGGACCAATACCTCCTATGGAAAAAGCTGGTGGGATTTTCTCTGAAAGTTTTTAAAATGCAAGCAGATAAACAAGTATTAAACACTGCAGCTGGCTGGCAACACCATTTTAAGGTAATGTAAGAAAGTTGAACTTCCACTAACTCACCTGATGTTTAGTTATGAAAGGGCTTACATAAAAGAAAAATGGTCCAGGAAGCAAGCAAGCCAAGGTAAAATCTATGTTTTTCTTTTTTTTTTTCAAAGAAAAATGTTTTTGCAAAGGAAGGCTGGGCGCTCCCACTAATGCTTGATTCTGCATCGAATCAAACTGTTAGTTCAGGTGGCATCTGGAATCAGCTCATACCCTGCTTAATGTTGGCTCTGCTCTCTCAGCCTAGGATTTCTCCTTCAACATTTAGTATCATGTTTCTCTCCAAAACATCATTTAAGCTGTTAAAATGAGGGAAAATTTGGAAAGAAGGTTTGGGTTATTTTTTTTTTCTTTTGATAAATGCAAAAATTCCCCCACCTCCTCCTCAAAAAGAAGAAAGCAACCTTGAGTTGGCTTTGTCTCCTAAAGAACTAGCAACCATGAAATACAACAAGACTTACAAGATCCAGGGAGGTGACTTATTATTTAATCAGCAATGATTCATTTGGGAGGGGGGGGAAATCCAGAACATATTAAGGGTGGATGAAAAAAAAAAGAAAATTTGCAGAACAAAAACAAGTGAACTTTCTCTTAAAAAACAAAACAAAACAGCCTAAAGTCTAACTTGGAGATGCAAACAATCCACAACTTATCCAAGCATCAAAGCGATACTGAATGTGTGTCACACTCTGAACATATATTTATATTTTAACATTCTAAAACAAGTGTGGGATGAAACAGAAGGGGAAAGTGGCCGGTGCTTTTCATTATCATTTTTTATTGCCTCTTTCGGCTTAAAAGGAGCCAAGAGAACTCCTTGGTAGAGGCAAAGAACCAGGCTAAATTATTCTAGGACTGCCCTCCCCCCATTGTTCTGAAGTAGGTACATCAGAAAAGCTGCCCAGATGTTCCTCACATCTGGGTGCAAATCAGATTCAATTTAGTCTCTTTGCACAGCAGTTTTTCTTCTGTATCCCAGAAGAGAAAGTAAGATGGATAAAATCAGGACAAATACAAGCAACCAAAAGATGCAACATTTTGAAACTCTCCTGAGTAAAAACTTGGGAAAAGCTCATGCAAAAGTGCAACAGACATGACTGTGCTTGTTTTTCTAGTTCACCAAACTGGGAAATAAAATGACACAGAGTTGATCTCGTGATGCATCAAGTGAGAAATGTAACTTTTAACGGTTCTTTTGGAGCCAATATCCATTCCCTGCCTTGTCCTCCACGGCAGTCTTTGAGTGCTGGAACCTGCTGGAGTTAACAGAAGAGGGCAGCCGAGGAGCCTCCGGGATACTGAGGCAAGGAGCATCTTTTCCATCCATCCAAGCCACGGTCAGAAACAGGAGCAGCAGGGGAAGCATTTTGCTCACAGTCTGACTGCCTCTCACAGCCTTGCAGACGGCGGCGTGACCCAGTGCTCTTCAGACAAAAAACACCTCACGCTTAGAAGACGCTAAAACTTGTTCTAAATAAGTGAAGTGCTTCATTTGCGATGAGTCTGAAATGAATATAGTTCACAGTGCGTTTCTCTGATGCACTCAGAGTATCATCAAAATTGAAATGACCGTCTCTTACTTCCCCAGATCCAAGCAGTTCATTTGTTTCCCTGCTTTTTCTATACAAACATTCATTGGAAATCAACTACAACAAACTGAGTTAGAACAGGAAAAAAAATGAAAAGGTGAAAAAAAGAAGAGTGGCATTTGATTTCTACATACCAGGTGATATGTTTCCAATGTTTCCTATTTAAATCATTTTAATATAAAATATTTAAATCATTTTAATAGGAAACATGGGAAATTGTCTGATGTCAAATGCTATACTTCTTTCTTTTTCACTTTTTTCATTTTTTCCTGTTCTAATTGTGTTCATTATAGTCCTTAGTATTGTTCTTACAATTTTTAATAAAATATATTTTGAAATAAATTATAGACTCTTCCCCTGAAAGAGAATCTTCATATATCTGAGATAAGAATTGACAGGATTACCTCAAGTGACCACTACCACAAAAGTGCTATTAGTCAGGTGGGCATAGAAAGGTTTTTACACATTCCTGTATAACTATATCTTTTTTAAAAATGCCACCCATTATTTACTCTGGTTCTACAGAAATGCATGCCATTTCTGGTCACATGTAGTGGTTTTATTTAAAAAAAATATTGTGAAGAAGCAGTAAGAAGAATGCACAGGAATTGCAAGACGTAAGACATGCATGCTTGTGTTTTAATATTTGACAAAGCAGAATATTCCATGGATGAGAGGCTGGTGCTCCTGGAGCTGATCTCTACTTACTTCCCCCAGGAAATCAGACAAAAGCAGAGAGAGAGTCAGGAAACAGGCACTCTGATCCATGCACTCTCAAAGACCAGCAGGACTTTTAAAAAACAGAACAGAACCAAGCTGTCAAGTTGAGAAAGGAATGGAAGCAGAATCTTAAAATATTCTGGAAGGAAATTAGCATCCATTCAAGAGAACCCAATAAGGGAAGAGTTTTCAGCAAGGGGGTCAATTCGGGGAGAGATACTTACTGTGCCAGGCCTAGGATAGGGAATTCGCCCATCGTACTGAACCCAGCGGTGGTCCACGCTTTCTTTGTGGGCATAATAGCCGCTGAATACTGCTCGGATGTCGGCCATGCTGTAGACACAAACCGCTGAGCCCTTGAACACAGAACTGGGAAGGACACAATCGTGTCATTAATCAAGTTCAATGGAGGCCTGAAAGCACCACAGACCTCAAACACAGCTGACATATTACCCCCCCCCCCAATTTGCTAAAAAGATACCCTCCTCCTTGCAAATCCACTCTATTCTAGACTGGTGGTGTTAACTAAGTTGGGTCATGAAACGTCTGCAAGAAAACAATCTAGCTGATATAACCCTCACATCAACCCTGAGCTACCAATATTCTTCTTTAAATCACCAATTTTCTATCCCTCCCCTCCTGTCAATTGACAGCCAACGGCTTCCACAAAAACAAAATCACCAGCTTGATCCACAAAAACACACCAAGACATAACAGAGACCTAGAAGATCAACAGA
>BLBF01007743.1:0-15862 GCA_015471245.1 Laticauda colubrina
TATTATTTCACCTAAACCAGTTAGGGTAAACAATGTTATCCCTAACAATGGCCAAGTGCAGTTTCCTGGAGGGTGAGATCCGCCACCAAGGAGCAGCCCCTCTGACACCCCTCTCCCTCAGACAGCCCACAGACAGCCAGTCCTCTTCCAGCCAGGAGCCAGCTACTGTTTCCAGGCAGGTGTCTTCAGAGGGCCCCACGGCAGAGACCCCTCTGACAGCTGCACTCCCCATGACAACAGACTTGGAGGATCCCGTGAAGGATGACGCCCTGCTGTCACAAATGGAGGAAGAAGCAGCAGCCACCAGAGGCCAACCCGCCCCCACCCCCACCCCCAGCTCCACAGGATGCAGGCAGAGAGGCAGACTGGAGGGCCAGAGACACACTGTCCTGTTGGAGATCAGGGACACAATCAAGACCAGCACAGAACTACTCTCTCACTCTCTGGTCCACTTGGACAGAGCATCCTCAGGCCAGAACACCTTCATCACCGACGTGAGCCAGACCCTGAGGGACCTGCCCAAGGCCCAGTACCAGGTGATGAAGCAGAAGATCACAGCACTTCTGCACAGCCCTCAAGGCCCAACTGAAGCTGCTTCTACCCAGTCCAGGTCTGCTCCTCCACCCCAGGCAATGTCACAGCCCTTCCTCGGCTTTCAACAGCCCCTCAACTACCAAGGCTACGACTACCAGGACTTCCCATAGCACAAGCAGAACTTCCCAGACCAGGCCCAGGTTCATCGGATGCCACAGACACTACTCCTCACCCATATGCAGACCAGACAGCCCCACTACACTCCTCCTTCCTCCACTTCACAGCCAAGCCCGTCAACGGACAATCTGTCCTCAATATTGGGCCTGACATCTCAAGTCCTTGATGAAGGGCCTCTCAGCCTCACAGGACTGAGTCAGCTCTCGGATAGCTTCCTGAACACACCATCCCCTGTTGTACCCTTGGGGCCAAGCACCCCAATGGTGCCTCAGACCAGCACTCAAGCCACAGCCACCTCCACAATCCCTGCCCGCTTAACAGCTGAGACCATGGACATGACTCAGAGTGACTGAGAATAGTGCCAGAGAGTTGTTTACTTGTTCAGTTTATCTTTGCTTAAGACACTTTACTTGGTTCATTTTGCTTCTTTAATAAAGTCATAAAGTTTACCAAAGAAAGTTAATAAAGGTTATCTTTGCTTTACACACTTGGTTTACTTGGTTCATTTTTTTTACTTTAATAAAGTGTTGGTGAAAACTTTGAAAAAATGGCTAAGCCTTTGCATGCTTGTGGGACAGATAAGGATAGTTGTGGGATAGATAAACTTTCAGTGCAACCATAGTGGGATTGTATGGTCCACCATCCCAGCGATCCTGATGATTTTCTCCTCCTTTTTATAGAAAATATCAGTTGTCCACTAGGTGTCCTTCTACATACTCTAGACATACTGCAGACATCCTAAATATATGAGATACATCCCAGATACAAACGTTTTGTCCATCTATTTCCGTGCTACTTACACTGTGTAGACGTTCCGTGTACCTTCTGTTTCCTCCCTCTTTCCGTTTTCAGCTGCAGCAGATGTGAGTTGAGGGGATGGCCAGAGGATGCAGAGAGGATACAGCGGACGTTTAATGGATGATAACAGACATAGAACATTTGTTGCCCGTATATGTCGCAAATGTACATCGTACGCGGCGGAAAGTTCATCAGTTCACAAAGTTTTGTGCAGCTCAAAACTTCTTGCATGGATGAAATCGCAGTGGACGGATGCTCGAGGATAGAGTGTATGAAACATGTATGCAGTGAGTACACAACGGATGCATAGCATTTTCCAATGGATGGCAAGCTTTTTTTTAATGTTTTACATCCTCTTTGCATCCGTAAGTGCAGTGGGACCGGGCCTTAAGTTTTGTTCCCCTTTCCTTTCTTCATAAATCCTACCTCTGATCTTGCCCAAACAGAATTAATACACTAGGAAGAAAACAATCATAAAGTTATGCGAACAATCAGATCTGATAAATGAAAGCAACTGTGAATGAAAGAAAATGAAGGCAACCTATGTAGTTAAAGATCTGCTGGAAGCCCCATAAAGCCATCAAAAATGAGAAATAGTCAATTTCTTACCAAAGAACCTCTCACTTCTACTCCCTCAAGTAAATTACTGGTAGTAATGTGTATAATCTATATATAGCTCTTAAGGCAATATTTTACCACATAAAGAGTTGTAATTTGAACTGAAAATGAAGAAGTGCAAGGCTTTTCTTCGGTTATATTATATTATTATAGTATTATTGTAATCATTATTGTTTATATTTACACCAGCCATATGGTGACTTTCTGAATGTTTATTTGTATTACATGATATCTTATACTGGATGTAAAAGTAGGCAAGCTATGAATCAGTCAGTTCCACTTCAGTGAACAGGAGGCTTCAATGAAGATATTCACTCAGGTAAGGACAGATCAACAGCTCCTGTGCTACATGCGAACAATGCTTAGAATATTGAAACAAGTTTTCTCTGTCATTTTCCATAGTTATTTGTAATTTTAAGAGGAATGAGACAGCAGACTTCAATTTTATACTTTCAGAGAAGATTGGATTGGATATAATTCTACTCTTGTAGGGGCAACATTCTACTTCAGATGATTCCACTTCTCTACAAAATATTCCATGGTTATTGGAGAGGGTTAAAAGAGGATTGATCAGCAGGATGGCTGGGACAGATTAGAAAATGTTTTGAATCAATAAAATCCAACACTTTGATGGGCCAAAGGCACACTCTAAAATCTGTGCTCAATTTTTGTTGATCCTGGAGTTGGCTTGGGTATTCCACCTCCTCTACTATTTTCAATGGGAAGAAAGATTTAAAGCAGGGGGAAACAGACTGGTGCCCTCCAGATGCTTTGGCCCATGACTTTCTCAAATCACAGAGTGTAGTGTCCAAAGCCAGGAATATGGGAAATATAAGTTCAAACATCTGGTAGAGCCCTTGGCTTAGCTGATTTTATTCAGTACTTGTGGCAGTGGCAGTATTTAAACCCTGAACACCTGTATATACAACATCCTTTCTTATATGAAATGGAGGCATTCACCCACTGCTTGGCTGCAAATTGACTTGTTTTATCCAAATCTAACAGTTTTTCAACAGACTAACTAAAAGCATCTAAGAAGAATGCAAGGGAGATTTGATGAGAAAAGTCCTTTCTATGTTGCTCTCAGGAATTTTGATTAGCAGACTGCCTCTGAATATGGGGGCAAAAGGGTGTTTCCTTATAATTCCTGATAGACCACTTCACATGATTTTTTTTCTAGTCCTTTTCTTACAGGAACCACAAAAGACCGGCCAATGACAGTAAAGTGATGTAGAGAGTTTGACACCCATGGATTAAGATCCATGGGTAAGAATGCTAGGTAAGCATTCAAATCCTACCTCAGCACTGAAGCTCCTTAGGTATATTTTCTTCTTCTCCCTCTGTTGTAGCTAAACTATTTCATAGAATTGTTTGAAACGACAGAAGGAAAATGGAAAGAACTGTTCACTTGGTTTCTCACCTTGGAGAAAGAATGGTGAATCACTGTAAAAAGGAAATATTTCATAACAGTGAATTCTGTCAGTTAGGTATGCATTACGTGGACGTATACTGCAGTATGTCTGTCATCAGTTATAAGAAGGAAAGAAAATGCTTTTTTTAATACTTGGATTTAAAACCGTGATGAGCATCTGCATTCAGTCTGGAATCTCTCACTATGGAAGAGGATTTTTTTTTTTTCATCTTTCTAATTTACTTAGTCTAACACGCACATAAGGTGTTTGTTGCTTTTTTTTGCAAATCTAAAGATTGTCCACCTTTCTGTGGTAAAAAGCATGTTGTGTAACTTTAGTCTTAGATCATTACTATGTAATTTTTTAAAATCTGAAGTAAATATTGGCAAGTAAGGATGTCGGGTTTCTTTTTGTTCTTGTTGGTTAAAGCATGATTCTATTTGATTACAGCTTTTGGACAACCAACACATACAATAAATGCCACAAGCTGAGTAACATTCTTAAAATGTTGTCTTAATAACAGTCAAAGAAACCAGGCTGCCAAAGAACAAGTGGCTGGACACCATCAAAGCCGACACCAGCCAGAGCATAAAACAACTCAAGATTGCAAGATTGGAAGACATGGAGCAATCTGGTCCATAGAGTTTGCTTCCAAACACAACTGAATGGATAACATTATGATCTTGGTTAGATAAACAATAACTGACTTTCCTTTCAATAACATATCTTAAAAATCCTGTAAGATTCACATCACAACTTGAAAGATGCTTTGGTTTAATGGTTTAATGGTTAAGACTAGGTTAGAAAAAGAGAACCTGTGAGACAATAAAAGGAAGAAGTATTGGGTATGTATATTCAGAGCCTTGAGTTATTTATAAAACTAATAAAGGCAGGATATAAATAAATACAATAAATAAGTGACATAAAATAAAACTTCAAAAAACCTGGCTGAATAAGTTCTCGCTTTATGTCATGATAAAGGATATAGAATAGAAGAATAGCTGTTGTAGTTTCCAAAGCCACAGGAAGTAATGATATTAGGGTGTTGATGTTTGTAAATGTTGTTGAAAATGATGTTTCCTCCCCTAGGAAGGAGGGGAAATAATTTAAAATAGGCTTCTGTAAAGGAATTCCTCCCCTATTAATTTTTTATTACATATAGTCCCAGGGGTGGGATTCAAAATTTTAACAACCGGTTCTGTGGGCATGGCTTAGGTGATGGCGTGGCTTGGTGGTCATGTGACTGAGTGACATGGCTTGGTGGTCATGTTATTGGTTGGGCATGGCCAATTCAATATCACTCACACCGAGGTACACGTCTCCCCGCCTGGCTTCTCATGACTGTGGGGATGTTGCAACAGTTGTAAGTGTGAAAAATGGTCATAAGTCACTTTTTTCAGTAAAAGTACCAACAAAAGAGAGGAAAAAAATTCAAGAGAAGTTCCTGAGACAGAAAGTCTAGTCCTGCCAAGAATGTAATAATGGTTAACGGAGAGACAGTTTCTGTAAGCAACAGCAGAATGTTTCCTTCCTGCCTTCCTTACAGGATTAGGCCAGTAATTTCTTCTAACAACCAGTTTCTCCATACTGCTTAGAATGATAACAACCGCTTCTAGTGAATAGATGCAAACTGGTAGAATCCCACCCCTGGATAGTCCTCAGCTTAGAACTATTCATTTTGTAACAATTCAAAGTTACAACAGCACTGAAAAAAGTGACTTATGGTTCAGAGGTGGTATTCAGCAGGTTCTGACCAGTTCTGGAGAACCAGTAGCAGACATTTTGAGTAGTATAGAGAACCAGCAAATCCCACCTCTGACTGGAGATTTTACAGGATCCTTCCCCTGCCACACCCACCAAGCCATGTCCACAGAACTGGTAGTAAAATAATTGAATTCCACCACTGTTATGGTTGGTTTTCACACTCATTGCAGCATCCTCATGGTCACATGATCAAAATTCAGGTACTTGGCAACTGTATGTATTTATGATATTTGTAGTGCCCCAGAGTCATGCAATCACCATTTGTAACTTTCCCAGATGGCTTCTGACAAGTCAAATCAATGGCAGAAGCCAGATTTGCTTAATGAATGCATAATTCACTTAACAACTGCAGTGATTCACTTAACAACTGTGATAAAAAAAGATCACAAAATGGGGTAAAATTTATTCAACAACTGCTTTTCTTATCAATTTGGGCTCAATTTTAATGTTATATTATCTGTAATACTGTAATACTGCCTGCAGTATATTTCTTGCTCCAAGGGCATTACACACTTGATCATATTTTTTGTTAATCAAGTCCATTTGTGACTTGAAAGTCTTCTACTTGCCGTGCATGTCAAAGCAGAAATCAACATAAAACAACTTCCCTTTATCATCTCAGATAGCAGCACATGATTCTTGTATATCTATTTCCTTTTTTAATAGCAGCCCTTCTGTAAATGAGAACAACCACAATTTGTGAAACAGTTTTTTTTTTTTGCAGGGCGGGGGAGGGGAAGGGAAGAAGTCTCAATAAAATGACAGGTTTCCTCAGTATGGAGCTGTGATGCGTAAAATATATTTCAGGATTGCAAAATGAATGCAGTAATTTTCCTGATAATGACCCAGTAAGCCAGTCATCTGATGCAGACACCAGAGCAAAGAAATCTGACTGTTTTGTATGGATCACAAATGGCCACTCTTTATGGCATACTATCAAGCAAAACAATGATGTGAAACTATAAAAGCCATTTTCTTTACAGTCTTATTACATGTGATCTAGAACAGCTGGGGGGAGGGAGGGAAATAATGCTAAATTTAAAAGAAAAAAATAAAACCTTCTTTCTGATTAGTATCTCCCTCTGCTATTTTGTCTCTTTTGCTGAAAATTGCCTTTTAAGGTGTTTATTATACAGTTCTTGTGTTTTGAAATAGGTATGACTATATTCTAGTTTGTCATGACACTGTTTTAAAATGATTTCTTTATTTATGGGCTTTAAAGAAAAATACCTTATTTGAAATGGGCTTCTAGCTCTCTCTCACAAGAATGTTCAGCAGCATATCAGCTGTCAATTTCAGGCTATTATTAAGGTCAGTTCTCAACTTATGACCACAGTTGGGCATGGTACTTCTGTTACTAAGTGGGGCAGTTGTTAAGTGAGCCAGGCTATTTTATGACCTTTTTTGCAATGGTTGTTAAGTGAATCATCCTCGTTGTTAAATGAATTGCATGATTGTTTGGCAAATTTGGCTTCCTCTGTTGACTTTGCTTATTGAAAGCCAGCTAGGAAAGTTGCAAATGGAGATCATGTTACCCCAGGACACTGCAACTGTTATCAATACATGCCAGTTACCAAGCAACCAAAGTTTGATCATTTGACCATGGGGAGACTGTGACAATTATAAGTGTGAGGACCAGTCTGAAGTTACTTTTTTCAGTGCCAATAAACTTTACATCAGAGCTCTCCAAACTTGGCAACTTTAAGACCTGTGAACTTCAACTCCCAGAATTCTCCAGCCAGTTATGCTGGGTGGAGAATTCTGGGAGTTGAAGTCTCCAAGTCTTAAAGTTGCCAAGTTTGGAGACTTCTGGTTTAACAGTTACTCAGCATTGTAAGTTGAGGAAGTTAAGCGAAGTAGTTCAAATAGGAAAGCAAGGGTTGTTGGGGTTTTTTTCATTTGTTTATACAGCTTGAACATTGAGGATACAGCTTAGATGTTTTGTTTGGTTGTCTTAAAGGTGCATCATGCTGTGCGCTAGATCCCTTACCCTTGCAGTGCATATTTACTTGGAAGTAAGTATTTCTGGAGTTGGTAGAACATTCTCAAGTAACTGTGGCCAAAACCACATCCTTTTGTATATATGTACACGGGATACTTCCTTTATGAGATTCTCTTAGGTGATAATTTGCTTACTGTTTGTGTAACTTGCTGCTGTTAAAACTTCCTTAAACAATATATTGCCTTCCTATAGGGTTCTAAGGATTTTTGAATGTGACTTAATTTGTTCTGTAATTCAAACTGAATTACTTACACTGTGACACCTAGTACAATAATTCTAGAAATGTGCTAAGATTCAGAAGAGGCTCTCTGGCTGGATCCCATTCTGGCCTGCCACAGCATTGTACCTGTCCCACCTAACAACTTAATCTGTTAAAATTCCTTGAAGAAAGTGAGAGACAGAGCCCTCAGGCATACTTTGTCTTTGCTTATTTGCAAGTTCACTGGCACTTAAGCTAAAGAGGGCATTGGGTCAGAATGCAGGAATCATTGCTGCTTGCCAGAGACAGCAGTTGCTGGAAGCTGGAAAGTGTTTTTAAGTTGTTGGTAGATAATTAAGAAAAGTCGCATATCTATGCCCCTGTAAACCAACCTACTGACTTCAAGAGCAGATTAGAATTGTCTTCTTACTTAGCATCAGTTCTTGTCCCTGTCTTCTGGTGGCTAACACAGATCATTGGCACTGATCATGGTTTTTCATCATAGCACAGAACTTTCCTTGAGCTTTGCTCATTTTCACACCCTTATCACATTTCCCGAGGGCCACCAAGTCATGGCGACATTTTGTTCACAATTTCATTGTACAATGGGTTTTGGAGAGTAAGTAATCTTAGCAGCTTTCAGCAAATGGAATTCTTGTGCAACTTAAAATGAAAAACACTGAAGGCTAATAAGTCCTTTAATTAATACATAAATCAATATAAAGAGGGAAGTCTATATTTGTAATTACATATTAATGTTATTTGTGAATATTTGAAGAAGGAGGGAAATGCTAAGTGTGCTGTGGTATCACATTTTAGAGAGAAACCACTTCCCATCCTGTGTGCGTATTAGAGGTGTATGCTGCTGAATTTTCAATACCAATATCATACACTGACATCAAAACCTCAAATGTCACCCTGCACCAAAAATAATGTTTATAATCTAATGCGTATGTGCTTGCAGTTTCTGTATACACAAGCTAATTGTGAGGGTAACCAATGACTTGTAGAGAGGTAACTGTGTGCGTAGAATGTTTAAACTGAAGAAACAGTTCTTTATGTAATTCCTGCTATGTGGCAATGCATTGTGCTTCAGCAATAAAAGACAATGTATCATTGTACTCAGACTATTTCCTGTGGTTTTTAAGAAAGATAGACTTTCAAAACCAACTCATCTCCCTCAAGGTTACTGTCTATATAGGTTCATATATGATAAGTCTGGATTGTTTCAATTGTTGTACAAACCCAACATGGTTTCAAACCGTCATGTTGCATGTAGCATACTGTAAATGTCCCTATCCTGGATGCCTATAATGCTATCAACCATGTTGAGTGGAATCTGAACATGCTAGAGTTTATTCTACTCAACACAATAGACTTATTGTGCACCAGCCTCGAATAGGCAGTCAATTTACATTTCAAGAGATATCTATCAAGTTTATCTAACAGGAACTTCTATGTCACAACAGCTTCCAATACATATGTGAATATATGTTAGCAAATACTATGATTCAACAAATTATAGGAAGGATTTGAGATACAGTTACTAATTACATCATAAATCCATAGGACTTTACTGTAATATTGATAAGAAAAGGATCCCTATATTTGTTTCCATAAGAACATATTTTTACATGTCAAGGTGGAAGAACCTATCTTGTATGTTACAGTTACCTAGGAACATGCAAGATACATGATAAAGGAGTAAGAATAAATAAACTGTAACTGTTTAATAGCTCAATAATAAAATCAGCAGCATGAAAAAAAACATTGTATATAATGTGTGCTATATTTTCCTCCGTTGAAACAGCTACATCTATTTTCAGCCTCAGAGATAAACCTGAAAAAAAGCTCTGACTGTATGAAAAAGTGCTGTACTCATTGTGCCCATACATTTTAAACTATACAGTACCTTCTGAAACATTTTTCAGAGCAAGCCCTGCCCTAATGCAAACCAAGTTTCTGTTCTATTTAGTAGAATGTTTAAGAGGTAAAAACAGAGGGATGAAGGTTAGACTGAGCACAGAAAGGATTTTGAGCATCCATCACTGAAACATTCTTTCATTTGGTTCAGACTTGATGTGACTGTTGATAAAATAAGCAGAGAAGATTTTTGAAAAGTCAGTTTGCTCTAAGACAGACCAGGAAAAATTAACATATGTATGCACAGGTGAAAGGAATAAAACACCCTTCTTACTGCTTTTATGTTTGTGAAAACAGGCAATGTTTGAGCAAGTTCTTTCCACTGAGAAGTTTTTGTAAATCACTTAATTTTCAGTGATATCCACTTAAAGTCTATAGTCGCAGGAGTGGACAATTTCCCTAATCTTATTTTGCTGTCCAAGAATTTGCCATGATCATCCTATCTAACATTTGGAAATAAAACAATTATTTTCAAAGCTGCATTTTAAATGAACTTCTTCAATGAAAGGAGTCCCCAAACAAATGTATTAAGCCTATGACATATTTAAAATATCTATTTTCATTTTTTTTTTGAAGAAAATTTTATTGATTTTTAGAAACAAACAAACAAACACAACACAGAACATGAAAACATAAAACCTCTTTTCTGAAAGCAGCCTGATCCCGAGTTACATCTCTTTGTACAGACACCAATTCAAATTCATGCTCATTTTTATATACCATTCCACATCTTATTACCATTCTACATTTTCTATATGGCTTCTCCCTTCTTTTAACTTTCTTAATTTTATTTTTATTTGTTTCATCTCAAATCAGATCATTATATTTATATTCTTTGTCTGTCCTATTTCAGCTGTCTATTATCTTTTCTCATTAAACAAAATTTCTCCTGTGGTCACTGATTGGAGTATGACGCCTTTATATCTTTCCCCTAAAATTATAACACTTAATATAGAACATAACTTCCATTTGGATTCTGCGTAGTACATTAAAGCTACACGCTATATTTTAAAAAGAAAAAGAAAAGAAAAATATAAATATAAATATGTAATATTATTAAAACAACGATCTATACCAATTCAATTCTATCATGAATGTTAATATTCATTTAAATTTTAAACATTTAACACATTACTTTTCAAGTAGGTATCATGCTTCTATGGGAATGCTTATAAACTTTCCATAATTACTTCCCCCCCCACTTCACTTGCATTTTAAAACATTATATCCTTAAAATGTTCCCATTCCTTTCTAAATTAATTTTCCCATTTAATTCATTCCATTTATTTTATTCACAAATGTTTCACTAAATCATACGTTGTTTCCAATTTTCTAACATTATTTCTAAATACAAATATAATAATATAATCATATGTACCTTTGCAGAATCACTTTTTCAATTAATTTTTTACCCATTATCTCTAAATAAGTCCTGTTTCTTTACATCTTGCTTCACACCCTTGTAGCTTCTCTTCCCTTCCCTCCTCCTTTGCTTCTTCTCTCTGCCTTTTTTACCCCCTTGTCTCTCCACCTCCATTTCCCTTTTCTGTATTCCCTTTTTCTGTTGCTTTCTCACATTATATCCACTTTTCATCTTATTTTTCCCTTTTTTGGTTGTTTTTTTAGGTCTCAAATTCTCCATTCTCTTTTCCCTCTTTCCCCTTTCTTCCCCAAGTAGAGTTACTTGTTCATTTAAAATGGCTTCTTCTTTGTCCCAATCTACTTGTTGCATAGTCTTTTCTTGTAATTTCTCATAGGCAGAGATCACCATTTCTAAGAATTGAAAAATGGAACCAAGAGAGCCCTTCCCTTCTTGTTCCTCTTCTTTAAGTTTTTTAAATTCTATTTTCAGTTCATCCACAAGTGATGCCATTGTAGAGTTTTATTTCTTTTAAAACAACCACCCAAGTGTTTTTAATCCTTCAAATATAGTTCGAAAAGTCCCAAAGTCAGCAAGCAATCCAAATACACACAAGCTGTTCTTTTGACACCTTCTTCCTTTTTTTTTACTTTCTCTTCCTGGGATTAGAATTTAGTTACAAAGTTCCAGTTAAAATGTATCTTTTAGAAGTCCTGTTAAAATTTAACTTTAGATTCTTTAGATTCCAGGCTATCTCCTCCTTTCAAATCCTGTTCTTATTCTCTTCCTCTCCCTTCCCACTTACAGCAAAAAAAAAACAACAACCCTATTCTTTTTTGTTTCTTTTATGTTCAGAAATCTTTATTATCCCCTTGGCATTAAATTTTCCAGCTTAAATACTTGTTGATGCCAAAGCAGATTTTCCAGTTTCTCATTAATCTCTGTTCATTGTCAACGTAAGGAATGAGAGTGAAAAATTTTTTTTTCCCTTTTCACTTTCATTCGCTGCTTCCGAATCTTCTTTGGGAGTGATGTATCCTTTTTTAAAATTTGAGATCCAGGATGCCTTAATTGTTGTTTCTTAACCTGGTCAGCCAAAACTTTCACTTCAGCACTTTCTTCCTCCTGCACATTCTTTCCAGATGAGGGCTTCTTTGAGGCAGCCATTTCTGACCGCCGTTCTACCGCCTTCGGGAAAGGGAGTTTAACCAGCTGGGGAGGAAAGATGTGGCTTTCCTCAACCCTGCTGGAATCTCCCCCGTCTTCACCAACCTCTACGGGGTGGCTTAGCCCGAAGCCAGCTGGCTCAGGGCGCTCCAGCGGCGCGCCCAGGCAGAAACCACGCATGATTGCGGATTCCTGCCTGCCGCCGAAGCCCTGCAAACTGGAAGTCCGTATCTATTTTCATTTTTTAAAACTCTTTCCATTCAGAAAAGGATAGAAAATTACAGTATCTTCTCATTAATGGCATCACCACATTCGTCCATCCATCCATCCAGTCCATTTTTCGCAGTCCAATTAAGATTCCTAGACTCAAATAAACACAATGTGACCCTTACTCTATATGAATACTAAAACTGGTCAAACCCAGCAAAACAGTAAAAATAAAAGATACCATGTCTATGTAAAATGATAGACTTTGGGATACAGAACAAATACAATGGGAATGCTGTGAGCAAACTTAATTTCATATTTTTTTAAATTAAATTTTATTGAATAAACATTCAAAACATTTGAACACAGTGTGACTTTTTTGGCCATCTATTTGGCCATACAAGCTATAATATAGAAATACATATAACAGTTAATTTCCCTTTTCCTTTATGTTATTAGTCTAGTGCTAGCTGAATATTATTTCTATTTACATTTATCTACATTTATCTACAATTATATATAAATTTACAACTGTCTTTTATTGTCATGCATGTGTATCATCTCATTTTTGTCCATTTTATTCCATTCTCTTTAGTTTATAAAAACTTTAGCTTTCATTCCTATAAAGCATCAACCCTTTCTTTCTTTTTTCCTTGACTCTAGCCATTGATACATTTTACACCAGACTTCATAGTACTCTGTCTCACCCTTATCTTTGATTTCTAAAGTTAGTCTGTCCATCTCTGCACAGACTAATATTTTCCTTATTATTTCACTTTCTGTAGGGGTATCTTCTTTCTTCAAGTTTTGGGCATACATCAATCTCGCAGCTGTTATTATATGTATCACTTGATTTCATAATTGAATACTCTGGATGTTCTTGAACGTTTTCATAATTTTTCAGTTATACCTCTGAACTAAGTATGTGGCTTTCTTCCTTCTTCCTTCTTTTATTCATATTCAGAATCTCTCTGTACAGGAAGAGCATAATTATTTATAAACATACAAATAAATACAATCAAAGTGAGAATAAGGCTACTGTGTCTGGTTGTAAAAATCCAGATGAACTTTAGAAGGTCATGTTCTTCTTCTTTTTGCTACCATATTGTTGATATTCCAGCTTTCTAGAAAATATGCTCTCTCCCTTCTGCTCTTGGAAAACAGGCAAGTTTTGCAGCTCCAACCATCATATGGAGAAGGATGCCAATCACAGTGGACCTGCTTTTCTTGGTGGGCAACTCCATGTTCCCCCAGAAGCATGGGAGCAAGATATGGAAAAGTAGTTTTCTCTCAACCTGAGGAACATTTATATCTTTCTCTTATGCCAGTATGGTCATGAAACTGAATGATTGATAAGATATTTGACAGTAACTCTTCTGCTGCATTTAGCTTTAAAGTTTTTGTTTTGAATTTCTCTGACTACTTTTTTTTAAACAGATCCCATTAGATGGTAGTATTTTTAGCAAGTGACCAGAGGCACTTTGTACCTTTAAAGGGCATCCTATGACTACCCAGACTGATTGATTGACTTTTTTTTTCTGAAGCTGATGTTAATAGCTTTTGCTTGCAGGTCTCCGAGAATCATAGAGCAAATGCCATCGATGTCCTTCCATGAGAAAATAAGCCTCATTTTTTGCATGCTTAGTCGTAACATGCTTCTCTGTCTTGGAATTTGTTATCTTCTCCCAGTGAACAAGGTGTGGCTGGTTACCCACATCAAAGGAATAATGTATTTCTCATAAATTTCAAAGTTATAAATATGTTCTTAAATCACCAAAAGATGTACATTTTCACTCATAATAGCTGTTACAAATTTTAAGAATGTATTGTTCAGATTGAGGCCTGAATAATCATAAACTCAAATTGTCTGGGCACAAGTATACCAATATTGTCAGTTGTACAGGCAGCCTTCAAATTACGACCATAACTGAGCCCAAAATTTATGTTTCTAACTGAAACATTTGTTAAGTGAGTTTGCTCCACTTTATAACCTTTTTTGCCACAGTTGTTAAATGAATCATTGCATTTGTTAAGTTATTAACATGGTTGTTAAGTGAATCTGGGTTCCCCATTGACTTTGCTTGTCAAATGGTCACAAAAGCTGATCACGTGACCCTGGGATATTGCAACCATCATAAATATGAACCAATCTGAAGTTTGATCATGTGATCATGGGGGTGCTGTGTAAGTGTGAAAAACACGCATAAGTCCCTTTTATCAGTGCTGTTGTAAGTTTGTATTGTCACTAAATGAACTGTTGTAAATTGAGGACTACCTGTATACAAAATCTAGAAGTGCTGAAATTAATATATTTCTACATGAACACATTTTGTCTAACTGATGTAAGATTAACAACTGTGGAGTCCTTGGTGCTCTCTAAGCTTGGTTGTTTTCTTACAGGAGCTTTGTTATCAGACTAGGAAATATCTTTAGTGCCCAAAATATTATCTAATTTGGTAACAAAACATTAGCAAGAAAATAACCAAGCTCAATGAGCATCACAGACTTCACAAGTCAACCCTAAACTACACATACTTTTTTGCACTCATTAACTTAACTTCCTGGGTCATTGCTTCAAAGAATATTCAACAACCTAACTCTCAACTAGGCCACAGTAAAGGATCTTCTCAAAAATTGGCTTCTGGGTTTTTAACAAACTAGCATCTTTTTCACACATGTTCTCACATTGCAGGATCTGTGGTGTTCCGTCCGGAAAAACGCGAGGTAGACCGGGTTCCAAAACAACAGTGTCTTTATTAAACTATATACAGCAAACGGGACGGTTTGGCTCAAGTCGCGGCAGCCTTTATACGGCTTGCCTGTCGGCTTGTCGCCAATGGCATTTACTTGATTTTGCCGCCTTTCGGCGGTTCTCGTGGATTGGTTCTTAAGGCCATGTCACACCGCCCAATGGATGCAAAAAGGACACAGCGGACGAGCAAAATGTTCCATCTGTTATTATCCGCTCTCAAAAGAGGCAAAAATTTGCATAACCGGAGCGGATAACACAGACGCGGGGAGGACGCAGGGCAGATGCAGAGCGGATGCGGAAGGGAAGCCCAGCGGATGGAAGCGGATGGGAGCGGATGGCGCATCCGCAGGGGTTCCGGGGGGGCTCAGCAAAGTGGAGGCGGAACGGATATAGCGGATGCACAGCGGATGCACAGCGGATGCACAGCGGAAGCCTAATGGATGCCTGGCGTTAATTGTGCATGCGGGGAGGAAGCATTGCATCAGCCCCGCGGATATAACAGAAGCAGCTCGGAAGCAGGTCAACATTCAGAGGAAAGACCTGCTGCCGGACGGATTGGCTGCCTTGCCTGCCCTGCCTACATGTCTGCCTGCCAGCCTTGCTGCTAGCCTCCCTGCCAGCCTTGGTGCCAGCCTGCCTGCAAGCCTTGCTTCCAGCCAGTCTGCCTGCCAGCCTTGCTGCCTGCCTTCCTGCCAGCCTTGGTTCATGTCTGCTTGCCAGCCTTGGTGCCTGCCTGCCTGCCAGCCTTCCTGCCAGCCTTGGTGCCGGCTTCCTTGCCAGCCTTGGTGCCTGCCTTGATACCAGCCTTCCTGCCAGCCTTTCTGCCAGCCTTGGTTCCTGCCAGCCTCCCTGCAAGCCAGCAACCCCACAACCATGCGGAAGCACAGCAAGTCTCAGCCATCTGCTGCCAGCCCTGGCAAGAGGGACAGGGCTACCATCCCGCCCCCTG
>BLBF01007751.1:0-10933 GCA_015471245.1 Laticauda colubrina
TATAATTAATAAAACACAGCTGTCTGTTTACTGTAATGTATAACAATACAAACTCTCACTTTTAACATAAATCTGTTTTATCCTAGTTAAACTGACTTTGCAGCCTCTGGGCCCATAACCAGTGTTAAGCCTGGGTTCCCCAACCAGGGTTAGGTAGACAAGCTAAACAGAATGTGCAGCGTTAGTCAGATAGGCACACAGATAAATGAGTGAGCTAAGCTTGTATGTTTATTAACATACAGTAAAAATAACAGATACGCTTGTGCTATCAAGAATATAGTTTATTCCAGTATAAGTTTATGGCATAGTCAAATAACAGTCCAATAGTCATTTACCATGTAGTCAGTCCATTCAGGGATATTCAGTTAGCAAAGTCCATGTAGAATATCCTATGTCAGTTCACTTACAAATCAGTCCTTTGTTGTCTCTCCCGTTCGAGCAATGCAGTCTTGATTCCAAGCAGTAATCAGGGATCATCAAAGCCAGAGAGAGACCAAGCCGTAGTCTTGCTACTTTTATATTGTTTTCTTAACCACTCCTTTAATTGCTCTTTCACAGTTAAAGCTGCATACACTCTAACATACACTAACTATGATTCATAGTTATTATTTCACCTAAACCAGTTAGGGTAAACAATGTTATCCCTAACATTCTGCCTCATGAGTCCCAGCTGATTGGCTGGTTCTTCTTTTGTTGCCCTGCACAAGTGCACAGGGCTGAAAAACAGGTTAGTGGGGTGGGGAGGGAATAGGATTTTGCAATAACCTTCCCCCAGGAGTGGAGAGGAAATGGAGATTTTGTAGTATCCTTCCCCTGGAGTGGGGAGGAAATGGAGATTTTACAGTATCCTTCTCCTGCCATGCCACCAAGCCATGCTCACCAAGCCACGCTCACCAAACCAGTAGGAAAAAAATTTGAAGCCCACTACTGCCTCACCTAACTATATCACTTAATCTTTCCCCAGTACTCATATTTCATGATTTCTGGACTTGCACTGGTAATAATAATTCTTTAGCATTTAATTTTTATTAGATCAGATCTTGAGATTGAAACATTAAGTTTAACATCATTCAAGTAAATCAAATATATCATAAAATGAAACATGAATTAAAGCCAAATGAATTTGCAACAAAATTAATTTTTTTGCTCTTATTTAGAATCTAAAAGACAGAATTCTTTTTTTACCATTTTTTTTTATTTTTAACAACGAACATAAACAAACACAAACCAACAAATAAACCTTCTTTCAATTATACAGTGTGTCGGTTGGTACATATTTCTTGTGCACATTATCAATAGTCTTTCCCTCTTAAATTTAAATTTGTATTCATATTATATTATTCAAATTTCTATATTATATTATTATTACATCATCGGTAGACTTTATTTATGAATTCACATTATTCTCTTCAAGCCTATTATAGTTTCTTCTATAATAATCAATTATAACATATCATTACTATTGTATTATATTTAATATTGTATTATATTTATATTAATATAATTCATTTTCCTATTTTCCTATCTAACCATTGATAAAACAAATGCCATATTTTATAGTATTCTTTTTCATCTTGGTCTCTAATTGCCAATGTCAATCTACTCATATCTGCACATTCCATTATTTTCTTTATCATCTCCTCTTCTATTGGAATTTTTTCATTTTTCCAGTTTTTAGCAAATACAATTCTAGCTGCTGCTAAAACATAAAGAATCTAATATATCAATTCTCTACTGTATCCTTCTGGTAAGATTCCCAATAAAAATATATCTGGTTTCAAGTCTATATGCTGTTTTATCATTTTTTCCAGCCATGTATGAATCCAGTATCTTTTGGCTTCCATACACGTCCACCACATATGGTAATATGATCCAGGTAACTGATGACATTTCTAACACTTCACTGATTTATCTTTAAACATCCTTGCTATTCTTACTGGGGCAAAATGCCACTTGTAAATCATCTTATACAAATTATCTTTATATACTGTAAAAGAATTTAATTGGCTTTAATTCATGTTTCAATTCAATTTAGCAGTGATTTTTGTTAAAAAATATTATTTAGCCTAGTCTAAATGTTTACTTTGGGACCTAGTTTGTTTTAATGATTAATCATCACCATCATCATCATCTTCATCAACAATGATATTCAAAGAAAAAAGAAAATAATCAATTTACCAGTCATCAAATGAAAATGAGTAAGGATTAACAGATAAATGAAAGAAAAATGATTCAACTCTTACTTGGGTTTAACTCTGCTTTCTATCAGGAAACTGAAAGATCCAGACTGAAGAAGCCAGGCTACAATTAGATTCTGAAAGTAATATAGTAAGAGAATACCTCCTGACCTTGAATGAGCAAAAATGTTTGAAGACCAATGAATTGCATCCTAAATTATAGAAGATATTTGTGGATGATCTAGAAGATTCAGATACACAAATATTATCCAAAGAGATGAACATGGATCTTGGAACTTAGTTCCATGAGGAGAGACTACAAGAATAGAGTATGATTAATTTTGAGAAAAGGGGTAGATAGAAATTTTAGAAACCTGAATGGTATTTGAAAGAAAATGATTGATATTTGTTCCTTGCCATCCCAGAATCCAGGACACAGAATAGTGGTTCAAAATTATGGCAACATAGAGTCAATGTTCATTAATCATCCCAAGTCATACCTAATTTATAAGACAATCCCTGTACTCCTGCTTCAAAAAAAAAATCCAATTTACAGAAATTTTTATACTCAGATTTTTTTTAAAGTGCATCCCAGCATGTTTTAGTGCTGATCTGGTTTGCATATCCAATAAAACTGTGTTTTATTATATTTACTGCACAAATCACAAATGTTTGGTTGATATATCATGCAAAAATGACAAAGAAACACATAGATTTGAAACCAGAGGTCTTTTTATTGGGAATTTTACCTGATATATATAATAAAGACTTGAAATATCTGATTGTAAATGTATTAACAGCGGCTAGGATTGTATTTGCTAAAAACTGGAAGAATGAGAAAATACCATTGCAGGAAGAAATTATTAAGAAAATATTGGAATGTGCTGAGATGAGTAGATTGACATTTGAAATTAGAGAACAAGAAGATAAACAATTTTATGCAATTTGGGTTTTTTTTTATCAATGGTTAGATGATAAAATACAATAATAGAGCATTAGTATTATATATATGAAGGGTTTTTAGGATTGATTTGTTATGATTATATGATAAGTTATAGAATAAACTGTTTGAAGTATTGTTATCTCACAAAGCATGAATGATTAAAAGTATAGTCAGAAAAAGATTTTTTTATTTTTTTTTAGTAATATTAGAATATGGATTGACAATATGAGTGGTTATGCAATATAACTGTAATTGACACTATAAAATGAATGCACAAAACTGATGAACCAACCGATACACCGGAAGTATATATGAGAGTAGATGTTTTTAATGTTTTGTACGTTTGTCTATTTGTAGAAAATTAATAAAATTAAAAAAAAAAAAAAAACCACTTTGACTGGGTTCGCATATTATGCTAAACCCAAATAAAACAAAACAGATTTTGATTTGTACATGGTAAATAGGCTTTAATCAAGCTTCAATCCATTTGGAAAGAATAGTGATAGAAAATCTCAAAATAAATATGGATCAGATAGGTAAACCACTTTGTCTCTTCCATGCAGTGCTCACAAAGGGTTAAAGGTAAGATTCATTGTACATAGCCTGTTATACTTGCCTTATGCTGGCAATAATTGCAGCACTGGCTCCTAATAGGAATTTCATCATGCTTTCAAATTGGCAAGCAAAATCGTTTAGCAGCTCCTGCAAAGAGATCTCAGCAGGCTTTATTTCAAGAACTTTCGTAGTGTCAAGTGGTCAGTCCTTCATTTTTAATTTCTAAATAGATGAGATGCAAATTACTTGATCTTTCATCTTAGCCAACGGTCATGGCAAGCATTTCCAATTACATCTTGATATTGGGCTTGCCTCTGAGGTAAATAACATTATCAAGCTCAAGATAGGATGGGATGGATCAGAAAGAAAAGATTAATTATCTTGTAAAAGTGTTTTATTATCTTAATTATCTGTGTCAGTCATGTTTTCCTAATTAGAAGAGTAAACACCAGCATATAGTTGGTGCCCTGACATAATGTAACATGGTTAAATGTTAATAAATTATACCTACATAAATTATCCTTTTTATACAGAATAATTATATAAATTTAAATATATTTTCTTAAAAGTAGAATTTGTGAGACCAAATAGTAGTTGCCAGACATTCAATAAAAGGATATCCAAAAAGATTTTAACTGAGAGCAACATACATGGCATATTAATTTTAGAACAGCATATTCACAGCAACCTTTATACTGCAGCAGGCTTCAGACCCATCTGCTCTTAAATTATTATAAATGGCAAATGCTGTCTTTCAAATGTGGTATGAGCTTGCAAATGGAATTGTTTCCACATATTTCCATTTAAAGCCAATTCTGTTGTGATTGCAGAGAACTGGGGAGATAGAGGCTCCAATTAGCTATTCTACTGTTATTTTATTTTTCCTTCCAACAGAGAGAGAGAGGGGGAGGGGGGAGGGAGGGAGGGAGGGAAGGAGAGAGAGAGAGGGAGAGAGAGAGAGAACTTTAGCTACATTTAAATATGGAGTACAGTAGAGACGTTGTGTTTTTTCCTAATCCTATAACTCCAAAGAACCACACCAGCAAAGTCAATAGTGAAGGATGTTGGAAATTAGATTAAGAGAAGATCAATAAAGGATGCTCAGTCAACAACAATTGAAAACAAGGAACTGAAAACAAGCTATATGGAAAAAAATACCAACAGCAAGACAGAACAGAAAGAACAGGACCAAAAGATGGAGTTAGATATTTGTATGTGTTAAGCCAGAAGAAAAAATATATCAATGTAAAAAAAACCCCACAACATAATGTTTTGGAATATGAATATTTGGAATAATATGTGTAATCAACAAGACCATATATATTGAAATATGTGCAGCATCTCTATTCTTTTTTCTTTAAGTAAGTACATATATCAACCATCATTTAAAAACCATCAGCCATTATTCTTTATAGGCATACTTCATCTATTTTTTTAAATAAAAATTTTTTTGGGGTTTTCACAAAACATAATACAAGAAAAATTTCTTTCTTTCTTTCTTTCTTTTTTGACAATAGCATGGTCCCAGGTTATGACTTCTCCATATAGACACAAATTCAATTTCATATTCATCTTTGTGTTCTGTTCCATATCTTATCACTATTTGAACATTTTCTCAATAATTTTTCCCTTCCCTTAGTTTTCTCAATCTACTTTTAATTATTTTTTAATTTAATTTTAATTATCCAATTCCTTTCTAAATTCAAATTCATATATATTGTACATATATGCTGTTCAGCTTCATTCCCACATCATTGTAGTTGTGCTTTTAAAGTTGCAGCAACATTTCGGCAGAATCTCATCTGCCATCATCAGGCTTCTGTATTGTGTTCATCTGTGAGTCAGACTTTCACAGCCATTTCAGTTTTAAATTTGAGGCTAGCCTATGCTAGACTGGATTGTGGTGTGGAGATTTTTTTGTTTCTGAGTACAGGCTTCAAATGATTGACAGTCTGGTGGAATCAAAAAAAATCTCCACACAACAAGCCAGGAAAACACCTGGGCACAAACAGACTCCACCCTGATACCTCCAGCTCAAACACACCCCAACCAGGCACCCAGATGAAACCTAGCTTTCGAACAAATGACAGCCATTCATTTACTTGGAGCCAAGCTGCACTAAAAGCCTCCAATACAGGAACACAATGTTGCCAGCCAATCAAAGCCACAAAAGAGACAGAAGAAATTAGAAACACCAATCAAGCAGAGCACAGCAAACTCCAAGACCAATAAACACAGACCAAGACTCCCAACCAATCAAGATGAAGAAAAAACCATTCTGGCTCAGCAGTAGGCTAGCCTAAATTTAAAACTGAAACAGCTGTGATAGCCTGACTCACAGATGAACACAATACAGAGGCCTGATGATGGCAGATGAGATTTTGGCAAAATGTTGCCACCTGGATGAACACAAAAATGCAGTAAAAAAGCTGGAATACACCTCCTCACTAGTCCAACACATGAAAGCCACAGGTCACAACTTCAATGGCACCAAAACCCTAACCACAACAGAAAAACCCGATAGAAAATAGATAATAGCCATCCTTTCACGCGAAACCAAGCTGCACTGAAAGCCTCCAACACATGAACACAGTGTTGCCAGCCAATCAAAGCCACGAAACAGACAGAAGAAACCAGAAACACCAATCAAACAAACTCAGAGTCCAATAAACACAGACCAAGACTCCCAACCAATCAGGATGTAGTAAAAACATTCTGGCACATTAATAAGCTAGCCTCAAATTTAAAACCAACAGCTGTGAGAGCCTGACCCACATACAAACTCAATATAGAAGCCTGATGATGGCAGATGAGATTCTGCTGAAACGTTGCAACAACTTTAAAAGCACAACTATAATGACGTTGGCTAATACCCGAAGGAAGCTGAACAGCACACATGTAAGTACCTGCGAAAACTTTAAAAAACAAATATCTGACCTCTACGGGGAGGAAATAAATAGCCAGATCAAAAGCTATGAGAAGCTGGAAGTTAAAAGAGCAGGAATATTATGTGACCTGAAATTCCTACGAAGCTGCAGAGACAACAATGCAACACCAACCTGCTTCAAATTAACATTTCATCACAGCACAGTAGCTACAAAATGTATCCTGAAAAGAAATGAAATGGCTCTACTCAGAATCGAGGTCCACAGTAGAGATTCCAATTGGATCAGTTAAACAAAGATTTGCTAGCACTACACCCGGAATTGAGCAGCAAAATCCACCCTCTATTTTGGGATAAGATAAAACAACTTACAACTTGGAGAGCTGAAACTGAAACCACTTACAAAAATGAAAAACTCTTAAAGAAACTGAAGAAATTAGAAAATGACAACAACCCCCCCAACAACTCACAACACCTGAAAAAATTAGTATACAACATTTCCAACAGAGAACTCACAAAAACAGAACCAGATGTCCTAACCAAAGGATTCAATTATGCCATAGCACCCCAAAAAATCCCCACAGAATCCATCATATGTGCAGTAGAATCCAGCCTAACCAAATTAAATACACAAGAAGCCAACAGAATAAGACACCAGGTTACAAACATCTTATGCACAAGCAAACCACCCAAAAGCAATTTGGACAAAGATGAATTCAAAGCGCTACAAACCCTGAAAAATGATAACAGCATAATCATACTCCCAGCAGAAAAAGGTAATGCCACAGTAGTAATGGACAGAAAAGACTACA
The DNA here is from genome assembly GCA_015471245.1 of Laticauda colubrina. NCBI lineage: Eukaryota > Metazoa > Chordata > Lepidosauria > Squamata > Elapidae > Laticauda > Laticauda colubrina. The sequence goes on from BLBF01007751.1 coordinate 7,372, forward strand.
AAACAAAATTGACAGACCTACTCCAAGACTCCACATACAAAACTATAAATATAGACGCAACCACACATATGGAAAAATTAACCAAGAAGAAAATTATAACGAGCCACATAAACAAAGAAATCCAACAGACGATCATCCCAAGAGAAAAATCTTCCAGATGCCCCAAACTATATGGCCTCCCAAAAATACACAAAGAAGGCATACCTCTCAGACCCATAGTCAGCTCCAAAGGAGCACCACTACAAATCCTAGCTAAACACTTAGCAAAACAACTACAGCCCCATTCTGAAACCACAGCTTCATCTGTACAAAACTCAAACCACTTATTCGAAATGATCAAATATCTACAGGTGGAACAAGAAGATCTGCTTGTAAATTTCGACGTGGTTTCACTATTCACTCAAGTCCCAATAAAAGAAACTCTTGAAATCATCAAAAATAAATACCAACCAGCTAAACACCTCATGCAACTAACAGAACACTGCTTCACCAAAACATATTTCATATACAAAGGACAAAGATAGAAGCAAATTGAAGGAGCCCCTTTGGGATCACCACTGTCACCCGTCATTGCAAGCCTGTTCATGGAAGAATTCGAATCCAGAGCCCTGGCTAATGCCACCCACAAACCCAAACTATGGCTAAGATACATCGATGACACATTTGTGATTTGGCCCCATGGAAAAGAAAACCTAAACAATTTCCTAACACACCTAAACAGCACACACCCAAAATCAAGTTCACCATGGAAATGGAAATAAACAAACAACTACCATTCCTAGATGTACTAATCGACAAAAGAACAGATGGCACACTAGGACACACCATATACCAGAAGAAAACACACACCAACCGCTACCTCAACACCCAATCCCACCACCACCCAGCACAGATAAACTCCGGGGCCAAAACACTAGAACCAAACACCTGGAAGACAAGACACATATAAAGACAGAACTATTCACCCTGACTAAAGTACTGATAGCCAACAGCTTCCACAAAAACAAAATCACTAGCTTGATCCACAAAAACACACTAACACATAATAGAGACCTAGAAGATCAACAGACCTATGGAACAGCAGTCCTGCCCTACATAAGTGGTACTAAAGACAAAATCAGTAAGATACTACACAGGCATCACATCAAGACTGCCTTCAAAACAGACAAAAAAATAGCAGCCATCCTTAGAAACCCCAAAGAGAAAATTGACCTGGAAAACCAAGGCATATACGAAGTTCCCTGTGCATCATGCCCGGCCATACACATTGGACAGACCAATAGAAGAATAAGTACCCGCCTGAATGAACACAAAAATGCAGTAAAAAAGCTGGAACACACCTCCTCATTAGTCCAACACATAAAAACCACAGGTCACAACATCAACTTCAATGGCACTAAAACCCTCACCACTATAGAAAATCCCAGCCACAGAATCATCAGAGAAGCCATAGAGATTGAAAAAAGACCTGAAAGCATGAATAGAAGAGATGATTCCACCAGACTGTCAACCATTTGGAAGCCTGCACTCTCAAATAGAAATATCTCCACACCACAAGCCAGGCAAACACCTGGGCACAAACAGACTCCTTCTGATACCTCCAGCTCAAACACACCCCAACCAGTCACCCAGATGAAACCTAGCTTCCAAAAAACCATCCTTTTACGCGAAGCCAAGCTGCACTGAAAGCCTCCAATACAGGAACACAGTGTTGCCAGCCAATCAAAACCACAAAACAGACAGAAGAAACCAGAAACACCAATTAAACAAATTCCAAGTCCAATAAACACAGACCAAGATTCCCAACCAATCAGGATGTAGAAAAAAACATCCTGGCACAGCAGTAGGCTAGCCTCAAATTTAAAATCAACGGCTGTGATAGCCTGACCCACATACAAACTCCATATAGAAGCCTGATGATGGCAGATGAGATTCTGCTGAAACGCTGTTACAACTTTAAAAGCATGACAATGACGTGGGATATATACCCGAAGGAAGCTGAACAGCACACATGTAAGTACCCGCAAAAACTTAAAAAAACATATATATATATATATATATATGTATGTATGTATGTATGTATGTATGTGCTGTTTAGCTTCCTTCGGGTATTATCCCACGTCATTGTAATGCTTTTAAAGTTGTAAGTATTTAGCTAGCAAAACAACTACAGCCCCATGCTGAAACTGCAGCTTCATATGTACAAAACTCATACCACTTCTTAGAAATGATCAAAGATCTACACGTAGAACTAGAAGATCTGCTTGTAAGTTTCGACGTGGTTTCACTATTCACTCAAGTCCCAATAAAAGAAACTCTTGAAATCATCAAAAATAAATACCAACCAGCTAAAGACCTCATGGAACTAACAGAACACTGCCTAACCAACACATATTTCAAATACAAAGGACAGAGATACAAGCAAATTGAAGGAGCCCCTATGGGATCACCAATGTCACCCGTCATTGCAAACCTGTTCATAGAAGAATTCGAATCCAGAGCCCTGGCTAATGCCACCCACAAACCCAAACTATGGCTAAGATACATCGATGACACATTTGTGATTTGGCCCCATGGAAAAGAAAACCTAAACAATTTCCTAACACACCTAAACAACACACACCCCAAAATCAAGTTCACCATGGAAATGGAAATAAACAAACAACTACCATTCCTAGATGTACTAATACTACAAAAGAACAGATGGCACACTGGGACACACCATATACCAAAAGAAAACACACACCAACCACTACCTCAACGCCCAATCCCACCACGACCCAGCACAGATAAATTCCGTAGCGAAAACACTAATTACCAGAACCAAACGCCTCGCAGATAAGACACATATAAAGACTGAACTATGCACCCTGACTGAAATATTGACAGCCAATGGCTTCCACTAAAAGCCTCCAACACAAGAACAGACTGTTGCCAGCCAATCAAAGCCACAAAACAGACAGAAGAAACCAGAAACACCAATCAATCAAACTCCAAGTCCAATGAACACAAATATCTGACCTCTACGGGGAGGAAATAAACAGTCAGATCAGAAGCTATGAGAAACTGGAAGTTAAAAGAGCAGGAATACTATGTATTTTACAGATATTTGTTTTCTTAGGTTTTCGCGGGTACTTACATGTGTGCTGTTTAGCTTCCTTCGGGTATTATCCCATGTCATTGTAGTTCTGTTAAAGTTGTAGCAACGTTTCAGCAGAATCTCATCTGCCATCTTCAGGCTTCTGTATGGATATGGGTCTTACAGCTCCTGGTTTTAAATTTGAGCTTGGTCCATTCTGATTGGTTGGGAGCCTGGACCTGTTTCATTGGACTTGGAGTTTGATTGATTGGTGTTCCTGGTTTCTTCTGTCTGTTTTGTGGCTTTGATTGGCTGGCAACAGTCTGTTCTTGTGTTGGAGGCTTTTAGTGCAGCTTGGCTCCGTGTGAAGGGACGGCTGCTCTTCATTAGCAAGCTGCTATTCATTAGCAAGCTGGGTTTCACCTGGGTGCCTGGTGGGGGGTTAGGTTGGAGCTATCAGAGGGAGTCTGTTTTTGCCCAGGT
>BLBF01007754.1:0-10588 GCA_015471245.1 Laticauda colubrina
GGTGGAGGTCAATCAGACAACAGCATATTAGCTTATCCACGATGGAAACTGAATTTTCATGTCTGTCATTATTATGCACTGACTTGATTTTCTACAAACAGTTATTGTTGGACATGGGTATAACTGTAAAAGATTCCATTATGGTGTATGAGGATAACCAAGCAGCTATAAAGTTAGCTACTAGTATTGCTGTAAAAACTAGATCAAAACATACTGACTTAAGATATTTGAATGTAAGAGAATCAGTGAAAAATGGAATGATAAAATTGGAATACTGCATGTCAGAAGAAAACATTGCAGACCAATTTACAAAAGCTCAAGGAGCAACTAAGTTTAAAGAAAGTTGTGAAAAATATAAATTAAAAATGTAAATGATTCATAGTTATTATGTAACCTAAAAGGGGAGAGTGTTAGGGATAACATTGTTTCCCCTAACTGGTTTAGGTGAAATAATAACTATGAATCATAGTTAGTGTATGTTAGAGTGCATACAGCTTTAACTGTGAAATAGCAATTAAAGGAGTGGTTAAGAAAACACTATAAAAGTAGCAAGGCTACAGCTTGCTCTCTCTCTCTGGCTTTGATGATCCCTGATTACTGCTTGGAATCAAGACTGCATTGCTCGAACGGGAGAGACAACAAAGGACTGATTTTGTAAGTGAACTGACATAGGATATTCTACATGGACTTTGCTAACTGAATACCCCTGAATGGACTGACTACATTGTAAATGAATATTGGACTGTTATTTGACTATGCTATTAACTTATAATGGAATAAACTATATTCTTGATAGCACAAGCGTATCTGTTATTTTTACTGTATGTTAATAAACATACAAGCTTAGCTCACTCATTTATCTGTGTGCCTATCTGACTAACGCTGCACATTCTGTTTAGCTTGTCTACCTAACCCTGGTTGGGGAACCCAGGCTTAACAGATATAGCCTGTGGCCCTTCCTCCATAGGTACTCATTCTCCCTCAGCCATTCGAGCACCTCCTTCTCATGGTCCTCTGCAATGGAGTACTGTTTCCTCTCCCCCTTCTCCTTCTCCTTCGATTGCCTCTTCCTCCCTCTGGCAGGGCCTTCTGGGCCCTCATCAGCAGGGCTTTGAGGGCCTTGGGGCTGGTCCACCACACCAGCAGCACCAGCAGCAGTAGCACCAGCAGCACCAGCAGAAGCACCAGCAGCAGCAGAGTCAGCACCAGGGGGTGGAATGGTGGTTCTGTCCTACTTTCCAGGGCTGGCAGGATTAGGCACAGGCTTCCTCTTCTTCTCCATGGTCTCTGATGAAGATGTCTCTGGCAGCAGGTCTTTCCTCTGAATGGTGACTGCTTGCGAGCTGCATCCTTTTATATCCGCGGAGCTTACGCAATGCATCCTCCTCGCATGCACAGTGAATGCTTTGCATCTGCTACGCATCCGCTAGGCATCTGCTAGGTATCTTCTAGGCATCCGCTAGGCGTCCGTGATGCATCCGCATCATCCACTACGCATCCACCCCTTCCGCTATGCATCCACCTTGCTGTTCTCCCCTGGAAGCACTGCGGATGTGCCCTCTGCTTCCATCCGCTTCCATCGCTAGGCTTTCGTTGAGCATCCACTTAATATCCTCGCTACGTCCTCTCCCCGTCCATTCCTTTCCATTCTTTTCCATTCTGTTTATGCAAATTTTTGCCCCTTTTGAGAGCGGATAACAATGGATGGAGCCACAGATGGAATTTTGCCTGTCCGCTGTGTCCTTTTTACATACATTTTGCATCCGTTGGCCGATGTGACCTAGCCTTTAAGCTTTAAATCCTGGGAGGACATGGTTGGTTGCTTCATGCAGTTCTTGGCCATAAATAGTGTTACCTTGAAAGCCACAAGGAGCCCTTCATGTAGTTATGCAATAGTCAGAATTTGAAATTGGATTGCTAGTTTTTGACTGCTTGTAATGAGGCCAATTGAATCTGTCAATTGTAAACAGACCAATTGAATCTGTCAAGGAATTTCCCAATATCTGCATTAACATACCTTCCTCCCATGATTTAATCATGTAGAAAGTATGGTGACATAAATTGTGCTATCCACAGTTGAGCTTTGCTGCACCTAAGAGTGAGATTGGGCAGTTGTAACATGGGGCAGCTGTATGAATATCTACGCTTGTCTCTTTAGATGGCTCTCATTTTTTTATTTCTTGAATAAATTGTTTGAAATTATGTTTCTAGTATCTGAATGATCAAAATCTGTTCTTCTTAATCTGTTTTTCTATAAGTCTGATCCTTCTTTACTCCTCTTTATCTTGATAGTATAAATTCAAGGATAATACAGTATTTTTCTTCCCAGCTTCTGGTCCCTTTACTTCTTCAACCAAAGCTTCCATATGGGTAAGGATTAGGTCCAAGAGATGAGGACCTTCTCCTTTCTTCTTTCTTTTGATAAATGAAGTCATCAAAAGAGGACTGACAGTTGTTTGACCTCTTGACTCTTGAACAAGGTAGATTTCCAGGGGTTATAAGGTTACTGAAATCTCCCATTGTCAATATTGTATTTCTCATTGAAATTTTGATAATCTAGCTCATCGTATCTTTTTCTTATCTATAATAAACTCCCACAACAATATCAATTCCTTTTACACATACCCAAATCTATTAACAGTATGAAGAAAGTTAGAAATCATATCTAAAGAATGTCAGCAGCTGCAGTATTAGTCTCTATTCAACATTCTTGTATTTTATTTATTTATTTATTTATTTGTTTGTTTGTTTGTTTGTTTATTTATTTATTTATTTATTTGTTTGTTTGTTTGTTTGTTTTGTCAAGCATGTATTAGATAACAGATATAAGTATAAACATGATTATTACTACATGAAATGGATATGAATAAAAAGGAAACATAAAAAGGAAACACGCCCCTTACAGACCTCTTAGGAATGGGATGAGGTCAATAGTTGACAGTCTAAGGTTAAGGTTTTTGGGGTTTGGGGAAGAAACCACAGAGTCAGGTAGTGTATTCCAGGCATTCACCACTCTGTTGCTGAAGTGGTATTTCCTGCAATTGAGTTTGGTGCAGTTTACCTTGAGTTTGCATCTATTGTGTGCTTGTGTATTGTTGTGGTTGAAGCTGAAGTAGTCATTGACAGGCAGGATATTGCAATAGATAATTTTATGTACTACAGTTAGATCAGACCGAAGGCAGCATAGTTCTAAATTGTCTAAGCCTATAATTTCAAGTCTGGTGGCATAAGATATTCTGTTGTGAATAGAGGAGTAGAGGATTCTTCTCATGAAATATATCTGGACTCTCTCAATTGTATTAATGTCTGATATGCAATGTAGGTTCCAGACAGATGAGTTGTATTTGAGAATTGGTCTTGCAAATGTTTTGTATGCTCTAGTTAGTAGTACAATATTATTGGAGAAAAAGCTATGCAGGATTGGGTTAACAACCCTTAATGCCTTTCTGCCTATGTTGTTACAGTGTTTTGCTTTTCTTTCTGTCTGAACAAGCTAGTCAACTCTCTCTTTTGAGTTGGTTGACTTGTTTCCATCTGTATTTTTGCAATGGTGTGATAGGCTTGATCTTATCTTTGCTTTCTTCTGAATGTGATCATTAAGTCATATCTGTACTTGGAAACAAAAAGCACACAGAATGCTAAAATGATCGCATTTAGTTTAGGGAACTGAAGAAATCTCCTCTCAAATCCCAAAGGGAACAAAATGAAGCTCCAACTCCCCTTTCCCCATTTGTGACATGGTTTTGTCCAGCTTACATTATTGACCCATCCACCTCAATTCTTCCTTTTTATTCTTATATATGTATTATGTTTATATGCCTCCCATTTCACTATCCAAAGTTCTTAGCGCTGTCCAAATATTTAAATGGTACCAAAGAATTGCTTAATCCTCTAGTAGGGAAAGGCCCAGAGTCACTTTGTGTTGTGGTCCGCTGGCAGCCTGCGAAGACGGCAACGTTGTTTGCTCTTTTGGGATTAAACCTTGAAGCTCTGTGTGGACTTTGTACTTCGTTTGGTTTTTCATAGTAAATTTGGCACTTTAGTTGTTAGCAGCAATTCAAAGGAGATAAAGGTGGGTGCTTATTTTGAGAGACTGTTTGAGTTGTTTGGACTAAGCATGTGGTTAATTACAGTCTCAGGAAGCCTTGGTCAGAACACTTTGGATAATGAGATTGGCAGCATATAAATGTAATATGGGGGGGTGCATCCTTTCTGATGCATGAACTTTAATGTCAGAACATTGGGACTTTAATTTTGGTGCTTTAGCTATCAACGTTTATATTGAATATATTGGAATTTTGATTTGTTTTTGTTTTTTGCCTTAAAGTCACTGTTGGCTCCAGGCAATTGCTTGGACAAGCCCCTGTCATTTTCTTGACAAGATTTTGGAAGTGGTTTTCTAGTTTCTGCCTGATAGAGCCAAAGGAGAGAGACTGGCCCAGGGTCACCCAGCTGGCTTTGTGCCTAAGCAGGACTAGAACTTCTGTTTTCCCAGTTTCTAGCCTGGTGCCTTAACCACCACACTAAACTGGCTCTCTATATTGGAATTAATGTGTTTATTTATTTTATTATGTATGAATTCCTTTGCCCTCAGGTGGGCAATTTTCTTGTAAAGATTAGCAACAGCCTAAGCCATTCTTTTCTTTGTAAGCACTGAAAATGCAGCTCATATTGCTCTTGCCTACCCGATCACTTACAACTGTACTTTTAGTAAACAAAGAGCCAATTCAGATGGATCCAGAAAAATGTGATTTGTTTCTGAATGCTAATTACACATAGTTATGGGGATATTTCAGTTTGATTCCTGTGTATGTCTAATGGGATTGTGGTAGACAGTTGATTATTTTGGCCCAGTTGTCATTTCTTGATGGAGATTTTTTAACTCCTAGAAGTTCTATTATGTCATTAAGTTTTCTACTGGTGTGATAAGAAACAATTTTCAGAGGAGATTATGAATTGTTTCATGCAAGATAGATACCATGAATACATGTGTTATTTTTTCATCCCTGTGACCTGGATATGATTATCTGTCCTGATCATGGGTCTAATCGGGATAACTTGTCTTTCTAGGCTTTTTTGTCGAGGTAGCAAACTGACACTGCCATCAGCAAGAAAGGAGGTTTTGGTAGGGATTTCAGCTTCTATGAAAAGAAGAATTGTATGTGTGGCTCTACTTGGCCTGGTCATTCAATCTCTTTCTGAATTTGATTGACCTTCTTGAGTAGGAACAGGCGGGGAAAAGCTTATTCCCCAGATAAGCAAAATCTGTATTAATAATCAGATACTATAGAAATAAAAAGTAACTTTATTTTGAAAAGTAGGTGAACCTGCATTTAGTCTTTACTAAATGCAGCTTATCGAGGTAGTCCTTGACTTATGTCCACAACTGAGCCCAAAATGTACGTTAAGAAAAATAATTGCTAAGTGAGTTTTGCCTCATTTTTATGACTTTTCTTGTCATATTTGTTAAGTGAATCACCACATTTGTTAAATTAGTAACACAGTTGTTAAGTGAATCTGTCTTCCGCATTGACTTTGCTGGTCAAAAGTTGGTCACATGACCCTGGGACTCTGCAACCATCATAAATATGATTCAGTTACCAAATTTTGATCATGTTGCCATGGGAATTCTGCAACAGCCATAAGTTGAAAAACAGTCATAAGTCAACTTTTTCAGGGGCATTTTAACATCAAACTGTACAAAATGAATGATTGCAAGTCAAGGTCTACTCATATCATTATAACTGTATGAACCGCTTTGTGAACTTTTGAACAGAATTAGAAGGAAAACATTCACAACAAATATATCCTGATGAGATTGTTCTTTCAGGATAATTTAAATATAATTAAAAAAAAAAAACAAAGATTGGGAACCAATATTCCAGTTGTACTGCTTCTCTTCCACCATAGTGTGGAAGATTGAGTTGGGATTTGGAAATATTTTCTGAAGATGTACAAAGCCTGGAAAAAAACTTGCATATTAGGATATCAGGAGTAGATCAAGCATCTTTTAAACAAATATCCAATTTAACTTGTTACTGTTCCAATACTCCACTATTATTGAATAAACATATGCCAGAGACTTATTTTTACTTAAACTTACTGTTTTTCAGATCTGCCATGTTCTCAACATCTGTTTAAGAGGAATTACATCTGCTTTTGTACAATGTTCACTATTTTACAGTTGTGCCCAACTATATATAAGGATTCCAAATTGTGTGTGTGTGTATTTTAAATGATGTGCTATGGCCATAGTGGCAGAGTGCCACTGTCTGTTTTATGTTTCTCTCTCCTCCTACCCTTAAGGAAATAGGAGCAGGGAATTTAGACTGATGCAGGGAAGACTATTAAATATCCCCAGTGACCACCACATTTCCCCAAACAAACTGCCCCTCACAGCTGCTCTAAGAAAAAAAAAAACTTAAGCAGTCAGAAAATCAGTTGCAGATCTCCTGGCAAAATATACAGTTTGGCCCTTAGGCACATTTGAGTACAATATTAAAGGCTTTAGAAACTTGATGAGGACTGCAACTACTGTAGGTTTCTTCACTCTCTGTTTTCAGCAACAAAGAATTTTCTGTGGGTGAATTTAATGGAGGCCCATGAATGTGCCCAATGCAACCATGTTTTGGATGCAGATGGCTGCTTTGCAACTCTGCCATGAAGGCTTCTAGTAAATAAAAAAGCCCGTGGAACAGTTGGCACTAACATGCAGGAACAATTTTCTGTGCTTGGAACTGCTGTGGGAAGTAATTACAGTTGCTGAACACACTGAACCATGAAAGTTGTGGTTGTATATTTGAGAAAAAGGCATAGTGCATTGCTACTGGGCACAGTAACACCTTGTTATAAATACTGCTTTTGTTAATGCCATGTTTGTGGAAAGGAGACATGAGTTAATGAGTAACTTTATTAAAATAATAGTTGTACTACAAACCCACAGTAAGGAAAATCCTCAAAAGCAAAGAACTTACTACCTCTGGCTGTATTTATTATGTAAGAAATAATCAAACCTCTTTGAAAAGAAGGTTAATTTTGCACTTAACCATAAGAAAAAATAGTTTATAAGAAAATCACTGATTAAACAATGGCTGGCATTGAAGTTTTATTTATTATATAAATATACTTATTATTTTGGTCTACCATTTATAAAATATACTGAGAGCTTTCTTTTCTATTTAATTCAGTCTGCACTGTTTAGGCAATGCTTAAGCTTATGGAAAGATCTGTAAAATTATTATATTTCTTTTTCTTTGAATATTCTAGCAATTTATTAATAGTCACATTCTAACAAGGTATTATGAATCCTGGGGATGCCATTGTCATGTATATCCTTATTACTGGGATGTAAGAAACAGTATGCTTCACTTGCAAGCTAATTTTTAGATCCTAGTTTACAGAGAATAGCATGCTAAGTATAAACCTGGGCTTTGATTATGCTTGTGGCATTTTGACCAAAATGTGCCCAAAATGACTTGCATTGTCTCCTTGTTGCATATGATATTGGTATGATTGGTGACATAGAAAATAATTCTGAAACATGTGAACACGTTGTTTGCCTAAAGCCCCTGTGGTTGGTGCTGTCAATATTGATTAAATCATCTACCAACAATTATGACAAATGGAAAATTGTGACTTGGAATGTACAGTACGTAGAATAGTTGGTAAAGAAAATGACCTAATAAATGAAAAAAAGAAAAGAAAAAATGAAACTTTTTGTGAAACTAAGAAGTTAAATTTTGGTTCACAATTATAATAGAAAGGTACAAAGGTGATCTGATGACAGAGTTGATAAAAGCGAGTTAAATTGTAGTTGAATTTTGAATGAAAAGATTGCATGCATGTTACAAAAGATTAATGGGTCATTCAGATTGTTTTTAATTTATGTGAAAAAAACCATTTGTCATTGGTAATTACATGTTACATTTCAGTGAATGAACAAAAGATAAATTTTGGGAAATATTGGGCAACATTTTAAATACATTATATCCAGGCATAACAATTATTGTGTAAATTGGATGGATGGGAATGAGAGAAGAGAATACTGAAGCACAAATTAAAATGGCAATTGTATTATGAGTACCCAAAAATGGTCTGCTGGTTCAGAATATGTAGTTTAAACATACATTTATTGATGTGTACACAAAGAATCTAAAAACAGGATTAATGTTTTTTGTTTAGAATACCAAATTGACAAAATTAGTGAAGAATAAGCAATGGTGACAAGAAGTTGTGAATATACAAAATTTCATATTTTGATAGTATCTAGATTGGATCTTGGGAAAAAAATAAATAGGGAAAAATGTAAAGCATTTTGGAAAAAATGTAAAGCATTTTGGAAAAAATGTAAAGCATTTTGGAAAAAATGTAAAGATCTTGGGAAAAATTGAATAGGGAAAAATGTGCCTTTTATAAATAAGTACTAAAAGGCAGATGAATCCATGGACAGAATAAATGGGAAATGGGAAAAAAGAAAGAAAATGCATAAACTGTTTGAAACACAACAAAAGTATGTTATAAGGAGCCACAGAAGGTCTGGAATTATGCTAATAAAAATAAAAGATATTTAACTTTTGAGCAGTGCAAAGTCATGTGAGATGGGCACAGGGGTGTGTTTCTACCGGTTCTGTCCACCTCTGTAGAACTGGTAGCTCTGAAGAACAGCAGACATACTACCGGTTCTATGTCTGCTGATGTATTTGCCCACCCGCCTGCCAGGGTTCTTACCTGACCTTTATTTCCTGCTTTTTCAATGTTTTGAGTATAGTGAAGAGGATGAAAGAGAAGGCGGAGCCTCGTCTCGGTGCTACAGCTGCGATCTCGGGGCTCTGAGATCGCAGCTGATATTTTCACCCCTGGTCGGTCCTAACGGACCTAAACCGTCCCGTAGAGACGGGGATTGTGAAGGGCACAGTCCCAGGATCCCAGAGATATCGCAAATCTCTGGTTTGATCCGGGAGAAGCCCTTTTGCTGGCGGTGGAAAGGCAGCCTCCAAAGCTGCTGAAGTCGGGACAGCTCCGAAAAGAAAGAGGCTGGAGAGAGGGTGTGTCGGCTGGGTGAGAAACTTCCTTTTGTATTGCAAATTGGCTGAGACCCGAAAGGATATCCTGAACAAAGAAGAAACCTTTATTTTTCTTTGACTGGAATCTCCTTGAGCGGCGTTTTTTAAAGTGATGTCAAATTGAGGCTTGGATTCTTTCCTTACTATTTTTTTCTCTGAGGAATTTAATGTGATTTTGTAGCTAATCAGATTGAATTTTTTCTTATATATATTTTTATGCTTCTTTTGATTTTTTAATTTTCTTTAGGATAGAGGCCCCCTTTGTTTGTTTTTTTTCCCTCTGAGTTTTGTATACATTACTTTTTTTTCTGGCTGAGGGGGGAAAAAAGTATTAAGAGACTGTGCAACACTGCCAACTAGAGGCTTGAAAATATTTTATTTGAACTGGGGAGAAATGTACAAACACTCCTTCTCAAGGACATTTTAATGTGATAAGATGGAGGGAGAGCACAGAAAAATATTATTACAGGTGTTTTCCTGGACTCTTATCAATGTTTCAACACTTGAGGCTTGGCTTTGAAGCTGCTGGAGAAGAGAGTCATAATAAGAGTCTTGGATAAATAAACAAAGTGCAGTGTGCAGTCCATATATATATATATATATATATATTTGTTTTTTTAAGTTATCGCGGGTACTTACATGTGTGCTGTTCAGCTTCCTTCGGGTATTATCCCACGTCATTGTAGTTCTGTTAAAGTTGTAGCAACGTTTCAGCAGAATCTCATCTGCCATCATCAGGCTTCTGTATGGATATGGGTCTTACAGCTCCTGGTTTTTAAATTTGAGGCTGGTTCATTCTGATTGGCTGGGAGCCTGGACCTATTTCATTGGACTTGGAGTTTGATTGATTGGTGTTCCTGGTTTCTCCTCTCTGTTTTGTGGCTTTGATTGGCTGGCAACAGTCTGTTCTTGTGTTGGAGGCTTTCAGTGCAGCTTGGCTGCGTGTGAAGGGACGGCTGCTCTTTATTAGCAAGCTGGGTTTCACCTGGGTGCATGGTGGGGGGGTTAGGTTGGAGCTTTCAGAGAGAGTCTGTTTTTGCCCAGGTGTTTGCCTGGCTTGTGGCATGGAGATCTTTCTATTTGAGAGTGCAGGCTTCCAAATGATTGACAGTCTGGTGGAATCATCTCTTCTATTCATGCTGTCAGGTCTTTTTTCAATCTCTATGGCTTCTCTGATGATTCTGTGCTGGGGTTTTCTATAGTGGCCAGGGTTTTAGTGCCATTGAAGTTGATGTTGTGACCTGTGGTTTTCATGTGTTGGACTAGTGAGGAGGTGTGTTCCAGCTTTTTTACTGCATTTTTGTGTTCCTCTAGGCGGGTACTTATTCTTCTATTGGTCTGTCCAATGTATGTGGCCGGGCATGATGTACAGGGAATTTCGTATATGCCTTGGTTTTCCAGGTCAATTTTGTCTTTGGGGTTCCTCAGGATGGCTGCTATTTTTTTGTCTGTTTTGAAGGCAGTCTTGATGTGATGCCTGTGTAGTATCTTACTGATTTTATCTGTGGTACCTCTTATGTAGGGCA
>BLBF01007757.1:0-20969 GCA_015471245.1 Laticauda colubrina
ACGCACTGTAGCTCAGCAGTTGGTTATTTAATAGCAAAAATCTCAACAGGATTCCTGTTTAGATAACAATGTGATGAAAATCTGGCAAGCAGCTTGCCCGAAGGAAGCTTTACGTATATTTATTTGAACATTCTGTTTTTGTGTTTCTTTTCACCCATTCCAGCAACGGATATATAGCATTTTGTAATGTGCTGAACAGAACTGGATTCAGTATTCTAGGTGTGGTCTTACTAAGGCTTTATAGAGTGGTATTAGTACCTCCCTTGATCTTAATTGTATCCCTCTGTTAATACAACTAAGGATTGCATTTAGTTTATTGTGGGTCTGAATATTTTCAACACTCAGTTGCTTGCTTAGTACCAACTCACTATTCATTGCAGGGTTTTATAACAGGATGGATCTTTACCTTGTAAAATAAATGTTGGATATCAGTTCTGTATTATATTTGCCAGGTGCATGAGTTCCTCACAAAAAACAAAAGACAGTTATAAAAAAAGTTGATTTAAATCCTGATCCACCCATTTTAAGCTGTGGGGCAATATTTGCTTTCAACTTAATCATGTTGCTTATATCATGTATTTTTTCCAAGAGTATTGCTTCTTTGGTTGCAATGTATTTACGATAAAATGCACTAATAAGTGAAAATCCTCATTGTTTTGAGTCATCCAAGGACTACTTTTGAAACTTTCCAGCTGTTTTTTTTTTTTAGATAACCTGATTAGGATGCAGAAATATGAGAAAATGTTGTTTTGTATCAGTGAAGAATACAGATACAGAATACAGATACAGAATACAGATACAATACTGAGATACATCACAGTATTTAACACCAAGAATTATAATTTCATATTTCAGCTTAGGTATGAACCTCGGAGTGCTTCGGCAAATCATTATGACTGGGTATACATCTTGCCTTGAATTGAAGTTTATTTTAATAGTGATTTGTTGTATAAATCAGAATGGCCAGGTTCACATATAACGTCTGTTTGATTTGGAATGGGTGAACTCCAGGGGTGGGATTCAGCAGGTTCTGAGTAATTCTGGAGAACTGGTAGCGGAAATTTTGAGTCATTTGGAGAATTGGCAAGTACCACCTCTGACTGGCCCCACCCCCATCTATTCTCTGCTTCCCGAGTCCAAGCTGATTGGCTGGGTCTTCTTTGGTTGCCCTGCACAGGAGAATGGAGTTGGAAAGCAGGTTAGTGAGGTAGGGTGGGAATGGGTATTGTTCTCCTGCCACACCCACAAGCCATGCCCACCAAGCCACACCACCTCCACCAAGGCACACACACAGAACTGGTAGTAAAAAATTTTGAATCCCACCACTGATGAGCTCCCAGACTTGCTTTTATATTACAACAAGAATTATCAGCATAATTCCTCCATTTCTGTTCATCATTTTACAGAAATATTTCTTATTTCCAATGTTTTGAACGGATATTTCAAAGAAGAAAAATTACCATTCCCTTTCTTAAATGCCATAAGTTAATTTGAACCACCTTTGTTCTTTACGCCTCTACTGTTGGAAAAGTGCGAACTAGGCTGGAAGGAAGGGTCAAGTGAGGACCTAGCTTGGAGTCATTGCACAGCTACAAACGCTATAAGCTGGATCTTCCTCAAGATTCATATAGCTGGTTGTTCCCAGGGAAGATGAATGGTCTGATAAGAGTCTTGTAACATAGGTGGTAGATAATAAAGTTACTGACTTTATGAATGGCTCTGGTTGCTTATGCTTGAGATCGACTTAGGCTTCCTGGTATTCTATCTCTGGTTACAGCACTTCTGCTGCCAAGCCAGCGTGGAGAAATAAAAGAGAAGTGATTTTCCTACTTTCAGAAGCCCAGCTTTCATATGGGATTATAGCTGGATGGACCACTAAGAACAATGTGAGCACCCTTTGGGAAAACCACATTTCCCAGGATGCACTTGTGTCATGCATGGGAAGTAAGCTGCTATAAAGAGAAGGAGGGAGCTTTCTGTTGCTTTTCGTGGTTGTTTTCTCCAAAATTGGAGCAGATACTAAAAGGAGGATCGAATGCAAGAAGATAGGTGAACAATGAAAGAATCATGGAGGAAGGAGGAAGAAAACAAAATAAAATTTATCTTTTGTCTACCTTGTTTTTATCACTACCTAATTGGCAAATACTTTGAGCTTGCATCCCATCTGTGTCAAACAATTGTAAATAATGACCCATCTGCTCAAAACTTGTAATTTTGTTAGCAAATTCATGAATTAACTTATTTGCATAATTGTGTTTATAAAACAAAAGCATCCAAGTTACTAAATTTAAACTATTTTTTTTCCTGAACTGCAACATTTTGGCAAACCTCCCTTAGTATGCACTGCTGAGAAGAGGATGATTTTTTTTTGTGTGTGTGTGTGTGTCTGTGACTTGTTAACAGATTAACAGAGTTAGAAGGGACCTTGTAGGTCATCCAGTCCAGCCCCCACTAGTCCAGCCCCCACTCTACACCATTTCTGACAGATGGCAGTCCAGTCTTTTCTTCAAAGCTTCCTGTGATGAAGCTCCCACAACTTTGTGCAGCTCAGATAAATAAAGGGGGGGGGGAGAGAGGCTGGCCCATGCCAGAGGACCAGGGACCCATGGGGAAGCCCCAGCGTCAGAATCTTTGCCCTCTTTCCTCCAGTCCATATTCCCCCTAAAAGACTCTGCAGGCCCCGCAAAAGGAGGGGAGGAGTCTGGAGGGCAGAGGATGACACCAGGGCAGGATGGATTGAAGGAGCCTCTCGATCCTGCTCCAGTGCCAGCACTCACCATGTTGGTGACTTCTCTTGCAGTACCAGAGAGTGAGAAAAGCTAAATGTGATTCATTTTTCAGAATAAAGTTTGGAATTTGCAGTCATTTCATAAAATAAATAACAATCTGACAGCAATTCTATTTAACATGGATGGTTTTAAAGAAATTATTACAAATGCAAAGAGGAAAAGAGCTTGCCGTTTAGGAATACCAAATTGTAAGAATTGGGCAAAACTAGTTTATTAGGGATGAGTAATTTAAAATGATTCTTCGTTTGCTGTTTATTTTGTCTGTTGTTCATAAACTTCAATTATATATGACTGAACAATCAGATATTTGGAGGTGGGAAAGACTAGTCAGATTTCAGGACAGAGAAACAATCTGTACAATTGAATAGTTTTACTGCAAGCTATAAATCATTACTCAGATCTTTTCTCCAGGATGATGTGTGTATCTCTTTCTTTCTTACATTTCTTCATTTTTTCCTAGTTTATCTTACCGGTGCTGTCTTTTTTTCTTTCCTTAAAGAAGCCTAAACAAATTGTGGCTTGAGAATATTGCCTTACTTTGCTTTCCTCATCTTTTCCCCTAACTCTTATAAAGAGTGGAGGTTGCAGCCCTTTTATATTCATCTAGGATTAGCTGCCATTGAATTCAGTTTGGATTTACTTCTGGAAGGATACAGATAGGTTTTCTTTTTTCTGAGACTAAACATTTTATTTATTTATATGTATCTTGCTTTTATTATTTTTACAAATAACTCATGGCAGTGAAATTATACAATATACCTTCCTCCTTCTCTTTTCCCTGAACAACTAGATGAGTTGGGCTGAGAGAGAATGACTGGCTCAAGGTCATCCAGCAGGCTTTCATGGTTAAGGTGGGACTAGAACTCACATTCTTCTGCTTTCTAGCCTTGTTGACTTAACCACTACGAGACCAAACTGGTTCTCTGTGAATACAGTGGAATATATTCAGCATTTAATTCATTTTACTATATGTAGTGAAATACTTTAAATATACTTTTCATTTATTGAGACAACCTTCAATCTTCAGTGTATATCATAGCATAAATAGGGTATGAGAAGGATTTAAAGTTTGATATTTTATTTTCAAGAAATGTCAATTTTTGAAAAAATAAAATATTATGAATCATGCAAGACTATCAAAATGAAACCAGTCCATTGAAAGCCATCCATTGAATCAAATGAAAATTCTTTAAGAAATTAATTGAAATAATTTTCAGCTATACACTTTAATGCAGGTGGAACAAACTAATCTCTTAAAAATCTTAATCAGCCTAAAATGGATTATCCTTTCTTGGGCCTAAAAATTTGTAATCTAAATCTGATTTTTTTTCAGTGGTGTTAATCTACACTTCAACTGCCTTGTAGAAAATTAAAATGTTTTCCTCAATGCTATCCTTTTGTGGTCAAGAATTCAACAGGTTACCTATTGTCTTTTTTGGTTGCATGCCAGTGAGCAGTGTGATATAATCTAACTGTCAATTCATAAAGCATTCCTATTCCTGTTTTAGAGTTGTCATAACAAGAGTTAGGGTTAGGATTAGGGTTGTGGGAGAAGCAGAAAGAAGTTCACATATATAGACAAGGAAGGATTCTGAAAGACAGGGAGGGAGAGAGAAAAGACAAAAGAAGAGAAGAGGAGAATGTGAGTCTTTTCTGTGTTTGGCTAGAAAGCGTACCTGTAGTTACTCTGGACAATGCACTAATAGTTTGTGAAATAGTAATATCTATTTCTTTGTTAAGGGAACCTTTTGGGGTAGTGGTTAAGATATCAAACTAGACCCTGGAAGACCATATGTTACATTAAACTGCCTTAGACACAAATTCAGAACAAAATAAAGCAAAAATGAAAGCCCAGTCTCGTTAAAACATTCTTTAGAATTGTTCTAGTTTCAGTATCCTTTTGAGAACCATCACAAGGCAACCAGCCTGTTTTCTACAGAGAGATTGTTCCAGTGTGGCTCCCAAGAAGTGGCTCCCAAGAAGTAGCTTCATTTCCTTTACCTCCAAAAAGTCTGGAACTAGGAACACTTTTTCTCTAAATGACCAATACAGTAGATTGGTTCAATTCTGGAGTAAAGAATAATAGTGACAGAATTGTTGGCCAGACCAGGACACCCTCCCTCCCTTCCTCCCTTAAGGCCCTGTCACACTGCCCAATGGATGCAAAACGGACACAACATACAAGAAAAAGTTCCATCCGTTGTTATCCGCTCTCAGAAGGGGCAAAAACTTGCATAACCGGAGCGGATAACACGGACGCGGGGAGGATGCAGGGCAGATGGAAAGCGGATGCGGAATGGAAGCCCAGCGGATGGAAGCGGATGGGAGCGGATGGCACATCCGCAAGGCTTCCGGGGGACCTCAGCAAAGCGGATGCAGAACGGATACAGCGGATGCAGAGTGGATGCACAACGGATGAAGTGGATGCACAGCGGATGTACAGCGGAAGCCTAGCGCATGCCGAGCATTAATTGCGCATCCGGGGAGGATGCATTGCGTCAGCCCCGCGGATATAATGGAAGCAGCTCGGAAGCAGGTCGCCATTCAGAGGAAAGACCTGCTTCCAGACACATCGACTGCCTTGCCTGTCCTGCCTGCATGTCTTCCTGCAAGCCTTGCTGCCGGCCTTGCTGCCAGCCTCCCTGCCAGCCTTGCTGTCTGCCTGCCTGCCAGCCTTGCTGCCAGCCTCCCTGCCAGCCTTGCTGTCTGCCTGCCTGCCAGCCTTGTTGCCAGCCAGTCTGCCTGCCTGCCTGCCTGCCTGCCAGCCTTGGTTCATACCTGCCTGCCAGCCTTGGTGCCTGCCTCCCTGTCAGCCTTCCTGCCAGCCTTGGTTTCTGCCAGCCTCCCTGCCAGCCAGCAACCCCACAACCATGCTGAAGCACAGCAAGCCTCAGCCATCTGCTGCCAGCCCTTGCAAGAGGGACAGGGCTACCATCCCGCCCCCTGGCCCTCACTCTGGTTCTGCTGGGGCTTCTGCAGCACAGGCTCGCTCTTCTGGGGCTGGCGCTTCTGCTGCTTCTGCTTCTGGAGGAGCTGATGACAAGCACTCCAGCACCAGCCACCTCCACAGCACCTGGACCCTTCACCCCTGAGACTGAGCGACCAAGAGGAGTGCCAGAGACTCATTTTTGTCTTATAGCTTGTTGTTAATAAAGTCTATTTTTGATTCACACACTTGCTTCATTTCTTTTTTTTAATAAAGTCTTGCTGGAAACTTTTAGAAATGGTTTAAGCCTTTGCATGCTTGTGGGATGGGTTAAGATAGCAGTGGGATGGGTTGAGATAGCTGTGGAATGGGCAGGGATACCTTTGGAATGGGTAATAGCTGTGGGATAGATACACCTCCAGTGCAAGCATAGTGGGACTGTATGGTGCACCCTCCCAGGTGCCACACCTATGGCCCTTTATTGTCAATAACAATTTAATCATTAATCCACACATGTCAACATAAACACAACTCTTTATTAAATGCCCTGTTCATTGTAGGGCCACCCAACATACATGGCCCAATCTCATCCGTGTGATGAGACAGGCTGAAGGAAGCACCCATTAATCATCTATCATCCTGTCTTGCCACTCCACTGCTCCAGCTGGGGAGTTGCACCAGTTTTTCAGGAGGTTGCGCTGCTTCTTCCCTTCACGTGAGGCTCTGTTGGGGCCTTGCACATCCTCAGTGTCTACCAGGTTTCGGCCTTGCCTCCATTCCCCAGGCTCCATGTCCCTATTGCCTTGGAGGTCCACGAGCCTGTTCTGCAAGACTGGGTAGCGGGTGCGCATGAGATTGTGCAGGATGCAGCAAGCTTCCATGATCCTCCTCACAGTCTCTGGGCGATGCTGCATGGTGGTGAAAAGTACCTGGAACCTATTGGCCAGGATGCCAAAGGCGTTCTCCACCACCCGCCTTGCCCTGGACAGCCTGTAGTTGAAGATCCTCTCTTCATGGGTGTGGAGGTTGGAGGTGTAGGGCTTCATGAGGTAGGTTGTGAGGGAGAAGGCATCATCCCCCACGATGAAGTAAGGCACATCTTGTGTGTCGTTGGGCAGGGGTTCTGGATCTGGGAAGCCCACGATGAGGTTGCGTTCCAGCCTACCCTTGAGGTCCCTTGCGTTGTATACCTGGGCACCTGAAGCTGACCCATTGCCTGAAGCATCGATGTACATGAACTTGTAGTCAGCATTGACCATGGCGAAGAGGATGATGCTGAAGAAGCCCTTGTAGTTGGAATAAGTAGACCCTGAGTTGGCTGGCGCTTTGCAGGCCACGTGCTTGCCATTGATGGCTCCAATGGTGTGGGGGAAGTTCCACCTCTGATACCACTGCTCTGCAACTTTTTTCCATCCTTCTTCAGTGGAGGGGCACTGGAGGAGCTCCTCCTTGTATTCTTCGATGATGGCCTGCACCACTTCTCTGACCACAATGCTGATGGTGTTGTGTGGCACCCTCCAGCCGTACTGCATGCTGCTGTAGGTGGTCCCTGAGGCCAGGTGGCGCAAAGTGAGTGCCACCTTGAGCCCAGGTTCCAGGCTGGGCCGGAAGTTGGTGTTTGCCTTGGTCAACCTGGGCATGAGCCACTGCAGAACTTCGTCAAACATGGCTGGAGGCATCCTCATGAAGTTCTGGAATGCCCGAGTGTCTTCGTTCCTGAGCTCCACCATCAGCTTGTTGTACAGTCCATCCTCTGCTCTTCTGGCGAACCATCTTCGTACCCAGACGCTTCTTGGCCGCCTCTTTTTCTTCCCGGAGTAGAGTTCACAGAGCCTATAGATGGCTTCGCACTGTTGCAGAAGGATGGTGGCTGCCAAAAGGACTTTGTTACGATCCACGGTGGACATGACTGGATGCTGTGGAAGAGGAAGAGTCAGATGAAGGCTGCAGAGGTCCGCACTGCAGGGCTGCTGCTCTGAAAGTGAGATGCAGATGAGTTGCTCCCCTTTTTTATCGGCAGTATAGGTGTCCCTTTGCATCCTTTAGACATCCTCTAGGCATCCTCTAGACATCCTTAATATCCGAGATAGGTCCCCTCTGTGAAGGTTTTTTCCATTTTAAATGCTTTGTTTCCGTGCTGCATCCGTTAGGCATCCGTTCTGCATCCGTTCCGCGTCCGTTCCGCTTCCTCCCTGCGTCCGAGCGGATGCGAGTTGCACGGATGCAGAACGGATGCCTAGCGGATATAGCGGATGCGTAATGGATGCAGAATGGATGCCTAGCGGATGCGTAGCAGATGCAGAACGGACAAATTGGATACATTTTCCACGCAAAAGTTTTGAGCAGCTCAAAACTTTCTGAGCGGATGAAACATCAATGAATGAATGCTGGACAGATAGAGAGGATGCAAAACGGAGGCAGTGAGTACATCGCATTAACCAATGGATGGCAAGCTTTTTTGTCCGTTTTACATCCTCTTTGCATCCGTTGGTGCAGTGTGACAGGGGCTTTACTTACTTAGTAACTAACTTACTCACTTACTGAGAAATAAGGCAGAGAAAGCTGTAGTAAGTGGGAGGATTTAGCTACACTGTTCCAAGCTGTTCAAATGGAGAAACATATTTCTTTTCGAAGAGCCAAAGAGATTGCCTATAGGCTGTACTTTTGAACACAGGTTGTTAGATTGCATGTGTTCCACTGAATGTTTGATTTCCTTTCTAGACTTTCTGCTGTCAAAGAAATGTGGCCAGTTTAACCTATTTACCAGGCTGATACTTTTGATTTCATGATTACAGTTTGGGAAATTGCCGCTTCATGTGGGTGTATCTAAATTCATTTCCAAAGAGACAAAGAATAGGCAATTCCACTGGTTCTTAAGTTCTTTTTCTGCTCCTATTTATATTTGTGGGTGGAGGGATTGTGTTGCATTGTGCAAAAAAGGAATGTACCAGTTTTGAGTGCTACAGATTTGGTCTGTAGATTATATGAGATTTGGAGCCATGGCAACCTGTTTGGGCCATGTTTATATTGCCAACTCTCATATTTGAGCACTTGACATTCAACTGCTGTGTTATATGTGTGGCTTTAATACACCCATTTTAAGCAAAGTCTTTACAGTGATAAAAAGAGTTAATTACAGCATAGATAGTGTCGCACTGTAATCGAGATGGTTTTAAGTGTAACACATTTGGGGTATGCATATGCATATATCCCTAATCACACAACATTGACCCATGTAGAAGGGCACATATCCTACCCATACAATTGAGTATCTTTCAGAAAGATAGTGCTAAGTTTCCTCTCTTGAATATTCAGAGAACTGAAAAGACAATTGCGGAATCTCCTATTTTCCTTGAAAAGAAAATAGTATGGTAGAAGCCAACTCAACTTCGATGATACCCTTTTGTCTCCGAGACATAGTTTGAACCTAGCAATTTGAAGCAGGAAGATGTTGCAAAAGACCAATCTTTCCACCCACCATGAGTCATCCCTGACTTATTCATTTCCACTATATCTTCAGTGTCACGGATGAGTCTTGAGACTATCTTGGGTTGATGCCTCTGAGAAGGTTTAGTTTTACCGCTTTTTGTAAGACTCTGAATCACTTTGCTCACTTTTTGCTGTATTCATGTGTGAATGACTTTCCTGTCTTGTTTGTTTATCGATACATAGTACCGCATTTAAAAGCCACCTACAATCTGATGGTTTGTGGTGATGTACAATCTGATGTACAGTGTGGTTTGTATACAGGAGTAAATTAAAAAAAAATACTTAAAGCAATCAAATCAAACTGATGGTAAAACAAATTAATAAATAATGGATGGGCAGATAGGTTGAAAAAAAGTCAAAGGATAAAACATTCTTCCCAAACCATGGGGGAAAAAAATAGATTCTGGGTATTATAAATACTAGCTATAGCCTCCTGAGAAATCATTGGCAAAAAAACACAGTGATCACAGAATTTGGTAATGTAAGCTTGAAGTCTGATTAATCAGACCATTAAATGCTTTTAAAATAGAATCCAATAATTTCAGTCCTTAAGCATTATGGAAAATGCTTTAGTTTGTCCATTCCCAATTCTGGCAGGCATTCTTTGTTCCAAATCTAAATATCTACAAATGCATTTGGGCTCACAAATATCACATAGGATGAGCCTTGCTCAACTTGTAGGGTTATCTTGTTCTTTGTCTTGCACAGTTCTTGTTATAGCACCAGAATCTGATCTAATGAAGTCTGCCCAATTCCTTTTGCAGTTCAGTTTAAGATTGTGATGATTACAGATGTAATAGCCTTATCATCTTTATAATTCTCTGCTAATGTCTTTTGCTTAATATCTACTTTAATGAAACGGTCTGAAAAATCTCAGTATTACTCTTGGATATTTTAATGTATTGGTTCATACTAATGAAGCGATGTCTGCCAAGAGGGTAATTTTGATGGATTTAATCCATTATTGGTTAACACTCCCTTGTATCATGCAAATTTAAAGTAGATATTCAGTACAGGTAATAGTTGATTTGCAAGCATTCGTTTTCAAGGTCACCAAGTGAGACATGACAGTACTGTTCCAAATTTGAGGGACTGCCACAGAGAGGAAGGGGTCAAGCTATTTTCCAAAGCACCTGAAGGCCAGACATAATGGATGGAAACTGATCAAGAATAGATTCAACATGGAAATAAAGAGAAGTTGCGGGAGCTTCATCACTGGAGGCTTTCAAGAAGAGATTGGACTGCCACTTGTCAGAAATGGTGTAGAGTCTCCTGCTTGGGTGGGGGAATTGGACTAGATGACCTACAAGGTCCCTTCCAACTCTGTTAATCTGCTTGACTAAAATGTTACAATAGCACTGAATAAGGGACTTAAGACCAGCCCTCACATGATCTTTGCTGTATCCCCCTGGTCATGTGATCACAATTTGGGCACTTGGAAACTGGCAAGTGTTGATGACGGTTGAAATATCCTGGGATCATCTGATTGCCATTCATGACTTTGCCAGCTGACTTCTGACAAGCAAAGTTAATGGGGGGAATTGAATTGGCTTAATGATCAGTGATTCACTTAACAACCATGGCCAAAAAAAATCATAAATCAGGCACAACTCATTTACCAACTGCCTTGCTTAGAAATGTTGTCTAGTGGTTAAAGCAGGAGACTGTAGAAAACAGGAGACTCTGAGTTCAAGTCTTGTCTTAGCCATGAAAGGCAGCTGGGTGATTTTGGGCCAAGTATGTGCCTCTCTCTTTCCCTCCTAATAATAATAATATTGATAATGATAATGGTGATAATGGTGACAGTAATAGTAATAATAAGACTTGGTACTATGCCCAAGAATTTTATAAAATACATCAGGAAATTGCAGGTTCCTGCAATAACACCAGTGGAATTGCAAAAAACTGCACTATTCAGAACATCGTGCATCTTAAGAAGGTACTTGGTTGATACCTAGGACGCTGGCAGCAACCCATATCAACCATTAGAATCAGTCAATGGTATTTGTGGTGCATTTTTTGAATGTTCAGTTGACTGAATTTCATGTTTAATGAATAAAGTATAAAACAACAACAACAACAACAACAACAACAGAAATTCGAATCCCAATTGTAGTCATAAGTCAAGACTATTTATACTGTACCAACAGTACATATTGTCATCATGATACTGCACAGCTCAAATTCCTTTTTATAGAATGCAAATTGAAAACTTCAGGATCCATTGAGTCACTTTGTGCAGCATTTAAGACTTGACACCAGAGAGGTGCTTTTGAATGCATGGGGACAGTAACATGACATCTGACTCCAACTCACTTTAGAAACCATGTTTTTTCCAGAAACCTGCCAAATTTTCCACTGGCTTTTGTCTTAAAGAAAAGATAGCAATGTTTTAAGACTGGAATTACCTTTAATGAGTACATTTCTGGAAAAAAAAAAAACAAGTTGGGCTTCTTTAGTGAACAACAAATAGGTGCCTAGCTCACCTGAAATATAAAGCAACTCTTTTTAATCATTTTCAAAGAGCTTAGAGTTCTCATAAAAATCCAATAAATAAATAAACCAAAGAGACATAGAAAAATGTACACAGAGACCTTGAGAACAGCTGAGTGGCATCTCTCCATCTTTCTCTGAAGCTGAATAGAAGATTTGATTCCTTTGCAGTCATGACACAATATTAGTATTTTAGAGTTTCTGAAGATTGCGACAAAATCACAAGTATAAGAAAGATTATTTGTTCACAAAATTCTACTTTTTTCCCCCTGCTTTGCCAGAGTCTACTTTACTCTAATCTTCTCCAGGTGTGATACATGCAATTGCCATCATTCTCAGCCGGCAGATGTAAAGTTCAGGGATTCTGAACAAACCAATATATTTATTAAAAAATAATTTTTATAGTTCTGTGTTTACTCACGGAATATGGCCAAGCTCATGTGGTACCAGTTGTTTGATCTCAGGGTTGTTCACAAAATAGTACCTTGGTAACAAGTATTAGTAAAACAGACTATTGAAAAGACCTCTTCAGCAGATGCCCACACAGGCCTTCTTGTCATCTTTGTCTTAGGATGATTTTTACAATTTTGCCTATTGTATCATCCAAGTGAAAAGCAAACATGTGTATGTAATCTTTATTTCTGCACCTGTCTGGTTGCTGAAGCTTTAACCTGCCAAAAGGCGTAGATAGATGTGTCAGCTTCATAAACCAACAAGGGCCAGCAAAGCCTAGAAAGTTTCTTCATCTTTCTTTTTGCTGAATGGTTAAAGTTTGAACCTGTCAGGGCAGAGAAGTTTCTGGAATAGGGAATGTCTATCCCTCTCTTTAGTTCATCTTGATCTGTTGAAAACAGTGAGCAAATTTGCGATGTAACTGACGGCTTAAAGTAAAATTCTATTTTTCTAAGTAACACACTTAAGGCCCTGTCACACTGCCCAATGGATGCAACACACTGCCCAAAAGGACACAACGGACAAGGAAAATGTTCCATCCATTGTTATCCGCTCTCAAAAGGGGCAAAAATTTGCATAACCGGAGCGGATAACACGGAAAGGAATGGATGCGGGGAGGACGCAGAGCGGATGGAAAGCGGATGCGGAACGGAAGCCCAGCGGATGGAAGCAGATGGGAGCGGATGGCACATCCGCTAGGCTTCCAGGGGACCTCAGCAAAGCGGACACGGAATGGACACAACGGATGCAGAGCGGACGCGGAACGGATAGAGCAGATGCACAGCGGAAGCTTAACGGATGCCGAGCGTTAATTGGGCATGCGGGGAGGATGCATTGCGTAAGCCCCGCGGATGTAAGGGAAGCAGGTCAGAAGCAGGTCACCATTAAGAGGAAAGACCTGCTGCCGGACGGATTGAGAGCCTTGCCTGCATGCCTGCCTGCAAGCCTTGCTGCAAGCCTTGCTGCCAGCCTTCCTACCAGCCTCCATGCCAGCCTTGCTGTCTGCCTGCCTGCCAGCCTCCCTGACAGCCTCCCTGACAGCCTTGCTGTCTGCCTGCCTGCCAGCCTTGCTGCCAGCCAGTCTGCCTGCCAGCCTTGCTGCCTGCCTTCCTGCCAGCCTTGGTTCATGTCTGCCTGCCAGCCTTGCTGCCTGCCTGCCAGCCTTAGTGCCTGCCTGCCTGCCAGCCTTGGTGCCTGCCTCCCTGCAAGCCTTGGTGCATGCCAGCCTGCCTGCCAGCTTTCCTGCCAGCCTTCGTGCCTGCCTGCCTGCCAGCCTTCCTGCCAGCCTTGGTGCCTGCCTGCCTGCCAACCTTCCTGCCAGCCTTGGTGCCTGCCTGCCTGCCGGCCTTGGTGGCTGCCTTCCTGCCAGCCTTGGTTCCTGCCAGCCTCCCTGCCAGCCAGCAACCCCACAACCATGCGGAAGCACAGCAAGCCTCAGCCATCTGCTGCCAGCCCTTGCAAGAGGGACAGGGCTACCATCCCGCCCCCTGGCCCTCACTCTGGTTCTGCTGGGGCTTCTGCAGCACGGGCTCGCTCTTCTGGGGCTGGCGCTTCTGCTTCTTCTGCTTCTGGAGGAGCTGATGACAAGCACTCCAGCACCAGCCACCTCCACAGCACCTGGACCCTTCACCCCGAGACTGAGCAACCAAGAGGAGTGCCAGAGACTCATTTTTGTTTTATAGCTTGTTGTTAATAAAGTCTATTTTTGATTCACACACTTGCTTCATTTCTTTTTTTTAATAAAGTCTTGCTGGAAACTTTTAGAAATGATTTAAGCCTTTGCATGCTTGTGGGATGGGTTAAGATAGCAGTGGGATGGGCAGGGATACCTTTGGGATGGGTAATAGCTGTGGGATAGATAAACCTCCAGTGGAAGCATAGTGGGACTGGATGGTCTACCCTCCCAGGTGCCACACTGTTAAGCCTGGGTTCCCCAACCAGGGTTAGGTAGACAAGCTAAACAGAATGTGCAGCGTTAGTCAGATAGGCACACAGATAAATGAGTGAGCTAAGCTTGTATGTTTATTAACATACAGTAAAAATAACAGATACGCTTGTGCTATCAAGAATATATTTTATTCCAGTATAAGTTTATAGCATAGTCAAAAACAGTCCAATATTCATTTACCATGTAGTCAGTCCATTCAGGGATATTCAGTTAGCAAAGTCCATGTAGAATATCCTATTGTCAGTTCATATAAATCAGTCCGTTGTTGTCTCTCCCGTTCGAGCAATGCAGTCTTGCTTCCAAGCAGTAATCAGGGATCATCAAAGCCAGAGAGAGAGCGAGCAAGCTGTATCCTTGCTACTTTTATATGGTTTTCATAACCACACCCACAGTTGCTATTTTACAGTTAAAGCTGCATACACTAACTATGATTCATAGTTAGTATTTCACCTAAAACAGTTAGGGTGAACAATGTTATCCCTAACACACACCTATGACCCTTTATTATCAATAACAATGTAATCAATCATCAACACATGTCAACATAAACACAACTCCTTATTAAATGACCTCTTCATTGTAGGCCCACCCAACATACATGGCCCAATTTCATCCGTGTGATGAGACAGGCTGAAGGAAGCATCCATTAATCATCTATCATCCTGTCTTGCCACTCCACTGCTCCAGCTGGGGAGTTGCACCAGTGTTTCAGAAGGTTGCGCTGCTTCTTCCCTTCACGTGAGGCTCTGTTGGGGCCTTGCACATTCTCAGTGTCTATCAGGTTTCGCCCTTGCCTCCATTCCCCAGGCTCCATGATCCCATTGCCTTGTTGGAGGTCCACAAGCCTGTTCTGCAACACTGGGTAGCGGGTGCGCATGAGATTGTGCAGGATGCAGCAAGCTTCCATGATCCTCCTCACAGTCTCTGGGCGATGCTGCATGGTGGTGAGAAGTACCTGGAACCTGTTGGCCAGGATGCCAAAGACATTCTCCACCACCCGCCTTGCCCTGGACAGTCTGTAGTTGAAGATCCTCTCTTCACGGGTGAGGTATTAGGACGTGTAGGGCTTCATGAGGTAGGTTGTGAGGGAGAAGGCGTCATCCCCCACGATGAAGTAGGGCACATCTTGCGTGTCGTTGGGCAGGGGTTCTGGATCTGGGAAGCCCACGATGAGGTTGCATTCCAGCCCCTCCTTGAGGTCGCTGGCATTGTATACCTGGGCATCTGAAAAAGAGCCATTGCCTGAAGCATCGATGTAGATGAACATGTAGTCAGCATCGACCATGGCGAAGAGGATGATGCTGAAGAAGCCCTTGTAGTTGGGATAAGAGGACCCTGAGTTGGCTGGCACTCTGCAGGCCACGTGCTTGCCATCGATGGCTCCAACGGTGTGTGGGAAGTTCCACCTCTGATACCACTGCTCTGCAACTTTCTTCCATTCTTCTTCAGTGGAGGGGCACTGGAGGAGCTCCTCCTTGTATTCTTCGATGATGGCCTGCACCACTTCTCTGACCACAATGCTGATGGTGTTGTGTGGCACCTTCCAGCCGTACTGCATGCTCCTGTATGTGGTCCCTGAGGCCAGGTGGCGCAGAGTGAGTGCCACCTTTTGCCCAGGTTCCAGGCTGGCCCGGAAGTTGGTGTTTGCCTTGGTCAACCTGGGTGTCAGACGCTGCACAAATTCGGCAAACATGGCTGGAGGCATCCTCATGAAGTTCTGGAATGCCCGAGTGTCTTTGTTCCTGAGCTCCACCATCAGCTTGTTGTACAGTCCGTCCTCTGCTCTTCTGGCGAACTATCTTCGTACCCAGACGCTTCTTGGCCGCCTCTTTTTCTTCCCGTAGTAGAGTTCACAGAGCTTGTAGATGGCTTCGCACTGTTGCAGAAGGATGGTGGCTGCCAAGAGGACTTTGTTACGATCCACGGTGGACATGACTGGATGCTGTGGAAGAGGAAGAGGCAGATGAAGACTGCAGAGGTCCGCACCGCAGGGCTGCTGTTCTGAAAGTGAGATCCAGATGAGTTACTCCTCCTTTTTATAGGCAGTATAGGTTTTCCCCTAGGTGTCCTTTTGCATCCTCTAGCCATCCTCTAGACATCCTTAATATCCGAGATAGGTCCCCTCTGTGAACTTTTTTTCCGTTTTACATGCTTTGTTTCCGTTCTGCATCCGCTAGGCATCTGTTCTGCATCTGTTCCGTGTCCGTTCTGCTTCCTCCCTGCGTCCGTTTACCGCTGGAGCAGATCGAGTTGCGCGGATGCAGAACGGATGCCTAGCGGATATAGCGGATGCGTAACGGATGCAGAACGGATGCCCTGCGGATGCAGAATGGACGAATTGGATACATTTTCTGCGCAAAAGTTTTGAGCAGCTCAAAACTTTCTGAGCGGATGAAACGTCCATAAACGGATGCTGGATGGATAGAGAGGAAGCAAAACGGAGGCAGTGAGTACAGAACGGATACATCACGTTAACCAATGGATGGCAAGTGTTTTTCTCCGTTTTACATCCTCTTTGCATCCGTTGGTGCAGTGTGACAGGGGCCTTAGGAGTTAAGTAGATATAGAACAGGAGGATATTTTCTATTACATTTTTTGGGGGGACAGGCAAGATAACATTATCCCTCAGGGATTTAAAACACATTAATTAAATATCGGCTTTAATTCATTTTGCAGCCTGTGATAATTCTCAAAGAAGACAGCATAGAATTACATAGAAATGAACAAATGTTTCATTATTAATTTGCAAGTCATCAAAAGCAATCCTGCAATATTAGTCATTTTATATAATAGAATGAAATATGGCCACAGTAGAGTAATATATTTAAATGGCTATCTTTATAGCAATACTGATTTGGAAATATAGTTATGTAGTATTTTGGTTGTTCTCTATATTTTCTATATATATGTATGTGTATCTGAATGATTTCTGAAGCCACATGTATTTAGATGAGGACTAGGATCATCCCCGATACATGTGAAAAGCTAAGTCTCCTATAGGTTGGGCTTCACTTTTCATGAAAACATCCATATAACTGTCTTGGCAACAGTAAGGAAGTAATTTGCAACTGGCTTCTGACATGTAACTAGCATAAATGTTGCCCTAAGAAAATGAAACATCATATGTATACCGGTGTGCTTAGTATAATTTTGCTTACATTGAAGTTCAGAATCTTTGCCACTCTTTCGTTGACACCATTGCGACAGAAGTGATCAATATGTTTGAGATAATCTAGTCAAGACATTTCAATGAGGGTAGAAAATGTTAATTAAGGTAAAATTTATTATCAGCCCAAATCAATCCAACATAGGATGAAGACTTCTTCATTGAAGGATGTAGATTGTAATCTATCATGCTGGTGAAGTATTTTGCAACTTTCTAGTCTAGTGCTGAGGGGCAGTGTCTGGGTCAAAATCATCTTATTGACTTGTGTGTCTAAGAGAGATCTTGAACTTTCATAGAATAACAGAGTTGGAAGGGACTTTGGAGGTCATCTAGTCTAACCCCCTGCTCGAACAGGAGAGTCTATTCCAATTGTTAGCCTCTACCTAGGTTTGAACTTACAGTCTCCTGATTGTGAGGTGAGAGCTCCATTTTGATCTGTCCTCTCCTGGCCCAGTTCCTTAAACATAAGCTGCATATGCAAGTAGCCCAGGTTCGAATCCCAGAAAGGGTATGGCTAGGTGACGAGAGCTAAATAGCTTGAAATAGATCTATACTAATCTCCCTTTATTTCTTTGTCAGTAAAAAATAGAAATTCAACATAAAAATAGTTTGTCACAAAAGCAACTGCCTGCGAAGGGTCCTGAATTGGGGCTGAAAGGTAAAAGTGGAAGCAATATGATCCATCCCATAATTGGGTAGATCAGGTTGCCCTGATAGAGGGGTCTCACCGGAAAAAACACATAAGCCGCATTGGCTCTCCCAAGGAAGAGCTTAAGCCCATGTCACACTGCCCAACGGATGCAAAAAGGACACAACGGACGAGCAAAATGTTCCATCCCTTGTTATCCGCTCTCAAAAGGGGCAAAATTTGCATAACTGGAGCGGATAACACAGACGCGGGGAGGATGCAGGGCGGATGGAAAGCGGATGCGGAACGGAAGCCCAGCGGATGGAAGAGGATGAGAGCGGATGGCGCATCCGCTAGGCTTCCGGGGGACCTCAGCAAAGCGGAAGTGGAACAGATACAGCGGATGCAGAGCGGACGCCGAACGGATGAAGCGGATGCAGAGCGGAAGCCTAGCGGATACAGAGCGGAAGCCGAACGGATGCCTGGCGTTAATTGTGCATGCGGGGGGGATGCATTACGTCAGCCTCGCGGATATAACGGAAGCAGCTCGGAAGCAGGTCGCCATTCAGAGGAAAGACCTGCTGCCGGATGGATTGGCTGCCTTGCCTGCCCTGCCTGCATGTCTGCCTGCAAGCCTTGGTGCCAGCCTTGCTGCCAGCGTTGCTGCCATCCAGTCTGCCTGCTAGCCTTGCTGCCTGCCTTCCTGCCAGCCTTGGTTCATGTCTGCCTGCCAGACTTGGTACCTGTCTGCCAGCCTTCCTGCCAGCCTTGGTGCCTGCCTCCCTGCCAGCCTTGGTGCCTGCCTTGGTGCCAGCCTTCCTGCCAGCCTGCCTGCCAGCCTGCCTGCCAGCCTTGCTGTCTGCCTGCCTGCCAGCCTTGGTGCCTGCCTGCCTGCAAGTCTTGGTGCCAGCCTCCCTGCCAGCCTTGCTGCCAGCCTTGATTCCTGCCAGCCAGCAACCCCACAACCATGCGGAAGCACAGCAAGCCTCAGCCATCTGCTGCCAGCCCTTGCAAGAGGGACAGGGCTACCATCCCGCCCCCTGGCCTTCACTCTGGTTCTGCTGGGGCTTCTGCAGCACGGGCTCGCTCTTCTGGGGCTGGGGCTTCTGCTTCTTCTGCTTCTGGAGGAGCTGATGAAAAGCAATCCAGCACCAGCCACCTCCACAGCACCTGGACCCTTCACCCCGAGACTGAGCAACCAAGAGGAGTGCCAGAGACTCGTTTTTGTTTTATAGCTTGTTGTTAATAAAGTCTATTTATGATTCACACACTTGCTTCATTTCTTTTTTTTAATAAAGTCTTGCTGGAAACTTTTAGAAATGGTTTAAGCCTTTGCATGCTTGTGGGATGGGTAAGGATAGCTTTGGGATGGGTTAGGATACCTGTGGGATGGGTTAGGATACCTGTGGGATGGGTAACAGCTGTGGGATGGGTTAGGATAGCAGTGGGATACATAAACCTCCAGTTCAAGCATAGTGGGACTGTATGGTCCACCCTCCCAGGTGCCACACCTATGGCCTTTTATTATCAATAATAATGTAATAATTATCCCCACATGTCGACATAAACACAACTCTTTATTAAACGCCCTGTTCATTGTAGGCCAACCAAACATACATGGCCCAATCTCATCCATGTGATGAGACAGGCTGAAGGAAGCATCCATTAAGCATCTACCATCCTGTCTTGCCACTCCATTGCTCCAGCTGGGGAGTTGCACCAGTGTCTCAGGAGGTTGCGCTGCTTCTTCGCTCCATGTGAGGCTCTGTTGGGGCATTGCACATCCTCAGTGTCGATCAGGTTTTGCCCTTGCCTCCATTCCCCAGGCTCCATGTCCCCATTGCCTTGTTGGAGGTCCCACAAGCCTGTTCTGCAAGACTGGGTAGCGGGTGCGCATGAGATTATGCAGGATGCAGCAAGCTTTCATGATCCTCCTCACGGTCTCTGGGCAATGCTGCATGGTGGTGAGAAGTACCTGGAACCTGTTGGCCAGGATGCCAAAGACATTCTCCACCACCCGCCTTGCCCTGGACAGCCTGGAGTTGAAGATCCTCTCTTCACGGGTGAGGAGTCTGGAAGTGTAGGGCTTCATGAGGTAGGTTGTGAGGAAGAAGGCGTCATCCCCCACGATGAAGTAGGGCACATATTGTGTGTCGTTGGGCAGGGGTTCTGGATCTGGGAAGCCCACGATGAGGTTGTGTTCCAGCTCCTCCTTGAGGTGACTGGCGTTGTATAGCTGGGCATCTGAAGATGAGCCGTTGCCTGAAGCATAGATGTGCATGAACTTGTAGTCAGCATCGATCATGGTGAAGAGGATGATACTGAAGAAGCCCTTGTAGTTGAAATAAGTGGACCCCGACTTGGCTGGCGCTTTGCAGGCCACGTGCTTGCCATCAATGGCTCCAACTGTGTGTGGGAAGTTCCACCTCTGATACCACTGCTCTGCAACTTTCTTCCATCCTTCTTCAGTGGAGGGGCACTGGAGGAGCTCCTCCTTGTATTCTTCGATGATGGCCTGCACCACTTCTCTGACCACAATGCTGATGGTGTTGGATGGCACCCTCCAGCCGAACTGCATGCTCTTGTAGGTGGTCCCTGAGGCCAGGTGTCGCAGAGTGAGTGCCACCTTGAGCCCAGGTTCCAGGCTGGGCCAGAACCTGGTGTTTACCTTGGTCAACCTGGGTGTCAGTCACTGCACAAGTTCGTCAAACATGGCTGGAGGCATCCTCATGAAGTTCTTGAACGCCCGAGTGTCTTCGCTCCTGAGCTCCACCATCAGCTTGCTAATGAAGAGCAGCCGTCCTTTCACACGAAGCCAAGCTGCACTGAAAGCCTCCAACACAAGAACAGAGGGTTGCCAGCCAATCAAAGCCACAAAACAGACAGAAGAAACCAGAAACACCAATCAATCAAACTCCAAGTCCAATGAACACAGATCCAGGCTCCCAGCCAATCAGAATGGACCAGCCTCAAATTTGAAACCAGGAACTAACTCTATACAGAAGCCTGAGGATGGCAGATGAGATTCTGCTGAAACGTTGCTACAACTTTAACAGAACTACAATGACGTGGGATAA
>BLBF01007767.1:0-12919 GCA_015471245.1 Laticauda colubrina
TCAGTATATTTTTAAGCTGCATTCTAAAAAGGTTAGGCGACCAAACACAGCTTCTCCTGGCTACTCTCTCTCTGCTATAGAAAGAGCATTTCATTAGGGACTGTTGGTCCAGGTAAGTAGTCTTGGCAAGGAAAGATTTTTGTGCCACTACTGGCACAAAATAACAAACTCCCTTGGTTTGTTAATAGTATTTCTATTTCAAGTGTTTCTGTTTTGTTCGGAAAACACACGAGGTAGACCGGGTTCCAACAACAAATACTTTATTCTTCAACTAGTTAGTAAATAGGAACCCTTGGCTGAAGCCGAGGCCAGCCTTTTATATAGGCTGGCTTGCCTGCTTGCAGCCAATGGCAGTTGTTTAGATTTGCCGCCTTTTAGCAGCTCTTTGGATTGGTTCCTAGTGAACCAATCCAATGTTTATTTTATTTGACCAATCAGGTTTGTAGATTTGGAGTCACCCACTTTACATATAGAACACCCCTCCCCCCTCAGTTCAGTCCTACGTGGTGACGTAGTCTCGCAGGTAGGTGGGGCTTTTCCGGACTCGACTTGACTTGCGCGGTTCATTCTTAGTGCAGACTTCGACCGGTTCGGATGGGGCTGCTGTGTCGTCCGTCCTTCTCCCTGGAACCGTCTGGAAGGGTGAGTCAGCCATTTTACCGCCGCCTGAGTTTCTTAGGCTGGCGGTTTTGCCGCTCCCTCCCGTTTCCTCCGGGCAGGTCGAGCTGGCCTGGCTGGCCCCTTCCGATGGGCTCTTCACGCAAGTCTCTCCAAACAGTGAGTCTTTTATTTGCTCTTTTTGTTCATATGTTTCATGGGGTTTGGTTTTAAACAGTTCTTTATTTATTTCTCGCCTTTCCCCCCCCCACCTTGGTTTGCAATTTGCCGGTTTTTTCGGTGAATGTTTGTAAGTCTGTGGTTCTCTCTATAATTTGGGATTGAAGCTGGTCTATGTGCCACTTCCATTCCCTGCCATCCTCTGTTTTTAATCGGTAGGATTTGGGGCCTGTGATTTGGGTAATCTGTCCTGGTAGCCATACCGGGTCCCCGGTGAAGTTTTTAGCATATACCAAATCGCCTATTTCGAATTGTCTAAACCGTGTAGAGGAGTCAGGGGGGTTTTCTGGGGTAAAATTTGGGTGTAACCTATCAAGGTGAGATCTTAACTTTCGCCCCATGAGTAATTCTGTTGGGGACTTATTGGTTATGGTACTGGGCGTTATGTGCTGGAGTGTGAGCAAACGGTTTACTTTCTGTTGGACATCTCCAGCGTCCATTCGTTCTAATCCTTCTTTAGTAAACCGGACCATTCTCTCAGCCCTGCCGTTCGCAGCCGGGTGAGCCGGCGCGGTTAGGGCATGTCTTATACCTAGGGAGGCTAGGTATTGCTCAAATTGTATGCTGGTTAGCTGTGGCCCATTATCTGAGACAAGAACGTCCGGTATGCCATGGGTGACAAAAAGGTTGTCCAGCTTTTTAATTACAGTTTCTGTTGTCGTTGATGGCATAACTTTTACTTCAAGCCAATTCGAATAGGCATCAACGACAATCAGAAAGGTATGCCCCTTGGTAGGACCCGCGAAATCAATGTGCATTCTTGACCAAGGTCCCCGAGGTGTTTCCCAGTCCTTAACGGGTGCTTTTGGTGGGGACGGTCTAATTGCCTGGCATTTGTGGCATGAGCTTACCCAATACTCTATGTCCTTATCAATACCCGGCCACCAAACATAACTTCTAGCAAGGCTTTTCATCTTAACCATTCCCGGGTGCCCTTCATGTAACAACCTAAGTACCCTGGGTTGTAATTTGGCAGGGATTACCACCCGATCACCCCACAACAAACACCCCTTTTGGATCGAAAGTTCAGTCTGTCTGGACCGGAAAGGTTTAAAGTTTTCAGTTTTTTGATTCTCCGGCCAGCCTTTACCTACCCAGCTAAGAACGCGGGCAGTCAATGAGTCTTTCGCGGTGGCTCTGGCGACATCATAAGCTGATATGGGTAGATCGGGGCAAGTCTCGATTTGTAGCGTTGTCATTGCTGGTGCCGGGTCTTCATCAGTTGCTGGTAAGGGTGCTCTGCTCAGAGCGTCCGCATGGGAAATTTGTTTCCCTGGCCGATGTGTCAGAGTGCAGGAATAAGCTGCTAGGAACTCTGACCATCTGGTCATTCTTGGGGACAGTATATTAGGTGTTGGCTTGTTTCCCGCCAAAATCCCCATTAGCGGTTTGTGGTCTGTTATGATTTGAAAAGTCCGCCCATATAAGTATTTGTGGAAGCGTTTTACTCCAGCGACAATTGCTAGAGCTTCCCTGTCCAATTGGCTGTAATTCCGCTCGGTTTTTGATAGAGTCCTAGAGTAATATGCGACGGGTGCTTCTCTGCCATCAGGTAGTTGGTGGCTCAGGATGGCACCTACTCCATATGGTGAGGCGTCGCAGGTCACTCTTAGTGGCAGAGTGTTGCTAAATTGGATGAGGACGCTTGTTGATGTTAGCAAGCTTTTAATATTTTGGAAGTCTTTTTTTTCTTTGTAACCCCAAGTCCAAGTTGCCTTCTTGTCTAAAAGACGGTGTAACGGTTCTGCTATAGTGGCCTTGTTTGGCAGGAACACATTATAAAAATTAATTAGTCCTAAGAATGCTTGTAGTTCGGTTTTATTTCTTGGTTCAGGAGCGTCTTTGATTGCTTTAACTTTTTTGTCTGTAGGGTGGATACCCTCTCCGTCTATTGAGTAGCCCAGGAATTCGACGCTATTCTTAATTAAACAGCACTTTTCTCTTTTTACCTTGAGGCCAGATTCCCTAAACTTAGTTAATACTTCTTTGAGTCTTTTCCTTAATTGAGTTTCATCCCTGGCCGAGATTAGGACGTCGTCAAAATAGGGGACGACTCCTTGTATGCCATTTAGAAGGCGTTCCATCAGACTCTGGAAAACGCTAGGGGCCACGCTTACTCCAAATTGGAGCCGGTGACATTTGAATGCGCCCTTGTGGGTGACTATAGTCTGTGCTTCTGCTGTTTCTGGGTCCACTGGGAGTTGTTGATAGGCTTGTGCCAAGTCGAGTTTGGCGAAAACTTTGCCTTTTCCCAGGGAATGAAGCAAATGCTGGACTACTGGCACCGGGTATGCGCTTGGTTGTAATGCGTGGTTCAGGGTAGCCTTATAGTCACCACAGATTCTAGTGGACCCGTCAGGTTTTATGGGTGTGACAATAGGTGTTTCCCACTTGGCATGGTCCACAGGTTCTAACACCCCTTGGGCTATTAATTTGTCCAGCTGTTCCTCTATTTTTGCCTTTCGTGCAAAAGGAACTCGCCTGGCTTTTATTCTTCGTGGGGCTATTTGGGGGTTTAGATTGAAAGAAATGGGATTTCCCCGATACTTGCCAAGGGAGCCGTCAAAAACGTCCTGGAATTCTCGGATGAGGTCGTCTTCCCAGCCGGTTGTAGTCACTCGATCGACCCCAGTCATCCCGATGCCCAATGGCGCGAACCATTCGATGCCCAGGAGGCTTGGTCTGTCTTGGTCGACTATGGTCAGCAGAAGCACCTTGACGTGATGTTTGTAGGCGACTCGGAATTGTCCCATGCCTACCACAGGGATTTGGTTTCCCTGATAGTCCTTGAGGGTTAGGTGCTGCTTCTTCAATTCTTTGGGTTTGATACCTGGGACTAGCTGTTTTATTGTGTCCCATGATACCATGGAGAGGGAGGACCCCGAGTCCACTTCCATCTTGCAGTTTTTTCCTTCGATTTTCACAATGACTTTAATTTTCTTCCCTCTTTCCGTCTGAGCGCTCTGTATAATGACAGTTTGGTGTGTATTGGCTCGCTTCTCTTGTTGCCACTTTCTCTCGGCTCGTTTAAGCTCAGCTCGTGTTGGGGAATTTCTGCGTCTCGTCGGGCTGTGGTATTTTTTGTTCCTCCAGACCTTCTCAATGTGCCCTCGTTTCTTGCAATGCCGGCAGATGGCATCGAGAAATCTGCATTCGGCTCGGGGATGGTTTCCTCCGCAGCCAGCGCATTCCCGCCAATTTCTTCTTCCGCGCTCTTTTCTGTTCGTGAGCAAACAGTGGACCTCGTTGGCTTCTTCGCTCGATTCAACTGTTTTGCCCGACTCTTCGTAGTGGGTTGTGGTGGCAGGCTGCTTTCTGTCTTTGGTTGGTGTTTCTTCGCTGTGTGTGTTCATCTTTTTCATGGCTATGGCAGATTTTTTCGCGGCTTCAGTGGCTGTGGCTTCCGCGATGGCTTCGGTAACGGTGATGTTGGGCTTGTTGAGTAATTTACTCTGTGTGGTCGAGTCTCTTAGGCCCAACACCACGCGATCCCTCATTGCTTCGTCAATGTTCAAAAATTCACACTCACCCCCTAATTGTCTAAGGGCAGCGATGAAATCGGCGATGGTCTCTCCCTCTCTCTGGTCTCTGCGGTAAAATTCGTGTCGCTTTATTAAGTTGGACACCATCGGAGCGTAGTGTGCTTTGAGGAGTCTTTGCAATTCCGTCCACGTTAGTTGTTTAACGTCCCAGGGCTTCGCAAGGGCCTTTGCCATCTTGAAAACTGTTGGCCCGCAGTGCGTCAGGAATACAGCTCTCTTGCGTTGCTCTGAAATGTCTTCCATTTCATTGCTCTCCAAATACATTTGGAAGCGATCAGCATAGGAATCCCAATCCTCTTCGTTGGGATTGAAGTGTGCGGGCGGTGCGTTGTTTCCAGACATCTTGGTTGTAATCTGGACTTCTTATCACCGCGTGCAGGTTTTTCCGTTCAGGACGATCCCATCCTCGTCGCCAGTGTTTTGTTCGGAAAACACACGAGGTAGACCGGGTTCCAACAACAAATACTTTATTCTTCAACTAGTTAGTAAATAGGAACCCTTGGCTGAAGCCGAGGCCAGCCTTTTATATAGGCTGGCTTGCCTGCTTGCAGCCAATGGCAGTTGTTTAGATTTGCCGCCTTTTAGCAGCTCTTTGGATTGGTTCCTAGTGAACCAATCCAATGTTTATTTTATTTGACCAATCAGGTTTGTAGATTTGGAGTCACCCACTTTACATATAGAACAGTTTCTTTTTCAATTAATGAATTGTAATTATGAAAATATTAGCCATTCTTTTATATACACAGTGCAACATCTTTTTTATAGACTGTCATTTTCATTCTTGTCTGGTGAAACTTGTTCTTCGTCCATAACTTCTTTTAAACACTAACTAGCTATAGTGTCAGGGACTCTTAAAAGTAACTGAATATTACTGATCTCCGTTCCTCGCCTGATTTCTTCTCTTGCCACTGCCTTCACCACTCAACTTACAACAACAATCGAGCCCAAAC
Source organism: Laticauda colubrina (assembly GCA_015471245.1). Taxonomy (NCBI): domain Eukaryota; kingdom Metazoa; phylum Chordata; class Lepidosauria; order Squamata; family Elapidae; genus Laticauda; species Laticauda colubrina. Next base: position 5,330 of record BLBF01007767.1, read on the forward strand.
CACTGTTGACAACAACCACAACCATTGGAGTCTGAGGAAAGCAGAGCCAGCACATCATCCATTGAAGAAATCGGAGCCAGTACATCATCCACACCAGGACCAGAGGAAAGAGCCAGCACATCATCCATCAAAGAAAGTGGAGCCAGCACATCATCTACACCACGATCAGAGGAAGGAGCCAGCACATGATCAGGTACTGGAAGAGCTGAATCAGATATTGAAGGGAATCTTCCTGACTGCTGGACACTGCAGCAGTACAATAATTTTAGGGAAAAATATGATGGACTGGATGTTTCCCAGAAAAAAATATGTTGCAAGTATTGCAGAAGATTTGAAATTCCGACCAAAGAAAAATTGCAGCCAGTTCAGCAGAGGCAGAATGGGGCTTCGCGCAGATGAACATAATATGTTCAGAAGGCAGAAGTCGCCTTACAGTTTCCAATATTACAAACCTCCTGACCATCAGTCTAATTGCCTTACCTGTGCAAGAATGGGACCCTCTTCCTATTGTAAAAAGTAGTTATGGGCACATCACACAGCTGATGATGCTCGGGTTAAACACAAAAATACTGTAACTTGGGACGATAATAGAAAAGCAATTTGGGAATAGTTCCAATAAGTTTTATTGTTTTTTGTAAAGTTTTGTTATCATTTTTGATTAATATTTTAAAATGCTGTAATGATATAGTTTTGTGTACCTTTTTATTATTTAAGCATTAAAGACATGACATAATAAACTACCTTTTGTTTTGGTATATCTTTTTTAATTCTTAGTCATTAGGGCAAAGAAGTGATATTGAGTTGGCCTCGCCCAGCGCTCTGCAGCCCTCCCTGTAGCTGCCCTCACCTTGCCCTCTCCAGGGTTCCCCAGGCCTTGGAAACTGGCAAAAAGCACTTGCTAAGCAACTGGCCACTAAGCAAGCACCTGGTCATTAAGTGAGGACCACTTAAATTTGGGTTGCCAGCCACATGGCCACGCCCACCCCAGTGACCATGTAGCCACGCCCATCCCACTCACATGACCATGTAGCCATGCCCGATCAGCAAGCTACTCCCACCCGTCACATGACCAAGCCACACGCACAAATTAAGCCACGCCCACAGAACTGGTTGTTGAGAAATTTGAATCCTACCCCCTGCTAAGTAGTAACTTATATAAAAACAAGTATACAACCCCACCTAGGCAATAAATTGGATGCAAATGACCACCCATCTGAGCATATCTCTGATTGCCTCAGAGTTCCAGGCCTAAGGATGTATGTATGTATTTATTTATTTATTTTGTCAAGCGATTATTAGATAACAGGTATAAGTATAAACATGGTTATGAATACATAAAATGGATACGAATAAGAAAAAAAGAAACAATAGGACAGGGACGGTAGGCACATTGGTGCCAGGTCTTGAGAGCCTCCCAAAAGATCAAAATGGGTGGAACTAATCTCATTTCAGGGGAAAGGATATTCCAAAACATGGGGACCACAACAGAGAAGCCATAGCTTCTCCTGCATCCACCAAAGGCAGCTCCCTAGCTGATGGTGCTTGCTGCATGTCTTCCTTTCCAGGTCTTGTCAAGTAGGCTGAAATAAGCAGGGAAAGGCTCAGTCCCATGCCAGGAAGAGCTTTCAAAGGCAAAACCAGCAAAACCTTGAACTGGACCCACAAGCAAACTGGCAACCAAGGCAGCTCGGGGAGCAGAGGTGTGACATATGCTGCTTCAGAAACACATATAAGCAACCCGGCCATTGCATTTTCTACCAGCTGTAACTTTTAGATACCATTCAAATGGAGGCTCATGCAGAATTTATTGAAGTCATCCAATATGTAGGTAACTAGGGTATGATTGATCATAGCCAGGGTCTGCAGATCCAGGAACAACTGTAGTCCCCAAAACTGGGCTTTTGCTAGGTGTCAAAGCCGATAAGGACACAAGGTGTGATACAATATACTTTTATTTTGGTACCAAGATATAAGGACCCTGGTGCAAAAGATAACCAAAGGCTCCGATTACAATCTTACAGCAATTTTTATAGTCAAGGGGTGGTCTCATTCAGAGCTTTGCCCTTCTCCAAATAATGCAAGCATAACAGATAATATTGATTGGTTATTTGTATCAGCCCCCTACATGGTTAAATGTTGTGTCACCTGTGTTTCACCCCACGTCATGGGTATTGTTCTGTATAAAATGGTTTACTCCAAATGTCTCAAATGAGATTGGCCAGAAAAGCCTGCATGGGATTGGTTCACAAAGAACCAATCCAGGAGAACCGCCGAAAGGCGGTAAACTCAAGTAAATGTCATTGGCTACAAGCCAGCAGGCAAGTCTTATATAAAGGCTGCCGTGGCTTGAGCCAAACTGTTCTGTTTGCTGTAACTATTGAAATAAATACATTAGCTGTTGGAACCCGGTCTACCTCGCGTTTTTCCAGACGGAACACTGGCGACGAGGATGGGATCGTCCTAAAACGTGAGACTGTGCACGCGGCGAATTGAAATCCAGGCTAGAAGCGATGGCCGGAAATAATGCACCGGCCGCACCCTTCAATCCCAATGAAGAGGATTGGGAATCCTACGTAGACCGTTTTCAAATGTATTTAGAAAGCAATGAGATGGAGGAGATCTCAGACCAGCAAATGACCTGGCCTGAACTCCAGCAGATGCTAAAGGCCCACTACGCACCAGTAGTGTCAAATCTCATCAAACAGCACGAGTTCTACCGAAGGGACCAAAAAGAAAGCGAGACCATCGCTGACTATGTGGCAGCCCTCTGACAACTGGGGGGAGTGTGCGAGTTCCTGAACTTGGATGAAGCCATGCGAGATCGAGTGGTACTAGGCCTAAAAGACTCTAATTTACAAAGTAAATTGCTAAATAAACCCAATATAACAGCCGCAGAAGCCGCAAAAAAGTCAGCGGCCACTATGAAGCAAATGAATGTGAATAACGACGAAACGATCCTAGCCAGAGGAAAGAAGCAAGTTCCCGCCACCACACATCACAAAGATTTTGATGAAACATCAGAATCCGAAGATGATGACGATGAGGTCCACCGCCTGTACGCCAACAAAAAAAAGGCACGAAAAAAGAAACTGGCGGGAATGCGCAGGCTGCGGAGGAAACCACCCTCGAGCTGATAGCAGATTCCTTGATGCCATCTGCTAAGCTTGCAAGAAAAGGGGACACATCGAGAAAGTCTGTAGGAATCACAAAAATAACAGCCCTAACAGACGCAGGAACTCTCCTCCACAAGCTGAATCGAAGCAAGCCGAGAAAAAGTGGGAGCACAACAAACGAGCCACTAACCGAGAAAAGACCCATCAAACTGTCACTATCGGAAGCGCTCAGACGGAAAGTGGGAGGATCTTTCCTGTCAATGGTGTTGTGGGACACAATCAGACAACTGGTCCCAAATATCAAATTAAAAGAACTCCAGAAACAAAAATTAACTCTGAAGGACTACCAAGGGAATCGAATCCCTGTGGTAGGTCTAGAACATTTCCGAGTCGCCTACAAGCAGCATGTCGAAGTCCTGCCTCTAACAATAGTCGACCGAGACCGATCCAGCCTCCTGGGCATCGAATGATTTGCACCATTGGGCATCGGAATGACCGGAGTGGACCGAGTAGCCGCAACTGACTGGGAAGAAAGCCTGATTCACAAGTTCCAGGGCGTTTTCGATGGCACCCTAGGCAGGTACCAGGGGACCCCAATTTCCTTTAGTTTAGACCCCCAGTTGGCCCCTAGATGATTAAAGGCCAGACGAGTTCCCTTTGCGTTAAAAGCAAAAATAGAGGAACAATTGAATAAATTAATTGACCAAGGGGTCTTGGAACCTATTGACCATGCGAGGTGGGAGACGCCAATAGTAACACCAGTTAAACCTGATGGGTCGGTACACATCTGTGGGGACTACAAGGCTACCCTGAACCATGAGCTACAACAAAGCGCATACCCTGTGCCAGTCGTACAATATTTGTTACACTCACTCGAGGGAGGAAAATTTTTTGCCAAACTAGATTTAGCACAAGCATACCAACAGCTTCCAGTAGACCCATTAACGGCCGAGGCACAGACAATAGTAACTCACAAAGGGGCATTCAAGTGTAACAGACTTCAATTTGGAGTAAGCGTTGCCCCAGGTGTTTTCCAAAGCCTCATGGAACGCCTATTAAATGGAATAAAAGGGGTCATACCATATTTTGACAACGTCCTAATTTCGGCTAAAGATACGACCCAACTAGAAAAAAGACTAAGAGAAGTGCTAACAATATTTAGAGAATCCGGCCTGAAAGTTAAAAAAGAAAAGTGCTGCTTAATGACTGATCGCGTCGAATTTCTGGGCAACTTAATTTATGGAGAGGGTATACACCCTACAGAAAAAAAGGTCAAGGCTATTAAAGAGGCACCGCAACCAAAAAATAAAACGGAATTGCAGGCATTTTTGGGTCTAATAAATTTCTATAATGTATTCCTCCCCCACAAACGATAGCAGAACCATTACACCGTTTACTGGATAAGAAAACTAATTGGACTTGGGGTCATAAAGAACAAAAGGCATTCCAGAGAATAAAAAATTTATTAACCTCAAACACCGTTCTTATCCAGTTTAGTAACACACTTCCATTGATGGTCACCTGCGACGCCTCACCATTTGGAGTCAGTGCCATCCTGAGCCACCAATTGCCAGATGGGAGATAGGCACCCGTCGCTTATTACTCAAAGACTCTATCTAAAACAGAACGTAACTATAGTCAACAAGACAGAGATGCCCTGGCAATTGTTGCCGGAGTGAAACGTTTTCACGAGTACCTCTATGGAAGAACATTTTCAATCGTAACGGACCATAAACCGTTACTAGGAATTCTGGCAGGAAACAAACCTACACCGAACATTTTATCCCCGCGGATGACTAGATGGTCAGAATTCCTAGCTGCATACTCTTACACATTGACACATCGACCCGGGAAACAAATCTCCCATGCAGACGCATTAAGTCGAACACCGCTACCAACGACAGAGGAAAACCCGGTGCCAACAATGACCACCCTGCAAATAGAAACATGCCCCGAACTACCAATATCTGCAAACGATGTCGCCAGAGCCACCGCCAAGGACCCAGTGACTGCCCGTATTTTAAACTGGGTAGGTAAAGGCTGGCCGGAAAACCAAAAATCTGAAAACTTTAAACCTTTCCGGACCAGACAGACTGAACTTTCAATTCAAAAAGGCTGTTTATTGTGTGGTGATCGGGTGGTAATTCCTGCTAAATTACAAACTAGAGTGTTGGGCATGCTTCATGAGGGGCACCCTGGTATTGTAAAAATGAAAAGTCTAGCTAGAAGCTATGTCTGGTGGCCTGGTTTAGATAAGGATATTGAATACTGGGTTGCTACTTGCACTAAATGCCAGAAAACCAGACCGTCCCCACCACAAGCACCCATAAGGGATTGGGAGACCCCACGAGGCCCCTGGTCTCAGATCCATATTGACTTCGCAGGTCCGACTAGGGGGCACACCTTTTTGATTGTCGTAGATACATACTCAAATTGGTTGGAAGTTGTAGTAATGTCATCTACGACAACCGATGCGGTTATTAAACAACTCAACAAACTATTCGCAACCCATGGATTGCCGGACGTCCTAGTGTTCGAAAACGAGCCTCAACTAACTGCTATACAATTTGAGCAGTACCTAGCTTCCCTAGGTATACGTCATGCATTAACCGCGCCGGCCCATCCAGCAGCAAATGGTCGGGCCGAGAGAATGGTCAGATTTACTAAAGAGGGCTTAGAAAAATGGACCTTGGGGATGTCCAGGATAAAATCAACCATCTACTCACCCTCCAACATGTCACCCCCAGCACGGTAACTAACAAAAGCCCAGCGGAATTGTTAATGCGGAGAAAACCTAGGTCACAATTAGATAGATTACATCCAAACTACACTTTGGAAAGACTCCCCGATTCCTCCAGCCGTTTCTGCACGTTTGAAATCGGCGACCTAGTCTACGCAAACAATTTCACCGGGGACCCTGTATGGCTTCCAGCTACAATCACACAAATAAGAGTCCCCCTGTCCTACCGCCTAACCGTAGACGATGGCAGGGAATGGAAGCGGCACATAGACCAGCTTCATTCCCGAAATATTGAACGAAATACAAATAAACAACCCCAAATAATAAAAATCGATGAAAACAAAACCAAAGAAGGGGGGGAAATACAAGAAAATAATAATAAAGAACTTTTTAAAATAAATCCAGAATATCTAACCAATCAAAAAGAACAAAAAGAACACTTACGGTTAGATGAGACTTGCGGAAAAAATCCAGACGAAGAGAAACCCGTCCTGGAAGGGGCCAGCCAAGCCAGCTCGACCTGCCCGGGAAAGCCAGGAGGGAGTGGTAAAACCACCAGCCTGAACAACTCAAGCGGTAGCAAAATGGCTGACTCACTCTTCCAGGCGGTTCCATGGAGAAGAGCCGGAGAGACAGCAATCTGAACCGGTTGAGATCTTCAGCGAAAATGAACCGCACAAGTCCAGTAGAGTCAGAAGAAGCCCCACCTACCTGCACGACTACGTCACCCACATAGGACTAAACTAAGGGGGGAGGGGTGTTCTGTATAAAATGGTTTTCTCCAAATGTCTCAAATGAGATTGACCAGAAAAGCCTGCATGGGATTGGTTCACAAAGAACCAATCCAGGAGAACCGCCGAAAGGCAGCAAACTCAAGTAAATGTCATTGGCTACAAGCCGGCAGGCAAGCTGTATATAAAGGCTGCTGCGGCTTGAGCCAAACTGTTCCGTTTGCTGTAACTATTGAAAGAAATACATTAGCTGTGGGAACCCGGTCTACCTCACGTTTTTCCGGACGGAACAGGTATCTTGCAAAGCGTCCTTGTTTCATGTACCAGCTATGTGGTTTTTGGAGTTTTTCTAATAAACAAGCTATTCTTGTCCTGAATATTCTGGCTAGTGGTTTAAGGTGCTAACTTCTGCCTCGCTAAGAATGTGCAGTTCCAACCCCTTTCCTATTGCAGAGCAGCTCAAGATAGCTCCACCCTGTGACCCCCCCTTTCCACAAAGAAAAGTAAAAGCACTTTTAAATCTTTGTCTGAGAAAGCACCCCCATTCCCCCGTGACCCTCCTCCTACGAGAGAAAGACAGGAAGGAGCAAGGCTGCTTTAGGCACAAAAAATGAACACAATAGAAAGTGTATCAGAATTCATATTCCTCTCTCTCATGTCCATTCCATCCATACTTGGATCCTATCTCCACATATGACCCTTCACCTGATCCTTCACAGTCACAACTGGCTCTCAAGTGAATCAGTGATAAATTTTTTAGGATGCAGAGAGTTTTATCTCCAGTGACAGCCAAACCCTGCTAAAATGCAGGAATCCTTAGATCAGCTTCCAGCCTGCAAACAAGTGACCTCCAAGTGTTTTGCCAAAGCAGCCTGGGAATTCTCAAGGCTGAAATCTCTAGTACTCTGGGAATTGGGAAGGCTGCTGGAGTGAGCAGAGAGCCGAATAGTAATACAGAGAGGGTGATAGTATCTCCTATCGAGATGTCATTGGAAACCACGTGGGA
>BLBF01007770.1:0-10553 GCA_015471245.1 Laticauda colubrina
GAAACGTTGCTACAACTTTAACAGAACTACAATGACGTGGGATAATACCCGAAGGAAGCTGAACAGCACATATATATATATATATATATATAATTTGTAAGTCTGGGAAAGACTCTTGTTAATCTTGTGAACCAAAGTTAAAAATGGAATTTGCTGAAAAGTAGAACAAGACAGCAGATAAAGAGAGCATAATGAAAGAATCACAGAGGGCTCGACATTTCTTTTCTTTCTGTCACTATGAAGCAATAACTCAAGGATACCATATCATTGAAAGCTTACTTCAGGAAGTTTAAAGCCAATTTATAACAACATATTGGATCTCTATGTGACAGAATAGAGCAAATAAGCAAGACGACTGTTGTTCTATATACTGAATAACCTGGAAATTATTGGTAGAAAAGTAAAATAAAATAAAACAACTACTATCCATCATACCAAAGGGACACCACTATCTAGAAGCTATCTACTACTGCTATGTATTTTTGGCAATCTGCTATGGAACTTACCATGAATAACAAAATAAACAGAGTTTGAATAGACCTTGGAGATATTCTAGACCAATCCCCTGCACAAGCAGGGGACCCTATACCATTCTGGACAAGTGGTTGTCTAGTCTTTTCTTAAAAGCCTCCAATGATGGAGCATCCACAACTTCTGGAGGCAAGTCATTCCATTGCTTAATTGTTCTCACTATTAAATATTTTTTCTTACTTCTAGGCTCCTTCTCTTCTTCTCTTTTCCATCCATTGTTTGTCTTGCCCTCTGGCATTCTGGAAAATAGGTTGATCCTCTATTCTTTGTAACAGCACCTCAAATATTGGAACACTGCTTTCATGTCACCCCTAGTCCTTCATTTCTTTAGACTATACAAACCCAATTTCTTCAACCATTCTTCATATATTTTAGCTTCCAACACCCCAATCATCTTTGTTGCTCTTTCCTGCACTATTTCCATTATTTCATATGATCTTGATTCTATCCCTCTGTTTATGCAACCTTGACTTTTTTGGTTGCTGCAGCACACTGCAATATTTAGTGATTGTTCACTAGGACTCCAAAATTCCTCTCATAGTTACTGCTATTGAACTATGTTTACCTAATCTGTAAGTGCCATCTGATTTTTCTTTCTTAAGTGTTAAATCTTACTTTTCTCCACAATGAATTTTATTTTGTTAAATAGAGCCGGTCAAGATCCATCTGGATTTTCAGCCTATCTTCTGAAGTATTGGCTATTCCTGCCAGTTTAGTGTTGTCTTTTTAAATAAGGGGATTACTCCTGAAGAATTCTGATCTGTTAAAAATTGGAACATAATTCAATTAGGTCCCATAGTTCAGGAATATCAAATATGAAGAGTAGCAACACTTATTGAAGCATGAACATGTATTTTTTAGGGTCTGAACACATTGAAACAACCCTACATTAAAAGCAACGCTGGCTCATATTTTCAAGCATTTTAATCTTGAAAACTGATGAGGAGTATATTTAACAAAAAAATGGAAAAGTCTGTCCAATACATTTTAAAAATTCTGTAATGCGGAATGTATCACAAAGCTTCACAGTTTTCTGTTTAAAACTAAGAGCAAACCTGTGACATAGGTTCAAATCTTTTAGATCACTGAAATGAGCCTTAAAGCATAGATAAAAATCTGTGCTGATAAATCAAAAGAACATTTTAATATTTATTTTCTTATAAATAGCATATAATGAAAATAACTAAAAATCTGTTGCTAAAAACAATAGTTACCTCATAATGCCAAGCTGTGTGAATTTACTATTTCAGAAAAGTGTTAGCAGTATCAATATCTGTCACAACATTTAGTAGCTAGTCTTTGTTGGATCTTCTATCAGTCTAGATAATATTTGAAAAGTTATTAAAATTTCCTACTGAAAGGACAATCAAAGCTATAAAATGAATAATACCTAAATGTCCAATTCTATTTTTTGAAATGATATATTTAATTATATTATTTCTAATTTGACAATGATACCTTTTTATCAAGCTATTGTAATTCTGATAAAAATATTTGTTTAAAGACCTTAAACAAGAAACCATGTAATTTTTTTTAATTACACTGTTTTATGACTCACAGTGCCACTGAATAGTTTAAATTTCCTCTGGTGGAACCTTTCTTCACTCCAGGAATTCAAATTAATTAATCAATGGTTTAGCTACCAATGTGCCAAGAAAGCATCTTATTAAATTAATATAATAAAAGTTTGCAATAATCATCTTTAGATATTGGTTATATTAAAGTTTAGTAAGAACTATATTATGCATTTATTATTTTTCTACTATCCAACTTTGATGTTGATTTTAATACATTTAGAATATATTTTAAGCAATCTTTTTCCTTAGAACATATCCAGTATTAGAAAAAAGTGTCTTCTAATCAAGATATGCTACTTAAATTTCATCTGAGAAACAGGTAAAATATGAAAAAAGTAAAACCAGCTAAACAATAGTTATCCACTTTTACAAGATATGCTAAATGAAAGAAGAGATGAAAATATTATATGTCTGTACAAAACAATGCAATTTATTTATCTCATTTCATTCATTATTCTCACTTATGGATCCAACCTTGTATAAAGTATATTTTACTACTATAAAGCTTTATTAGTTGACTAATTGGTTTTACTACAACATTAATTAGTGGATTAAATTTTAATTACTATTTAAAATATTTTTTTTTAATTCTATTCTGATTATATCATATAAGAGACAAAGACCCCTGCAAGTTACAATTAACTCTTGGTCATTACTGTAGTATTCTTGACAATAACTATCTATTATATAACTAGATAGATGTGGTTTTTTTTTTCAGGAATACAATCTTAACAATTTATCAGAGACAGGGAGGGACAATAAAAAGTCAAAAGACATTTGCAACTATACAATCAAAGACCCATCCAATTTATGTGTGTATGACAATAATACATGTACAAAGTGGAACATTGCAGCCAACATCTTGTATTTTTTTTTACTCCATTCCAGTCATCAGTTTCTACTGTTTACTAGGTATTTACTGAAATATTTTTACTTCACAAATAGCAGTGTTAATTAATTGTGTTTTATGTCAGACTTGTTCTGTTAGTTTTTTATGGGATAGAAATTTAGGTGTGGAATAAAAATCATGTTGTGCATCCTAGAATAGTCAGAATAGCTTTTTAAGGAAAATCCTGCTTATGCCACAAAGAATCTCTGTAGCATATCTACGAACGGGGACAGGATTGTATTTAATCTGTAATGATCTCTATTTTAACTATCTAATATTGTTAAAATGTTTTAAGAAATTTGATTCCTGGACTGAAAGTTAGCTAAGATATAGTTTGTCATTCAATTTTTCTTACCATACTTATTCCATCTTACCAACCCATTATTATAAGAAAGCAGAATGTAGTTTATGTTTTCAAACTGTATTTTCACTGTACCTCATGGACTCACTGTTTAATGATGTTATTGTTCTGTGATTAGATAGATGTGGATAAAAGTTATCTTCTTCTATGGGATATCACCTCAAATATTTAAAGGATGTGTGTTAAATTTCATAGTATTTTTATCTCAAAGCTAAACATCTCCAATTTTGTAATCTCTTTTCATTGGGCTAGTTTCTAATCAGCTGATGGCACCCAATCCTCTCTTTTGAATCAACATGGTGCCCAAATATAACACAGTAGATGTCAAGATGTCTCAGTAAAGCAAAACATAGTGGAATTATTATTTCCCATGATTGTCAAGAATCTAGCTCACATATAACTTATCAGACCATTGTGAAGCCTGTGGGTCTTCCTCTTGCCTCTTAAGGTTATTCTCTCAGACCATTACATCCTAAGACAGAGACACTTCTGACATGCCACCAGGTAACACTGTTTCACTGAGATCTGGAGTATGACCATAGGATGTGCAGAAATCATCATGGTGGCCCACAAATAACTTTGTCTCACGCACATAGATTGTTAAAGATGATGCCCAACGTTGAATTGTACTCAAAAGTGTACTGGGATCCAACTCAGAAGGATACCATGACTACTGATATTGAAAGCCAATACAAAATAGGACCAGGATGGCTACATCATCTATTAGAAACCATTCATTGGCTTAATCAAGGAAATTGAAACTATCCTGAAATCTGGACTCTTACAAATTCAGGTAATCAACTTCCTTCACAGCATTGTAGAGATTCCAAGGAATAGGATAAAATTATCCAGTGCTATTGAAAACAATAATGAGCTATTGAAGAGGCGATGGCCCACAACTATCTTTAAGGCAGGTGGATCCTTCACCTGCACACCAAGAAGCAAGGTGAGCATATTCCTTATTGTTATGAATGTTTCTGCTCAGGATAGGATGGTAGCATTTGCACCACACTTCTGGAAATAAATATATTGACAATCATGAGACTCTAGAAAGAATGCAGAGAAGAGCAACAAAAATGATCAGGGGGCTGGAGGTTAAAACATATAAAAAACAGTTGCTGGAACTGGACATGTCTAGTATTATTAAAAAAAGGACGAGGGGTGACATGATAGCAGTGTTCAGATACATCAGGGACTGCCACAAAGAAGAGTCAAACTATTCTCCAAAGCACCTGAGGGCAGGACAAGAAGCAATGGGTGGAAACTAATCAAGGAGAGAAGCAACTTAGAACTAAGGAGCAATTTCCTGAGAGTTGGAACAATTAATCAGTAGAACAACTTGCCTCCGGAAGTTGTGAATTCTCCAACATGTGATGTTTTAAGAACAGATTGGATAACCATTTGTCTGAAATGGTACAGAGTTTCCTGCCTAAGCAGGGGATTGGACTAGAAGACCTCCAAGGTCCATTCCAACTCTGTTATTCTATTCTATTCGCACTATTTGATATACTATGCTTTACTTGGGCACATATTTATAAACATTTAGAAAACACTTCATTTCATTTAATTTAAGAGTTTTGTGATTAAATTAGAATGTATTTTACACTGAACAGAATTACAGAGTTTGAAGTGACCTTGGAGGTCTTCTAGTTCAACCTTCTGCTCAACGTTTCTTAAAAAAACCCTCCAGTGATGAAACATTTATAACTCACAGTTAAAGACAAGCTGTTCTACTAGTTAACTGTTCTCCTCAGTTCTAGGTTGGATCTCTTTTTTGTAAGTTTCCATCCATTATTTCTTGTCCTGCCTTTAGGTGCTTTGAGCCACGGTGGTGCATTGGTTAGAGTGCAGTAATACAGGCTACTTCTGCTGACTGCTGGCTGTATGTTCAAATCTCACTAGGCTCAAGATTGACTCAGCTTTCCATCCTTCTGAGGTGGGTAAAATGAGGACCCAAATTGTTGGCAGCAATAGGCTGACTCTGTAAACCACTTAGAGAGGGCTGTAAAGCACTATAAAGTGGCGTACAAATCTGAGTGCTATTGCTATTTGACCTCCATTTCTCTGTGACAGCCCCTCAAATATTGGACACATCTTGTCATATGTAGTCCTTCTTTTCATTAAACTATTCTTGCAAAAGTTAATCCTATGTTTTATTATCCAGTCCTCTAATCATCTTTGTTGCTCTTCTCTGCATTCTTTCTAGAATCTCAACATCTTTTTTACATTGTGGCAACTAAAACTGGATGCAGTATTCCAAGAACTATATAGCCTCACTTCCATAGCCTTCCCATAAAGAATGTTTACATTTCATTAGTAAAGTCTCAGATTCCATCATTTCATTAATATTATTACTTATTGATATTATTGCATTTATGACTTTATTTGTGCTATGAATCAATGTCACTTAAAAATCTGACTTTTAGCTTTCCTGACAAACATTTAATTCCAGATTAAGAAGTTACTGTTACATATTTCAACTATTCCATACTTAGAGGATCTAATCATATTCATACATCTGTTAGCTGTGCAGCATCATGAAATCTCAATGAGTGAGATTAAAATTAACTTGCCAAAATCACATTTATTTCTCAAGGAAGCTTAGAATATTTCAGAAACTTTACAACCATAAATTAACAACTTAAACATAAGGCAATTCTAATTTAAAAAGTCACTTGATTTCCATTTGTTTAAATGTCTGCAGAACACCATGAATCCTCACTCAAAAACAAAAAAAAAACAAAATAGGATAATGCATACTAGTTCATCCTAGATTTAACTCATCATTTAAACAGATTGAAAGTACTTTAAAAAAAAACCTGTGAAAACTCTAAATCATGTTAAACATGCTACAAGCAGTTTAATTTATCAACAGTTTTCTTAGGTATGAAAATTAAGATACTTGAATGTGGGATTCAAAATTCTACAAAATTCTATATTCTGGAAAACTGGACCAAGATTGTTCAAAGAACAGGCCATAAATTGTAATCATAAATCAGTACAGCAAAGGCAAAAATAGTAACAGCAGAGAAGGAAAAAATAAAGCTTTTTGTCAATTCTTCCAATTGATTAGTTAGAGGGAGACAGGCAAATAACTTCAAACAACACACTCACTTTTCTCTGCTTGCATTAGATTTCTTGAAGGTTATAGATATAGACTCTGTTATATAAAATGAATGAAACAATTACACTTCGAATAAGGATTCACTCTTATTCTTGAAATAACTAAAACAATCTGATTAATATAGGTATGCTGGAAAGAAATCTATGAACATAAGACAAAACTGAGCAAAAAAATATATGCAAAGGCTCCATTTCAACTAAAACATTTTATCATTGTTAATTCTAAAATGAGAACTCTGCTTCATTCACTGGTGATATTCTATTTTAACAAGCAGAATCTGTCTGCTTGATGAATTCCACCTGAGAAGGATTTTGGGATTTCCTTGATATATCAGTGGAGTAAAACCTGGGGACAGCCTTTTTCAGTGCAAAGTTCCTTCTTCCATTAATCCTGATGGCCCCAAAATAGTTGCTTTGGAGACGATACTTTGGTCCTATCAAGCATTTGCAGTTTAAGCATTTGATTCATAGTTTCATGTCTAATGGTGATTGCATTTTTAAAATTGCATTTTTAAAAATTGTATTTTAAAATTGTATTTTGTATTTAATTTCAATTATTTTTCACTAGAATTTTATGAATACGAACTTGAAATTTGACGTGGATCAAGTGTGAAAAACTTTTTAGTCTTGCCTATCAGAACGGGATAGAAACTTATTTGGTACCTTAAGCGTGTGAAAAGATGCAACTGATTACTGATAAGTGGAAATTAATTGTTTTATGTAAAAATTAAGGGAATACCTTTCAATTCCACACATTTTTCTATTTTGGAAATACAGGTGAAATTTTTCAACAACTTATATGAAAAAACAAAAATAAGAAATGACAGAGCAATTGTTTTAATTACTTTATTTAAAGTAGCTCATGCTGAAAGCACTGAAAAGCAGATTTCATGACACAGGATATTGTGGTTACCCTTTTGAATATGTTTTCTTGTGTTCCCATATGTTATTTTGATGAAGGAGATATCTATATTTAGACCATCCTGATAGACACTCTGGACAAGATGTGCCTAAAAGGATTGCATGCATAAATGAAAATATTTACATACACAAATTAGCTTGACCATCTTGCTCTTGGCTGTTCAGTGGGGTCAATTTAATTTAATACTTTGGCATTCATTTAACAATTGAATCAACAATGTTAACAATGAGGAATACATTTCTCTATTCATACAGATGTAAATTAATTAATTTTTATGCATGGTGACCTTTCTAATCAGAATGTTCTAATGGAATAATTATTATTTTATTTATTTTGAAAAAAACCTAGTACATAACTTCATCATTTAAAACTTTTTCATTTCTCTGTCAAAATAATTTTAATATTAGCATACAGCCAAGTACAGATCAAGCACCATATCTGAACACAGATTATAGCACAAATTAGAAATATTATTAAGAAGAGAGTTGGATTTCTGATAGTCTTCAATTTACAACCAAATTTGAGCCCCAAATTTCTCTTGCAAACAAGACCGTTAAGTTTGAGACTCTAGAAAGAGTGCAGAGAAGAACAACAAAGATGATTAGGGGACTGAAGGCTTAAACATATGAAGAACAGTTGCTGGAATTTGGTATGTCTAGTTTAATGAAAAGAAGGACTAATGGTGACATGTTCGCAGTGTTCTGATATTTCAGGGGTTGCCACAAAGAAGAGGGAGTGAAGCTATTCTCCAAAGCATCTGAAGGCAAGACAAGAAGAAATGGATGCAACCTAGAACTAAGCAACCTAGAACTAAGGAGAAATTTCCTGACAGAACAATTAATCAGTGGAACAACTTGCCTCCAGAACTTGTGAATGATGCAACACTGGAAGTTTTTAAGAGGAGATTGGACAACCATTTGTCTGAAATGGTATAGGGTTCCCTGAGCAGGGAGTTGGACACAAAGACCTTCAAGGTTCCTTCCAACTGTTATTCTGTTAGGTAAATTTTGTCCCATTTTAGGACCTTTCTTGGCCAGTGTTGTTAAGTGAATCAGTGCAGTTGTTCAGTTAGTAGCACAGTTGTTGTGAATTTGGCTTCCCTATTGAGTTTGCTTATCAGAAGGTCACAAAAGATGACAACATGACCCTGGGACACTGCAACTGTGATAAATACATGCCAGTTGCCCATCATACAAATTTTGATCACCTAATCATGGGGATGTCACAATGTTCATAAGCGTGAAAAAATGATCATGTCACTTTTTTCATTGCCATTTTAAGTTCAAATGGTCACTAAACAAGTTGTTACAAGTCAAGGACTATTTGTATTCAATAGCAGCCAAAAATCAGGAGTAGTCTGGTAGCACTTTTTCAGACTAACATTTTATCAGAAGAGATCCAGCTTTCATAAACTGCAAATCAGATACATAATATAACAAAGTAGTTGGAATAACACAGGAATTAGGATAAAGTAGTTGGAGGAGAAGACATATCAGATTGAATATTATCTTACATCTAGTCAATAGGTTTGCCATTTGTACATGCATAACCACAGAGAACAAATTATGGAAACTAAGCAATCTAGCAATACGAAACTGAGCTTCTGTAGCCTAAGAATAAATTTTAATTTATCACAAACTCAAAGCATGAAATTTAAAACAATGAAGCTCTTCTGACATATAGTTGCAAGATGACAAAAGCTGCTTAAGGATAAAATTCTCTGTGATATTACAGAGTATGATTATATATTCATATTTTATAGAAGAACCATGAGCCAAAACTTTATCTACAGAAATAAAATCTGTGGAAAGATTTATGTGCTTTCTGAAGTCCTTTTCATAGTGATCAAGAACCCATAATGATTGAGATTTAGTTTTGCTGTATTTCAGCCAAATGAATTGTGCTCCAATAGCAGAGAAAATCTAGAGGAAAAAAATAGAAAGCTCACAAGATTAAAATTGCTGAAACAAAGCAAGCAAACACTAAAACTATTTCAGGAATCATCTTCTGAACTGAAATGATTCCTGTTTAAGAATGAATCTGTGTGGTTCAAATGAAATAAAATATACCTTTTGGAAAGTTTTCAGAATTAAACTTTAAAATTTAGCTTTGAAAGACTTATCAATCATGTTTTAACAGAAATTATTGTTTTAATGTCTTGCCACATGATTGCTGTTTAATGTGTTTATTTCTGCAAATATTACTCAATTATTTTTGTAATTTTAATCTAAAAAATTAAAAAGTATTGAAAAGAAGTAAAGAAGTCTGCCTTAACTGCCTTAAAGTTTTGAAATTCAAGAATGTGCAAAGTCAAACATAGCAGATAGTGGAAGCAAAGCAACTCCTGAACAATTTACTGAAAATCCCCAAAGACCTGAATTCTTTTTGAGACCTTCCACCAAATATAAATCACATTTATGCTGTGTTTTATGTTCCTCATTTCAAGAAGATAAACTTTGGCAACTGGACTCTCCTTCTTTCCCAAAAGCCCTCTAAATAGTATCTTATGGTACACAGTATATCTAACTATATGTAAGCTTGCAGCGTAAAAGTGCATGTACAGTGGATCTCATGGGGATATGATTTAAAGTGCAATCATTCTTTTTCTCTTCAATCTTGGAACAACTTTCAATATTAGACTGAAGTTCAGAAAGGTGCTATCTTTAATAAGTCAGGAACTTTGAGACTTGTAGTTTGAGGATATTACACTATTTCAATTACAGTATAATAGTATAATACTTCTGTGGCCTCCCAAGTTCCCAAACTGAGGTTCAAAATGTTGGGCTTTTTTTACCATTTTTAAAAACTTTTTGGAATTATATTAAGAAATTGAGTGACTTAAGTATATATATATATATATATATATATATATATATATATATATATATATGTTTTCTTAGGTTTTCACGGGTACTTACATGTGTGCTGTTCAGCTTCCTTCGGGTATTATCCCACGTCATTGTAGTTCTGTTAAAGTTGTAGCAACGTTTCAGCAGAATCTCATCTGCCATCATCAGGCTTCTGTATGGATATGGGTCTTACAGCTCCTGGTTTTAAATTTGAGGCTGGTTCATTCTGATTGGCTGGGAGCCTGGACCTGTTTCTTCAAAACAGACAAAAAAATAGCAGCCATCCTGAGGAACCCCAAAG
>BLBF01007775.1:0-12341 GCA_015471245.1 Laticauda colubrina
TTCCGTCTGACCTAGGCTTAACCTAGGTTCTGAGTAAACAATCACCCCCTTTTGAAAAAGCATAATAAAAGAGCTTGTACCCAGCCATTCTGGGCGCACTCATCCCGAGAAACTTCGTCTCCTGTCGTTTTTCTCTCCTTTGCTCCCTATCATGAGACGCCCATCTGATGCGGGATAGCAGATACCGCAGTTTCCCATGATCATTTCTATAGGTTCCATGATAAAGCGTACAGGGCAACCTCCAGCCACTGATCCATCTAATTGGGCAAAAGAAATAGGCACCTTTAAAGGTTTCAGTTTTAAGTCCATTTTCTCCACTACTTCCATGTTGATTATACACCTTGTGCACCCAGAATCTAATAGGGCTAGCATTTCCCCTTCGACCCCTGAATTGGGTACCCTCAACTTCACCGGAATGGTCATAGGGCCCACGCTTGGACTTACCAGGAAGTCGTCTTCTGAGTTGAAATCGTCCTCCTCAGGGGTAACCAGGGTGTCTGACTCTTATTCCACAGGAGGGGTGGCCTCTGCCGTCTCTTTCGATTTTAGTGCCGCTTCGCGAAGCTTCGCTGGGGATTTTTCAGGTTTCTTCCCTTCCTTTGGCGCCCCCTTTGGTTCCAGCTTGACTTTGCAGTTTACAGCCCGGTGACCTTCCTTCCCGCATCAAAAACAGGCAAAGGGGTTGGGTCTTGCCATCACTCCTCCCCTCTGAGGTTTGGGAGTCTCTTGAGGACGGGGGGGGGGGAAGGTTTGCTCCACCCAGAACTTCCCCGCCGTCTGTTTCAGGTTAAATCAATTTCCACTTCTTCTGCCAACAAGTACCACATCTGCAGGTCATTTGGGTCTCTTCTAGCAATGCATCTCTGGTACACATCTTTGTTTAAACCATCTTTAAATGCTTCTGTCAGGGCTTCCTGGGACCAGCCTCGGATATGACCTACTAACTGTCTAAATTCTTGGGCATAGTCAGCCACTGACCTCCGCCCCTGATTTATGGTCTTCATCCTGATCCGGGCCTTGTGCTCTTCCAATGGATCCTCAAATCTCGCTCACAGTGCAGTCATGAATATGAATTCATCAACTGGGGAGCATTATCATTATGCAGGGTCACCATCCACTCTGCAGCTGTTCCCTCCAGAGCCCTGGTAACACACCTCACTTTGGTTGCTTCTGAGGGAAAATCCTCCCCGTATTCTTCCATATAGCTCCAAACTTGGGCTAGGAAAAATCCCAAGGTTTTGGGATCTCCCCCGTATCTTACTTCTAACGGAGGCAGCCTAGGAGCTCTACACCTTCTTGGAATAAACCTCCCACTGAAGGCCCTGGGGCTGCTGCTGGATCGGGTTGATTTATGGGAGAGGGGGCTGCTCTGCTTCTTCTTTCTGGGGCTACTCCCTCTTCCTCTTCATACCTTTGTGCAGCTTGGAGTTGTTCAAAGGCTTCATCAAGGAGTCTCCTGGCTTGATTCAGTGAGAGTTCTCTCTTTTCCTTCTCTTGCCATGGCTCCTCTTTTCCACGCTGGCAGGTGATGGTGATCCCGGGGTGTGTGTGTGTCCTTCTCCAGATCTTTCCAGCCCCACCGACCATCTGGGCTTCACAGCTGGATCCTCTTCCAGACTGAGCTCTTCTAGCTATTGGGCTTCCTATACCAGCAAAGAATCTTGCCCTCCAATGACTCCCAGATCTTCCTGGTCACTAGTTGAAGATGACACAATGTTCAGGCCCCCTCAGAAGAAAATTGGGTGTTTTCTCCTGGTGGGCTGGTAGAAAGAGATTCAGAATAATGTCAGGCGGTGCTCCATTCAAAATCCAAGAAAGAAATACTTAGACCCTTTGATTTAGAGAAAAGTTATCTTTTACTGAAAGTGAAGTGGTAGCAACCAGAGAATTCTGAATCTGAGAAATTAGGCGCATAAATCACATATACAAAGTGATGGAAGTGTTCCCTCCCCCAATAGTTGAAATGAAACTTCCAATTAGAAATTGTGAATATGATCATGTGAGCATCTTCAGGTGATGATGAGGCCTTTGTCTGTTGACCTTGTCATACTTTGATAACAGGTTGCAGTTGTGCAGAGAAAAGAAAGCTAAGCGAGAAATAGAAACCTAACTCTGATGTATGCTTCCCCCCCTTCATTTACACAACAGAAAAATGTAACACCTCCAGCTCACTTCCTAGATTCATCCCACTCCCCCAGTTTTTTATGACAGCCGAAAGATGCAAAGCGATAGGAGAAAATCTTGAAGGCTGACAGCCATCTTGAGTTATTTGTAAATAAATACATGTTTATGAAAACAATCTTAAAATTGTACTTGTCTGCAACCTGAAACTGAGTCTTGAGAGAAGACGAGGAGATTATGAGTGCTGCTCCTCCAACTTACAAAATCTCTCAGTTGGCTCTCAGTTTTAAAAAAAATGGGTTTTTTTTCTGCGTGTGCACGAAAATCCCTTCCTAATTCTCCCCTGCCCACCCCTCCTTTCGCTGCCCTGGCCCTCACTCCTATCCACCGCTCCAAAGTAAAAGAAAAAAGTTTTTATACAAAAAACCAGGTTTTTCTTATCATGCATGCATTAAAATCCTTGTCTCATTCTTCCCCGCCCACCTCTCCCTTCGCTGCCCTGGTCCCCGCCCCTATCCACAGCTCCAAAGTTTAAAAAAAAAAATTTTTTTACTGTGCACGTGCAAAAATCCTTTCCTCATTCTCCCCCACCCGCCCCGCCCTGCCCCTACTTATAGTGCATATGCGCTAACTACAAAAATTTTCCCACCTGGCAACATCACTCACACCAGCAGGAACAGCAGCAGCAGCACCACCACCACCAGCAGCCCAGCCAGCCACCTCTGCCTGCCTTCTGCCACCCTGCTGAGTGAGTGAGGGCAAGCCACAAGCCCTGGTCACCACCGCTGCTAACTGCCCTTGTCCAGCTGACCTGCCTCCCAGGGCTGCCTTGCCCAGCCTACCTCCCAGGCCTGCCTTGTCCAGCCTGCCTCCCAGGCCTCCCCGGCCTGCCTGCCTGCCTGCCTTGCCTGGACGGCCTCCCACTGCAGCTGCCATTAAAGAAGATGAAAGCCCTGGCTGCTGCCACCACGAGCCATTCTTGCCCGCATGGACTGCCTACCCTACTGGCCTCTGAAGACATGGATCAGAAAGGATGATCTCCAACCAAGTCATCTATCTACCACCGCCAGTCCCTGTCAATTGCTGACTCCTGGGATGTCCACCACCCATGCTGATGATCCCTGCCTCAGCTTCCCCCATCTTCCCTTGCCTGTGGCCCTCCATTGTTCCTGCCTTGCCTTCCCACCACTAATTGTAATCAGAAGGCAAAGCAGCAAGTCCTGCCAAGCCCAACCGGTCCCCTACCTCCTCCTGCCACCACTGCCAGCCCAGTCGAGAGCCAACTCCTGGGCCAGCTGCTGCTGCCTCGTACACATGGTGGTCGCCATCTTGGCTAGGCTGCTGCCACCTTCCCTCACCAGCCACAGCCCAAGGGTTAGTGCCTTGCTTTCTCACCACCGATTGGTAGTCAGGAGGCAAAGCAACAAGTCCTGCTGGGCCCAGCCCAGTCCCCTACCTCCTCCTGCTACCACCGCCAGCCTGATCAAGAGCTGACTCCCGGGCCGGCCGCCGCTGCCTCGTCCACAGGTGACTGCCATCTTAGCTAGGCCGCCGCCACATTCCCTTTCCTGCTGCGGGCTGTGGCCCAAGGGTTGCTGTCTTGCCTTCCCACCACCAATTGGTTGTGCACATGTTTCAAATGTCTTGAAACCATCAATGAAAGCGAAATTTACATCAAATGCCACCTATGCAATTATCTAGCCCACCCTGCCTGCTTAAACACAAACAGCTTAGCTGATATGGTTAAAAATTCAGATACATTCTTTTATCTATGTCCATCATGTTCTCCTAAGTTAAACAAACTGAGTACCCTACCTGACAAAGTTGAAAGCATAGAATCACTCATTCACTCAATAGAAGAACACTTAGCAACATGTTTTGAAACAACTATACAATGAAGCCTAATCTCTCTTGAAAAAAAAAAACACAGCACAGATAAGTGATTACCTATCAGCTCAAAATCAAATCCCACAACTACCACAACTACTACCTCAACTACAATCACAACTACAACCAAAAATAACCACCAAACCACAGCCACAAACAATTATTATCCCTTCAAATAATTCTACAAATAATATCTCCTTACTCATCAGAGACACCATGGAACATGAACAGAAACGCCCAAATGCCATCTTATTTGGTCTCGAAGACACCAACGAATCAGATGACATCACCAAAGTTCATGATATCATAAGCAACTCATATACAACAAACATATCTCCTGAAGATATCATTGAAATAATCATTGAAATAACCAGAGATAGCCCTGGATACAAATATAATGATGGCTCTGTGACCCCAAGATTTTGTAGAGTTGTTTGCAAAAATAAGTCCAGCAAACTTATATTCATTCATACAATAAATGCCATTGCAAAAACCAATCTCAACCACAAAAAACTTCACTCAAAACCAGACTTATCCATACTGCAAAGAATCCGCTCCCGTGAACTCTGTGCAGAACTCAAAAACCATCTAGACAATGGAGAAAAGGACCTATACATTGATTACAGAGCTGATTGCATCAAAAGAAAGTCACACAACCCACAATTCCACATCCAACCCCACCCCATCCAATTGAACATCACTCAAAACTAGGCATGCACGCCCCTAACTACCTCTATTCCAACCACAACTGGCCTTAAATGCAAGCTGCTCAGTGAAAGAAGCCTTGTAATTTCTCCTCTTACTAAATATGGCTAAATTAGACATTATATTTGTTTGTGAAACATGGCTCAGAGCATCTCTCCCTGACTCCATTACCACAGTAACAGACTATCATGTTTACCGATCAGATTGTGAAATCCGTAGAGGAGGTGGTGTTGCTATCTTCTATAAAAAGTCCCTACATCTAAAAATCATCTAAGTTACCCAGGAGCTTGCTCTTCCTGAGACCATCATCTGTGAACTGTCCTTAAATAATACATTTTGGTTCTTACTATGTTACAGAGCCCCAGATTATGACATCGAACATGTAAACAAGCTAAACATACCACTAACATACTAAATGAATAAATAAATATCTTCCAAACCAATTCTTATACTGTATTTAAAAGTTCAGAGTCCAGCTTTCTCACCACCAATTTTCCTTGAACTAGTAGAATTAGATAAACAAGAGGCAGAGACGATATATCATTTGGTTATAGAAAGTTTGAATAAAGTTGGGTTCAATAGAAACTATCTGGAGACACATTTAATTGGATTTTGCTCTGATGGAGAAAATCTGGGCTAAGCACTAGGATAGCCAAAGAGTTTCCAAATATTATAATATGGCACTGTTTCACCCATCATCTGCACCTTGTTTTAGATGATTCTATTAGGGAAATAAAGCAAATCAATCATTTTCAAATTTTTATTGATAAAATATATTCTGTTTTCCATTAATCGAATAAGAACCTAATTGAACTTAAACAAATTTCTGGACAACTTGAGATTGAAATTATAAAAAATGGTAGAGTTTTTAGACCAAGATGGGCTGCCTGTAATTTAAGATCAACCCTAGCTTTGTGGTGGGCTTAATCAGTGCTACATCAGTTTTTCTGTTCAAATCAAAAATACTCTGGTATGGCTGCCCATCTTAAAAACTCATATTTTCTCACTTGATTTGGCCTTGATGATTGATGTGCTAACTGAAATATCTCTCCTTTTTAATGCATTGCAAGTGAGAAACAGACATTATAAAGGCTGAAAAACTTGTGATAAAATCAATTAGATCATTTGAAATGCTTATAGAGGAAAAGGCTTCATATGAAAATAAGGTTAATGAATTAGTTACTTCAGAAACCTTTAAAATATAAATTTTATACAAAATCATGGATTTGTGGGACTTTTATAAGTTTTCCTCATGAAAAACTTATACAAAGCATTGTAACTAATTTGAAGAAAAGATTGATGGATTGCGAACATTTAAACACAGGCTGCCAATTTAAAGACAATGATCAATTAAAATTTCCAAATTATTTGGAGCCAGATTATTGGAACATTGAAGAAGTGGTGGTTCTATGGAGAGCAGCTGAAGGACAATTGGTTGCATCTGGTTAAATTTTCAATTGTGAAATCAATATTAATGATTATCGTGATTTCATAGAAAATGTACTAAAAGATTCTAAAAATAATACAATGTCTTGTAGCATTAAAAAGGCTAGAGATATTATTAAAACTGTTGCAGTTAACTCAGGAGAGGCGGAAAGGGGTTTCTGGCAGATGAACATAGTATGTTCAGACGGCAGAAAAGCCGCCTGACAGTTTCCAATATTACAAACCTCCTGACCATCAGTCTAATTGGCTTCCCTGTGCAAGAATGGGACGCTGTTCCCATAGTAAAGAAGTGGTTACAGGCTCATCATCACACAGCTGAAGATTCTCGTGTTAAACACAATAAAACTGTAACTTGGGACGATAATAGAAAAGAAATTTCGGAATACTTTAAATGTTATTGTTTTTTTGTAAAGTTTGATTATGTAATAATTTTTGATTAATATTTTAAAATGTTATAACAATACAGTTTTGTGTACCTTTCTATTATTTAAGCATTAAAGACATGACGTAACAAACTGCCTTTTGTTTTGATATATCTTTTTAAATACTTAGTCATTGGGGCAAAGAAGTGATGTTGAGTTGGCCTCGCAAAGACCTCTGCAGCCTTCCCCATAGCTGCCTGCACCTCGCCTTGCCCTCTTCAGGGTTTCCAAGGTGTTGGAAAGCAAAAAAACACTTGATAAGCAATTGGCCACTAAGTGAGGACCTGGTCATTAAGTGAGGACCACTTAAATTTGGTTGCCAGCCACATGGCCATGCCCACCCATCACGTTGTCACAAAGCCATGCCCAGTCCAGTCACATGACCACCTAGCCACTCCCAGTCAGCAAGCCACTCCCACCCATCACATGATCACCAAACCACACCCACAAATTAGGCCACACACACAGAACCGGTTGTTAATAAATTTGAATCCCACCCCTGAAATTCAGCTCCCCTTCCTACCTTTGCTAATGGACCATTACTTTGTCCTAGGCCAGTCTATTTTACACAACAAAGATCTCCTCCAAGTAAAGCTATATAGGAATCGCCCAAAGCCCTTTCATTACATCACCATCCAGCCAGGCTCAACCAAGCCTGGGACTCAGGACAGCCTACATAGGTACCCCTGCATGGCCCCATGGGAGCCTGACAACCAATCAGAATACAAGCTCAAATTTAAATCCCAACAGAGGACATAAAACAATTGCACTCTCAGCATCTCAGCCCCTCTTTCCTCAACCAAGGCATATGCTTCTGTCCACCATTAAACCATCTTCCAAGCAGTCACCATGTTTCCAGCATTTTTCTTCCCCACTTGGAACTGAAACCAGAAGGAGATTTCTTCCAACAGAGGCTGGACAGAAACTTCAGATCTGCTCCCTGTTATTCCGGAGCGTCAGACAGGAGCAATTAGATGGTGCAAATTGGTTACCTTCTGCAACACAAAAGGACTCAGATTAATGGATCCCTATCAGGACCCCATACCTGCCATGGCTGCAGCCTTGGAGCACCCAACCTCTTTTCTCCCTCCTTCCATCCCCTCCTTGATCTGGAGGAATAGGCAGCATTCATGGCCTGGGCCAAAGTCTTCATGACACTGTATGAATCATTTTTGATCTGTCTCCTGTTCCTTTTCCACTGGGTCTCCAGTGGGGCTTTCTGGGTGCATCTTCTGTGGCCTTTGACAGAAAAGACGTGCTTGGAAAGGGAACAGTGAAAATAACTATCTTGAAACTGATCTTCCACAAAGAAATGGGATTCAAAGGCAGCATCCCTTGGCCTTTTTTTTCACAGATAACCAAAGTTTGAAATACTATGGATGTATTTGAGAAGTCTACGCTTCTGGATCATATACCCTGCAAAATTTGTGAGGATCCAGACTTTCCCTTCAATGGGTCCTGGCAAATGCATAAGTGCTTCATGGAAAGGAAAAATTCTATTCCAGATGGAAATATATTCTGTGAAGTGTATATTCTTTGTGAACGACAAAGACGTTGACTTGTGTCCACTTTGAGAGGGCCGCCCTGAGGGAGTCTATATGTCCAATTGCTGCGAAATGTTGTGATATAACAGCACAAATTCCTTTCCTGTCAAGCATCGCAGGGAAAGTCCTCATGAATTTCTCTCCCTTTTCTGTGGCTGAAACAAAGAGACCAATCATGGTCCATCTGAAATGCAGGAGCAGCTGGATGATTGCTGGGTGGTGGAATCCTTCTTTGGGGAGCAAAGGGTGAAAAAAGGGGAATTTGCTTTTATCACTCAGAGCCTCTGAAGCAAATCTATGAGAGATCTGAAAAAGTAATGAAGAATAATATGTTATAATGTGGCCCAGATCAACTCCAAAATATTAGTTATTGACAAACCCAATTTTGTTCTGATGAACATATTAGAATAGTTTGCTCCTAAGGCACAGTTTAAATATTTAAGACAGTTAAATATTTGACAAGACTGTATATAAAAATAGAATGCAAAATCATATTAAATAAAAAACAATAAAAATGCAATATAAATGTCTGTGTCACCCCTACAATTCCAACTATTAGATTCAAATTAGCAGATGTCAGATACAATGTTTGGATCTAAAGCCCCTGTCACACTGCACCAACGGATGGAAAGAGGATGTAAAATGGAGAAAAATACTTGCCATCCGTTGGTTAATGCGATGCTTCCGTTCTGTACTCACTGCCTCCGGTTTGCTTCCTCTCTATCGGTCCAGCATCCGTCGATTGACATTTCAACCGCTCAAAAAGTTTTGAACTGCTCAAAACTTTTGAGTGGAAAATGTATCCAATGCGTCCGTTCTGCATCCATTACGCATCCGCTATATCTGCTAGGCATCCACTGCGCATCCGCGCAACTCGAATCCGCTCGGACGCAGGGAGGAAGCGGAGCGGACGCGGAACAGACGCACAGCGTTAGAAGCATGGACGTAGAAAGGATGAAAGCAGATGCAGCTCGGATATAAAGCATTTAAAATGGAAAAAACGTTCGCAGAGGGGACCTATCTAGGATATTAAGGATGTCTAGAGGATGCCTAGAGGATGCAAAGGGACACATAGTGGAAAACCTATATTGCCTATAAAAAGGGGGAGCAACTCACCTGGATCTCACTTTCAGACCAGCAGACCAGCTGTGCAGACCTTTGCAGCCTTCATCTGCTTCTTCCTCTTCCACAGCATCCAGTCATGTCCACATTGGATCGTAACAAACTCCTTTTGGTAGCCACCATCGTTCTGCAACAGTGCGAAGCCATCTACAGGCTCTGTGAACTCTACTATGGGAAGAAAAGGAGGCGGCCAAGAAGCATCTGGGTCCAAAGATGGATCGGGAGAAGAGCAGAGTACGGACTGTACAACAAGCTGATGGTGGAGCTCAGGAACGAAGACCCTCGTGCATTCCAGAACTTCATGAGGATGCCTCCAGCCATGTTTGACGAAGTTGTGGAGCGGCTGAGACCCAGGTTGACCAAGCAGAGCACCAACTTCCGGCACAGCCTGGACCCTGGGCTCAAGGTGGCACTGACTCTGCGCCACCTGGCCTCAGGGACCACCTACAGGAGCATGCAGTACGGCTGGAGGGTGCCACACAACACCATCAGCATTGTGGTCAGAGAAGTGGTGCAGGCCATCATCGAAGAATACCTGGAGGAGCTCCTCCAGTGCCCCACCACTGAAGAAGGCTGGAAGAAAGTTGCAGAGCAGTGGTATCAGAGGTGGAACTTCCCACACACCGTTGGAGCCATAGATGACAAACATGTGGCCTGCAAAGCACCAGCCAAGTCGGGGTCCACTTATTTCAACTACAAGGGCTTCTTCAGCATCGTCCTCTTTGCCATGGTCGATGCTGATGTACATCAATGCTTCAGGCAACGGCTCAGCTTCAGATGCCCAGGTATACAACTCCAGTGATGTCAAGGAGGGGCTGGAACGCAGCCTCATCGTAGTCTTCCCAGATCCAGACCCCCTGCCCAATGACACACAAGATGTGCCCTACTTCATCGTGGGGGATGACGCCTTCTACCTCAGAACCTACCTCATGAAGCCCTACACTTCCAGACTCCTCACCCGTGAAGAGGATCATCATCAGCAGCAGCAGCACCAGCACCAGCAGGACCAGGATCAGCAGCAGCAGAGTAAGCACGAGCAGCGCCAGCAGGACCAGGAGCACGAGCAGGACAAGCAGGACGAGCAAGTCCAGGAGCACGAGCAGGACGAGCAAGACCAGAAGCACGAGCAGGACGAGCAGGACGAGCAAGTCCAGGAGCACGAGCAGGACCAGCAGGACCAGCAGGATGAGGAGCAGCTTCAGCAGAGCTTCCCCCTCCATGGGATCCTCCAAATCCGCCAGCATGGGGAATGCAGCTGTCAGGGGGTTCTCTGCTGTGGGGCCCTCTGAAGACACCTGCCTGGACAGAGTAGCTGGCTCGTGGCTGAAAGAGGACTGGCTGGCTGTGGGCTGTCTGAGGGAGAAGGGTCTCAGAGGGGCTGCTCCTGGGTGGCGGATCTCACCCTCCAGGAAACTGCACTTGGTCATGATGTACATTTCCCGGTCAGTGAGCTTGACAGCAGCCTGCCCGGATTTCTTAAGGTTTAGCTTGCTATACCAGGTGTGCATGTGCTTCCACCATCCAAGGAGTACTTCTGCAGTGTACCCCAGGCTCTCTGCCTTGTCTCTCCAAGCTGCCTGCTTCTTCTTGGTGTTGCAATAGAGTCTGTGGCTCTTTCTCCAGAGGTACTCGTTCTCCCTCAGCCATTCCAGCACTTCATCCTCATTCTCCTCGGAAATGGTGTATTGTTTCCTCTCTTCCTTCTCCTTCCCTTGCCTCTTCCTCCCACTGGCATGGGCTTCAGCAGGGCCTTCAGCAGCAGGGCTCTGAGGCCCTTGGGGCTGGTCCACCACAGCAGCAGCAGCAGCCCCAGAAGCTTCAGAGTCAGTGCCAGGGGGTGGGATGTTGGTTCTGGCCTTCTTCACCTTGCCAGGGCTTGAACGAGTAGGCACGGGCTTCTTCTTCTTGCCTGACTGACGAACCATGGTGTTCCTGCAAGATATATGTGGCAGCATGTCTTTCCCCTGTATGCTGACTGTGTGCGTGCTGCACCCTTTTATATCTGCAATTCATACTCCCCGCATGCACAGTGAAGGCTTTTTATCCGATATACATCCGTGCCGCATCCTCTTTGTTTACTAAAGGCATCCGTGATGCATCCGCTTCATCCGCTGTGCATCCGCCCCTTCCGCTATGCGTCCACTTTGAAATTCTCCCCCAGAACCCCTTTGGAGGTGTCATCCGCTTCCATCCATTTTCATCCACTAGGCTTCCTATGAACATCCGTTTAACATCCCATACTATCCACGTCCATTCTTTTCCATTCTGTTTATGCAAATTTTTGCCACTTTTTGGAGTGGATGACAATGGATGGAGCCACCCCTGAAATTTTGCTCATCCGCTTTGTCCTTTATGCATATGTTTTGCATCCGTTGGCCAGTGGGACTGGGCCTTAAGATCGTATAGATGACGTTGGATGCTAGCAGCAAACTGCAGCATTAGGAGTGTAAGATGGGCTTCTTTTGCTCCTTGCATGATCTCATTTCTTAGGTGTATTCTGGTGAAGGTGGAAAGTCCCAGACTTTCCAACCTTATAGGTGATCTCATTTACTAACATCACCGCTCGTTTTAAGGATTGGTTGGGAGGTTTCACCCATGTGGTATCTATTCTCCAATCCTGATGCTGAATCTATGTTGCCTTTTGCTACTTGTAAAAACCCTATAAAAGTAATAAACGCTGCTCAGGCATTCAGAAATCTTGGCACCCTGCACAATGATTGGTCTTTGAAATCCATCAATTATATACTCTGAATTTATACAAAGTAGAAATGTTGTAAATTCATAACTTACTGTAGCTCTGAGGGCAGGAGCTGAACTCCTTTTATCCACCCCAAAGATACTCTTCAGATCCTGTGATCTTAATAATTTTTTATACATAGACAGGACTATTGCCAACTTGATTCCAATTGGATAAGGCAGATATTATTCATATGTGAAAATAAATATGCTAATGGAGGACCTCAAAACCTGGATAGTTTTTCAATAGTTGAATATTCAGTAGAATATCCTCTACAGGGACCTTATGGCTCTTGTTAGGGATAACATTGTTTACCCTAACTGGTTTAGGTGAAATAATAACTATGAATCATAGTTA
>BLBF01007784.1:0-20713 GCA_015471245.1 Laticauda colubrina
TGAACACAGACCCAGGCTCCTAGCCAATCAGAATGGACCAGCCTCAAATTTGAAACCAGGAGCTATGAGACCCACATCCACACAGAAGCCTGATGATGGCAGATGGGATTCTGCTGAAACGTTGCTATAACTTTAACAGCACTACAATGACGTGGGATAATACCCGAAGGAAGCTAAACAGTACACACACACACATATTTGTGTGTGTGTGTGTGTGTGTGTGTGTGCTGTTTAGCTTCCTTCGGGTATTATCCCACGTCACTGTAGGTCTGTTAAAGTTGTAGCAACGTTTCAGCAGAATCTCATCTGCCATCATCAGGCTTCTGTATTGAATTCGTAATATTGAATTACGAATTCAGTACAGAAGCCTGATGATGGCAGATGAGATTCTGCTGAAACGTTGCTACAACTTTAAAAGCACAACTACAATGACATGGGATAATACCCGGAGAAAGCTGAACAGCATACATGTAAGTACCCGCGAAAACTTAAAAAACAAATACACACACACACAAAACACATAATCTTGCCTTCAACCTTTTCAGTGATCTCTTGTAGAGGAAAAACATCCTTTTCTCAAAAAAATTACCTATGTTAAAAATGTATCTTTAGTCCTTGACTTAGAACAGTACATTTAGTGACCATGCGGGAAAAAAGTGATTAACGAGTATTTTTCATGCTTATGACCTTGGCCACCTTTCAATGGTCACATGATCAGAATTCAGACACCTGACACTTGACTCATATTTATGAGAGTTGTCAGTGTCCTGGGGTCATGGGATCACAAATTGTAATCTTCTGACAAGCAAAGTCAATGGGAGGACCCAGATCCATATCACAACCTTGTCGCTAACTAGTGATTCAGTTAACAACTGGACAAGGGCAGTCATAAAATGGGGCAAA
Source organism: Laticauda colubrina (assembly GCA_015471245.1). Lineage (NCBI taxonomy): Eukaryota > Metazoa > Chordata > Lepidosauria > Squamata > Elapidae > Laticauda > Laticauda colubrina. The sequence continues at coordinate 904 of BLBF01007784.1, forward strand.
ACTCAAATATCTCACTTAGCAACATACAATTTGGGCTCAATTGTGGTTGTAAGTTGAAAAATACCTGTATATTTTAACAGATAACAGTTAATCAGAGTTGGAAGGGACCTTGTAGGTAATCTAGTCCAACCTCCCACCCAAGCAGGAGACCCTACACCATTTCTGACAAATGACAATCCAATCTCTTCTTGAAAGTCTCAAGTGATGGCGCTCCCACAACTTCCGAGTGCAGGCTGTTCCATTGGTAGATTGTTCTCCTTATTTCCTAGTTAAATCTCTCCTTGTTCAGTTTCCGTCCATTATTCCTTGTCTGACCTACAGGTGCTTTAGAAAATAGCTTGACTCCTTCCTCTCTATGGCAGCCCCTCAAATATTGGAAGACTGCTATCATGTTTCTCCTGGTCCTTCTCTTTACTAGACTAGCCAAGCCCAGTTCCTGCAACTGTTTGTTGTATGTTTTAGCCTTCAGTCCCCTAATCATCCTGGTTGCTCTTCTCTGTACTTTTTCTAGAATCTCAACATCTTTTTTATAATGTGGTGAACAAAACTGGATGCAGTGCTCTCAGTGTGGTCTTACTAAGGCTTTATAGAGTAGTATTAGTACCTCCCTTGATCTTGATTGTATCCCTCTGTTCATGCAACTTAGGATTTCATTAGCTTTTTGGCGGCGGCTGCACATTGATGGCTCATATTTAGCTGGTTGTCCACTAAGACTCCAAGATTCCTCTCACAGTTACTGCTATTGAGCCTGTTCACTCAGTCTGTCTTTATGTGTACTTTTGATTTTCCTTGCCTAAGTGTAGGACTTTACTATTTTGTTGTCTATATTACAAAAAAATAACAAATCTCGGTAACATTTGACATATAAATGACAGAATACACAAAATTTAAATCTCCTATATTTTATCTGTTCCTCTCTGATCATATGAGCTCCATTAGTAACTTGTCTTTATATTCTGAAGCCCCAGTATCCATTTCAGCCCCCCCTTCCTTCTTTCTTTGAAACAAGAATTGTCTAAATTTAAAAGAAAAAGCAAATGTCTTCATTTGTTTTCTCTTCTGAGATAGAAACATGATCAGGAAGAGTGAAGTGTATTGAGGCCTTTCCAAGATCACAAAGAATGCACAAAGAACATCTCTTGAACTAGACCTTGAGTGATTTATGCATGTGTAACAATGTGTTACTCCTAAAGCAGTGATGAAATACAACCAGTTCAGCCTGGTTCAACTGAACAGGTAGCAAAAAAAGCTCTGATGATCAGCTAAAAAGAGAAAGAAGGGAAAAGCACAGGATCGGCTCTTCCTGCACTTTTTTCTTCTTTATCCTCTCAGCTGATTTCGAGTGGCAGAGCCTCAGCTGGTGTTTGGAAAGCTGCATGCTTCTTAGGTGCATGCGCACGCACACACAAAATGTGCGATTACTGAACCAGTAGGGAAACTGGTAGAATCCCACCACTGTCCTAAAGTTAATTATTTCTACACTAAAATTTCTGAAATCCATTCCCTAAATACTATATTAGCAGCTTCCACGGTACCCTGTAAAAAAGAGATGCCCTCCTCCCTAGTTTTTATCTTAATTCTCCACATGATTCTAGAATAGCATTCTGACCATTAGGATATCAGGTTAAGTAGAGTTCTTACACAAGGTCTAAAATAAGTGAATAGTCTCAAATTATCATAATTTGGACACATTTTGCAATATCCTATCTCTTTTGGCCAATCTATGGAACTAGGAACGGTAGAAGGAAAGAGGAGAGGAGGAGGACCAGGAATAAGATAAGCAGCAGCCTTAGATAACAGTGGTGTTGATATATCCAGCCATGAAAGGCCAGGTTGAGGATGGATCATCCTGGAGAAAGTCTGTCTCTGCGATTGCTAAGAGTCAGCACTGACTTGGTGACACATAATCAATCAATCAACCAATCAATCAATATTTGCTCTGGCTATCCAGAGTAGGTTTTCAGTTAAATTAAATTCAATTAAATCCATCCATCATGGTTTTCAATTAAATTTCAAACATATTTGAATTTCTTCAGCTGCATTTTTCTCTCAACCTAACAGGATAACAAAGTTGGAAGGGATCTTGGAGCTTTTCTAGTCCAACCTCCTGCTCAAGCAGAAAAAAATTGTACCATTTCAGGAAAATGGTTATCCAATATCTTTTTTAAAACTTCCAGTATTGGAGCTTCCACAACTTTTAGAGCAGGGGTCCCCAAACTTGGCAACTTTAAGACTTGTGGATTTCAACTCTCATAATTCTTGGCTGAGGAATTCTTGGAGTTGAAGTCCACAAGTCTTAAAGTTGCCAAGTTTGGAGACTTCTGTTCTAGAGAGAAGTTGTTCCATGGATTAATTGTTCTAACCGTAAGGACATTTCTCCTTAGTTCTAGGTTCTCTCTAGGTTCTCTCCTGGTTCTCTCCTTCATCCTTTCTCATTCACAACTGACTTTGCTTCATAGTTCCATCAAGCAACATGTTTCTTAGCTCCCATTGATATAACTGCATACCCTTTTAGAACAGAAATCTTCCCACATTTTTCCAAATGACCCTTTTCCTTATATTCACTTTCCATTCCTTCTATTGGAATAAGGAGAAATTTCCTGAAAGTTAGAACAATTCATCAGTGGAACAACTTGCCTCCAGAAGTTGTGAATGCTCTATCACTGGACCTTTTAAGAGGAGATTGGACATCCATTTGTCTGAAATGGTATATACTATGGGGTCTCCTGTCTGAGAAGTGGGTTGGACTAGAATACTTCCAAGGTTCCTTCCAAATCTGTTATTTTGTTATTAATCTAAGCTTTGAATATTTTTCTACAGGATTTATACTTTCGCCTTAGCAGTCCTTACTATTTTCATTCTATTTTTTTATTCCTTTCTTTGTCTCCTATGTCAATATCGCCTTTTAATATTACATTGAGGGTATCATCACTCTTGTGACACTTTTGTAGCACCTGCAGGTATTTGCTCACATTAATTCTACCTCTTTCTGCAATTGACATTATTTCTTCATTGTGGTTTTAGGGCCATACAGCTACAGCTGGAACCTAACTACTCTGGTTTTACCAGATACCTGTATACCATATTTGGTATAGGAATATTTCCTTTTTTCTCCTCTTTAATCCCACCCCCAATTCAACAGAGCTCTATATAATCATTTCAACGGCACCCTGTAAATCGAAGCTATTCCTGAAGAAAGTGATAACTGTCACTCAAGACAGGATTACAACTGGGTAAGTTAAAGATTGACTTTTAAACTTAAGCATCGCTAACCTGTATCTATGCCTGTAACTAATTATTTTTTCTCTCAGAAAACTGAAATTAATTTCATCACAGATAAATTACAGGTAGTCCTTGCCTTACGTTCCCAATTGAGTCCAAACTTTATGTTGTTAAGTGAGACATTTAAGTGAGTTTTACTCCATGCTACAACCTTTCTTGCCATAGTTGTTAAGTGAATCATTACAGTTGTTAGTAAAACTGTTGTTAAGTGAATCTGCCTTCCCCATTGAAGGTCATAAATGGGGACCACATGACTCCAGGACACAGCAACTGTCATAAATATGAGTCAGTTGCCAAGCGTCTGAATTTTGATCATGTGACCATGGGGATGTTGCAATGGTTGTAAACATGAAAAATGGTCATATCCCTTTTTTCAGTGCATTGTAACTTTGAGCAGTCACTTAACGAACTATTATAAATCAAGGACTACCTACACTCTATTTTAATTCCACTAGATGACCACTCAATGTCAGCAGAAAGGTGTAGAATCTCTCTTTCAATTAGTCATCCAGATTTTTACACCCAGATGTGGTAACTTTAACATGGAAAATCCAAACACAAACACAAGTGAAAAAAAAAATGTATTTTTTTAAAATGGGTGAAAGTATCTCCCAGTTGTATGCAGCACTTTCTCTATGCAAGATGGCATCACTGAAAGCAATTTTTTTTCTCACCTTTGTACTTTTTTCTTCCCAATGATATGTACATATTATCTAAATCATTTTTTAATGCTTCCTGAAACTCTTGCTCCAAATCAATGTTGATTTGGATCAAGTTGATATTTGGGAGGGCGATTACAAAAAAATTCTCAAACCTATTATCTAGGGTGGAAATTGTGAACTTGGCTTCCTTGATATGTCTATATGGTTTTGTAATGGCCTTAACTGTGTCCCCTTTTTTATTTTATAAGTTTACAGAGAGAAATTAAGGGATATTGATTATTCAGTATGAAATCTTTCTGATATTTTGATCTTTTACATATTCCAAATTGTTGTATGTGAATTGCAAATTTCATGAGCATGCCCTAAAATTTCACAAGTAAATGGAGCTGCTTCCCCAGTGGTGTGATTCAAAAAATGTTACTACCAGTTCTGTGGGTGTGGCTTGGTGGGCATGGCTTGGTGACATGGCAGGGGAAGGATACTGCAAAATCCCCGTTCCCTCCTCACACCACCAACCTGCTTTCCAGCTCCATTCTCCTGTGCAGGGTAACAAAAGAAGACACAGCCAATCAGCTGTGGAGGCAGAGAATAGATGGAGACATAGCCAGTCAGAGGTGGTATTTGCTAGTTCTCCAAACTACTCAAAATTTCTGCTACTAGTTCTCCAAAACCAGTCAGAACCTGATGAATACCACTTCTGTGCTCCCCAAATAAGGCAATAACAATTCATTTGCACACTGTTGCCCCCCTCCCAAAAAGTTATAAATTCCCCAGAAATTGAACTCCATTTACTGAGCATTTACTCTTACCTGTGGTGTTCGTGGTGCTGTCTGAGCTTGGTTGTTTGTTTTCAAGTCAGTGTGGAGTTTGCTGCCTGTTTATATACATGGTAGCTTTCCCTACAAGTTTTGATGGGGTTTCTCCATACTTGGAAACCACACCCCTACTAGCCAAGGAGGAAAACACCCAATTCCTCCCCACCCCCCACCCCATCACTGACAGGGTGAGCTATTGTATATAAACAGGGAACAAGCCCCACATTCCCTTGCACTGATGGTGTAACCTAGTTGGGGATTGAAACATTTGCACACACACAGCCAAACTTAGGAAGCGCCCAGAATTCTACAGTTCAGCCCTGAGCTGCAGATATTTTTTTCTACTTTTCCTTAGCTTTATGAAAAAGAACAGCAAAATAAGATGAGGATTATCCAGTGTAAGCTTATGTAAGTTCCTTTACATAAGGAAAAAAATATATAACAATTTTTTTTAATGCCTCATTGAAACGTATAGTTCCTTGAAACAGGTAGACCTACTCTCATTTTTATGCTTGCAGTTTCTTAGTTCTCCTTTTCTTCCTCTTACTTTCGTCCTCTTCTGCTTCCTTTTTTTATCCTCCCTCTGGGCCATTTCTACAGATCCAGATATCCCATCATGACCATCTTCAGATTGCTCCTCCAGCTGGTTGTTCTTCTTGGAGCTCTGCTGGTGCACTCCGGAGAAGCCGCAAGTTTCCGAAGTTTTGCTAATAAACACATTGATTTTCCCAAAACCAGAGCCAATAATCCAAATGCCTACTGTGACTTGATGATGCGGAGAAGGGGGCTGAATCGAGGAAGGTGCAAAACCAACAACACTTTTATCCATGCCTCTAACAACAATATCATAGCAGTTTGCCGAGGTGCCGGAACTCGCTATCAAAGGAATTTGTTCAACAGCAGGAATCGTTTCTCAGTGACCCACTGTAAAAGCACAGGAAGATACCCAAATTGCAATTACAGGGGACGTTCTATGAACCGGAGGGTCCGCCTAGCCTGTGTCCACAGATTGCCTGTTCACTTTGCACAGCTTATATAACAGGTAGTGTATAACACACCACCTGCAGAAGCTCAAGGGTGTGATGGTCACGGCATCTGAGTACTTCCTTGCTACTGCTCTTTCTGCAATGAACCTCTTAGTGCACTTCCACCACTTAGCAATAGTTCCTTTTTTCCTGCCCCAAGCAAAATCAACTATCAAAATCATAGGGTCAAGTTGAGGAACTAGAGATCCCCATCTCAAATATTTTCCCTTCTTTTCTCCTGGGCTTTCCAGATGAATTTGTTCACATGATACTTTAAAATTTTTCCCCACTAGGATATGAGCTGGATTGTTATCTGTGCAGGTCATTTCAGTCTACCCTTAGCATTTCCCTTGTAAAAAAATTCATGGTCTGGAAGTGGCTTGGAGATCTGTCAATAGTGAAGAAACAATCATTGCATCAGGGACATGAACTTGTGAATCAGCCCCACTTTCCTGTAAACCAATACAGAAAAGTGTTGGGGGGGAAATCAGACATGCATTCAGACTTTCCATTAGGGCTGTGTTTAGAGGGGCTGTGTTCAGGTTTAGAGGGGGAAATGGTTTTCCTTCTAAATCTTAGTAGGACCTTCAAACAAAGGCATAGATCATTTTGTAGATGCTGGGTCCTGGAATTTGCTTCCAGAAATACAAATAGATGCTTCATGAGCACTCCTGGGTGGTCTGAAAACGTCTTCTCTCTCTGCCACAACCATCACCACGTATTTTTGCATTTCCTTCCTCTCACTAGCTCTGAGAGTTGATAGGATTTAAAATGCTCCATTCTTGGGGAACTGCAATCCTTATAAAGCATTCCATAGCATGTGGAGTCCATGGTCTAATCCAATCTTCTGAAGTCCTGGAGATGACAGTGAACATAAAAAGAACATTGCAACGATCTTTGAATAAAGAATTCCAGCTTTTATTAAGTTTATCTCATGTGTGGCATACTTGCCAAAAGATTATTTGGGAGGTGGGGTGTCTACTGTGTTCTGTACTTCAATGTAATATCTTCTTACAATAATTATTGTGTCTCATCCAATTAACCAAAGATTGCTGTGGTGTACAATGCAAATCTTAAGATTGTTATTATTTTCTGCATGCCACTTGTCCCTACCCTAAAGAGACTGCTAGAGCTTAAACTACGCCTGCTGATTTCTCTGAATAAACTAGATGACTGCAAATTGCAAATTATAAGAGTATTTTGTTACCTTTCTAAAATGTGTACTTTCCAATGCAACCGATTCTGAACCGAGTAATTATTTTCTGTTACACCTTTTGAGAAACATGCTGCTTTGCTTTCCATTCAGGGGCTTTCTAATTGCATGCAAACTACAAAAATCTTGCCTATAATTCCTAGGGGGACTTTAAAAATTGCAAGTCAGTCAACTACTACTATGTGTGTGGGAGGTTATCATTAAATTGACTGCAGAAGAAGAATCACCTTGATTTATTTTAATTGAAAATGGTGAGGAAATGAAATTTTACATCTGCTTCATCTTCACCCAATACTCTGAGTCAAAAGCGTCCAGTGGGCTACCAAAAAGGCAAAATGCTTGGAAAAAAACTGTCTATGCCATCCTAATTTAAGAGGGTCTTTTGCAGAAATTCAGTTACATTTGATAATACATTCTATACATGATTCCTCTATTCCATAATATAGGATTCTAGTGAACCAACATATTAACTTTGGCTTCTTTTCCATTTCCAAGCTGCAATGTTTTCAGTGAAACCCACAAGGTTTCATTGGTTTGTTTTATTTTTGGCATTTTATTCCAATTTCCTTTGAAGAAATCATGCCCATGAAAACATAAAAAGTCAAAGCAATTAAAACACAACTAAAAAACCATAATGCAATGCATTAAAATGTCTTTTCAAGATTGGGCTGCTTAGACTAATTACATATTGATACGATGCACACCGATAAGTCAGAAGGTACTCCCTCAATTCTGAACCGCCACTTGCAGTGTGAAAATAGTAAGGAAATGATTGGATGGTTTTCAGTGTTGTTACAGTGCAAACCTTCAGTCGCTTCAATTGCCCAAACGATGGGCATGTATAAGCTGTGGACAAACTGGCTCATTGGCAGACAGAGATAATAGTTCCTCCTCTATAGTTCTTTATTTATAAGAAAGAGTGATGACAAGGAATAAAAAGAAACATGTTACATCTAAACTTTACCAATTTATTGACTTATTATCCACAGCACCTGAGGGCAGGACAGGAAGCAGTGGTTGGAAGCTTCTCAAAGGGAGATACAACCTGGAACTAAGGAGAAATTTCCTGACAGTGAGAATAATTAATCAATGGAACATTTGCCTCCCAGCATTGTGGGTGCTCCATTGTTGGAAGTTTTCAGATTGAATGACCATCTGTCTGGGATGTATAAGGTCTCTTGCCTAGGGCAGGCGGTTGGACTAGAAGACCTCCAAAGTTCTTCCAGCCCTAGGATTTAAGTCTATGCCTGATTTTTTTCATTCTTTCCCCAAAGTCAATTCTGAACAGCTTAGTCCCTTAACAATCCAAGGAGTCTTTTAGAAGCAGGCATGGTCCAGATGTAGTCTACACATTGCACTAACTGGGAATGACTAGGGGGGAGTGGTTAAGTGATTTTAAGCTGATTTTACCAAGAGCCATGGTGTTGCAGGCTAGTTCTGTTGGTTAGAATGCAGGGTTGCAGGCTAGTTCTGCCAGCAGTTCAATTCTCACAGGCTCTTCAGTGAGGATTGGTAAAATGTGGACCCAGAATGTTGGAGGTAATATGCTGACTCTGTGAATCACTTAAGAGAGGGATGTAAAGGACTAGGAAGTGGTATATAATTTTGCTATTGCTATTAAGGTATTTTCCTCAATTTGTTTCCACTTTCTAGATGCTAAAAAACACTGGCCATGGTCCTCAGTCTGGGATGTTATGAACTGAATTCCAACACATAGGAAGGAAAAGAAGGATGAAGAACAAAATAATTAGCTACTTACACAGTTTTTCTTTGAGACATTGTGTTGTAACTATGTATCATTCATGTGTTTGCAACTGTGTATCATTGCAACTATGTATCATTCAGGCATTTGCAACATTGTATCATTCACGTGTAATCATTGAGCTTCTGTCTCCTCAGTGACCTTTTACAGGGCACGTACAGAGACAAGGAGCTAAACCTCTGTAGAAATAGCCTATTTACATTGAGATTACATTGTCTGGCATGCAGCTTTGTGAAGAAGGAATATCCTGATCAAATTATAAATCTTGCCATCCTGTCTGACCTGGTATCTTACCTTGTTTGAGCTATTGTAAATCCTGTGTATCCTGTCTGACCTGGGCTTGACCTAGGCTCTGAATAAACAATCACCCCCTTTTGAATGAGCATAATAAAAGAGCGTGTGCCGAGACATTCTGGGCGCACTCATCCCGAGGAACTTCGTCTCCTGTTGTTTCTTTCTCCTTCGCTCCCTATCATGAGACGCCCATCTAATGCGGGATAGCAGATACCGCATTCTGGTGACCCCGAAGTGATTCCCTAAGGGGGATACGTTGCGACGCGCTCATATCTTACCCGCTCGATGGGAGCTGTGCATCGCCAGGCCTGAAGTGAATTGCACATCATCGGATCTGAAACACGGTCTCGACTTTCGTAAGTATGGGCGGAAACTTTTCTCAACAACAGACAGAGCATCTGAAGGAATTGAGGGAGTTAGTCGCTTCTTCTTCTAAATATTCTGCTAATTTAAAGGGCTCGCCTGTAAAAATTAAACCTATTGCTACATTATTGACTTATGTGTGGCAACATTGTCCCACTTATCCAGAGAAAGGGTCCTTAAAAATCTCCATTTGGCAAAAAATTGGTGACTATCTCCATAATCCTCCTCATGCACCTATTGGCATTTTGGTCACTTGGAGGAAAATTATGGAGGCTTTAAAAGTCCATTATAAAATAGAAGCAGGGAGTGTATTTGAATCTCCTCCACCAAGTTATGATAACTTTTCTGTCCTTCAACCCTCTGCTCCCAATGATCATAAGTCATTACAAGAGCCTCCCTCCATCCAATCCACTTCCTTAAATGTAGAGCTCTCGTGTCCTCCACCACCCTCCCGAGGTGGGGGGGGGTGTTGTAAAAGCCATTCAACAAGCCTTTTCTGAAGGAGAAATGGATGAGGACACCCTTGCAGCTGCCTCCCTTTATCCTATCATACAAGCCGGCAATCCTCCAGCTCCTCAGTATACCCCAATGCCGGACAAAATAATTAAGGATTTAAAAGCAGCTTGCAAGGAAAATGGTATTCAATCTCGCTATGTACAGGGTCTTTTAGGATCAATAGCCCAACCATGAGCTGACTTGATAAATGCTGATTGGCGTACATTATTTGCCATGATCCTCACGCCTTCACAATTTTTGGTCTGGGAGTCAGAATTTCATAAGCGTACTGCAGCCGCAGCCGCTAGAGGCTTACCGGCAAATGTCACTCTAGATATGCTTAACGGTACTGGCACTATGCTTTCCGTTGCCCAGCAGACTGCCACAGACGCAGCTGCTTTCCCTATATTACAGGATTGTGCTTTGGCCGCTGCTCGAAAGGTTGATAATGCGGGATGCGTGCCCAAATCTTTCTCTAAAGTTATTCAAGGACCTTCTGAGCCTTTTTCCTCCTTTATAAATCGTCTCACAGAAGCCTTAGAGAAACAAATTGATAATGAGGAGGCTTGTAATGAATTACAATTGAAACTTGCTTATGAAAACGCAAACGGTGATTGTCAGAAAGTTTTGCAACCATTAATTAATAAGAAAAATGTTACCTTGGCAGATTATCTTACAGCCTGCCGAATCATAGGAACCACATCCCATTCCATGTCTACTCTGGCTACAGCCATTACTGAAGGCATGCAGCAGAACATGAGCTCTCTTCTTCCCATTTCCCAACAAAATACTCGCAAAATGGGCAATTGTTTTAATTGTGGCAAGCCAGGTCACTTTAAGAGCCAATGCAGAGCCCCGGGCGGGGGAGCAAATATGTCAAGAAACCAGATAGCTCGCCCAAAGATGCCATGCCCTCGATGCCAAAAGGGCTATCACTGGGCTAATCAGTGCAGAGTCCAAAAGAATGAACAACAGAATAACCCTGCAATCATCCAAAAACCTTTTTTGAATCAGGGAAACTAGAAACGGGGCAGGCAGCCAGCCCCACAACAAAGGCTGCTGAAACTTGCAACTTTTCTTCTTTCGCTTACGATCTTGTTGCTAATGAAACTGTTACTTATCTTCCTGGTGTCGCTGACTTTCTCTTTGTACGTCCTGTTCAGCCTTTTCATATGCCCCCCGATATTCCAGTGCTAGTCTTTCCTGTAAGGGATTTAGCTGAACAAGGTATTCTTGCCTCTCCTTTTCTGCATGACCCCACTGTATTGTCTGATGTCTGTCTGTCTGTACTAGCTAATACAGAAGTTACTATAAATGAGGGGGATGTTGTGGCAAAAATGATTGTGCTCTTAGACCAACAACAAGAGCAACTCTATGCAATTGAAAGACCAATCAGTCAACCAAAACCTACGGTAACATTCTTATTGAATGGTCGATCCTTTCTTGGTCTTTTAGATACTGGAGCAGATATTTCCATCATCCAAACCGCTGAGTGGCCAAACACCTGGCCTGCAGATGTGGCACCAGCGGTGAGAGGAGTGGGGGGACTCCAGGAGACTCACATTAGCAGAAACTGGGTAAAAGCCCATTCCCCTGAGTCTCAATGTGTTGCTTATATTAAACCAGCTGTAATTCCTCTGTATACTAATTTGTGGGGAAGAGACCTTATGTCACAGTTTAATGCACAACTTACCCTCCACTAACCATGCTTCGCTTGCATTTGACTCACAATAACCCTGTGTGGATTGATCAGTGGCCTCTCCCTTCTATAAAGCTCGAAGCCTTACATTCTCTTGTTCAAGAACAATTAGATAGAGGTCATCTAGAACCTTCATTGAGTCCATATAATACCCCAGTTTTTGTTATAAAAAAGAAAAATGGCGCTTGGCTCCTCCTTCAGGATTTAAGGGCTGTGAATTCGGTCCTCCTTCCAATGGGACCCCTGCAATGTGGTCTTCCAAATCCTAACATAATTCCTCAAGAGTATGACCTTATCATTATTGATTTAAAAGACTTTTTTTTCTCCATTCCATTACACCAGTTAGATAGAAAATTATTTGCTTTTACAGTACCAACCTTAAATAATCAGAGACCTACCAAACAATATCAATGGAAAGTCTTACTGCAAGGCATGTTAAACAGTCCAACTATGTGTCAATATTTTGTGGATTTAGCCTTGCAACCATACAGGGACAAATATCCTCATTTTTTAATCTATCATTACATGGATGATATATTGGTATCTGCACCTGGCCCAAAGGGCACGGTATTAAAAACTCTGCCGTGCCTGACCTCCATTCTAGGTAAAGCAGGTCTCACAATAGCCCCAGAAAAAGTACAATCCAAACCACCCTTTTCCTATTTAGGTCACAAGTTACTTGCTTCAGCTGCTGTTCCTTCCCTTCCCCTCCCAACACTTCCCCCGAAACCCACACTTGTGATCTTACAACAGTTCCTAGGAACCTTAAATTGGGCACGTCCTTATTTGGGTTTGACCACAGCTACATTAGCTCCTCTTTTTAATGCCCTCACACAAGGTAAAGCCCCGTCTGATGTTATCATTCTAAATAAAGAGCAGTTGCAGGCATTAAAAGACGTTTCTCATTCACTGGCTACTCGATGGGTGGATCAAGCTATAGAGAATTGCCCTTTATCAATTGCTTTACTAAATACTGTTCAGAGACCAACAGCTGTTATTATGCAATCTCATCAGACACAGGTTCTGATTTTAGAATGGCTGCATTTGTCTCACACCCCACGAACCACAATCACTAGTAAAACCTCTGCATATTCCCAGTTGATCTTTAAAGGTCGACAAAGATGTAAACAACTCATGGGATGTGAGCCTGTTTCAATATTCACTCCTTGCTCACTGACCACGTGGGAAATGCTATGGTGTAATTCAGAAGAACTACAATACGCTTTAGAAGAGTGGCCAGGGCAAACTTCTTGCCATTTACCAGCAGACCCACATTTCACTTTTCTTAAAACTCTCCCTTTTGAATGGTAATCCCCTCTCTCAATATCTCCATTAGTAGATGCACCTACGCTTTATGCAGATGGGGGGAAAATGTATGGTGCTTGTGCATGGTACCAGGAGGGAGAGTGGAAAACTAAAATTACCCCTCCACAATCTTCTGCTCAACAGGCAGAACTTACTGCATCTCTTATTGCATTTCAACAGTTTCAAAAAGCTCCTTTTAATTTAATAGTAGATTCCTTATACGTTTCTCAGATTTTGAAAAATATATATCAAGCCTATTTATCTCCTAGCATATCTGTTCCTTTGTTAAAATTGATGCTTCCTATACAACAATGTATCAACAGCCGTACACATCCATTCTTTGTAGCACATATCAGGAGCCATCAACCTCTTCCTGGCATTTTACAGGAAGGAAACAAGGTGGCAGATGCAGCTGCAGCAGCTGCAGCAGGTAAATCAATTTGTAATCTGACAGCAGCCCAAAGCCATGACTATTTTCACCAAAATAAAAAGGCATTACAAAAACAATTTTCTCTAACTCAGGCAGAAGCTGCTGCCATTATTCAACAATGCCCCACATGTAGTAAGCAAGGACATTCCATTCCCATAGGAGTAAATCCTAGAGGATTAAAATCTTGTGAAATTTGGCAAATGGATGTAACTCAGTATCCACCTTTTGCCCCTTGGAAATATTTGCACGTTTCCATCGATACATATTCAGGGTTTATTCTGGCTACTCCTCAAAGGGGAGAAACTGTAAAACATGTCATCAATCATTCAATTCGTACCTTTGCCTCGCTGGGACGTCCAAAAGAAATCAAAACAGACAATGGACCTGCCTATACGAGTTCTGCTTTCCAGGACTTCTGTAACAGATGGGATGTAACTCACAAGTTTGGGATTCCCTATAACAGCCAGGGGCAGGCTATTGTGGAACGAGCTCACTTATCTTTGAAACGTGCTCTTGATCGATATTCGTTGTGGGAAAAACCTCCCAACCTCCCAGCATTGCAAAATTCTCTTAACATTTGTCTTTACACTTTAAATTTTCTTAATCTGACTGGCATTCCTCCTACTTCTGCTGCCTCACGTCATTTTTCCTCCCCTTCACCCCCCCCTAACAGACCTCTGGTACATTATCGCAGATTGCCAGATCCCGCCTGGCAGGGTCCCGCTGAGCTTCTCACCTGGGGACGAGGCTACGCTGCGATTTTACTACCAGACAAAACCACTTGCTGGGTCCCTGGTCGGGCGGTAAGACCCTATCATGGGAATTCCTCCGCTACATCTGCATCTTAAACTCTTCCTGATATTCTTACCTATATCCTCTTTGCAATTTCTACCTTATTCATATCCTACTTATACCTTTGTTCAACAGGGTCATTGGACCACATTAGAATTTCGCTTTATTAATTACGATAGTGACTGTCCTATTGTCTGTTGGCATAATAATCTTCCCATAAATCTATCTCCTTATATTCACACATATTTCAACAAAACCTATGCTTCCTGTCAAAAGATTATTCGTGTTAAAGCCACTTCATTAACAGAAGGCTATTATACTTGTTCCATGTGGGTACGTCATGAAAATGCTACCCATAGCTTTCACTCTGTCACTTCTGTTTTGTTTACAGAACACTCTATCACTCGCTCTTTTGCTCCTTCTTTACTCTTCCTATGGAAAAGAACCTTAAAATCTTTTCCTCTATTCAAGCTAGATATAGGGGGACCTAAATGTCCTTCTCTTGTATTACGGGTTCCTCCAACCCAACTAACATCCTTGATGAATGACCAAATTAATCTTCATTGTCATTATTGTAATTATTATCCTTTTTCTACTAATTGCATTCCCTTCTCATCTCGTAAATATTCTACAACTAACTTGTCCATAGTCCTCTCTCCTACTTGTGATGCTTTTATATACCCGAACTCTGATCCTGCCAACAAACGACACTTCAAAAGAACTGTCCATGACGATCCGCAGAAGCCTCATAGAAAATATAATATTACTTGGATTATAAAAGACTTTCAAGGCATTCGTTTAAGCTCTACAACCAATTCTTCTCGCATAGAAGACTTCTACCCACCACTTCAATTCGATTTGGCAGAAATGCTTGTAGGCTCCACCGCCTACAACTCGCCTTCTCATCAAACGGAGCCTAGTCATAGAGTGGTAAATAAATATAGGTTTTATGTATGCCCCGGACAGCCCGTTTCCAACACTCAGACCCCTGCCCAACGACTTCTCGACTGCGGGGGGTCGTCGGATTACTTTTGCAAAGCCTGGTCGTGTGTTTCAACTGGACATATTTATTGGGATCCGGGCACTAAGGGTGATCTCATTACTGTCACTCGCACCACATGGGATATTCCATGCAGTGATAAAAAATTGCCCAAATGCAACCCGGTAACCATAAGGTTCACGGACCAAGGCAAGAAAAGTACCCTATGGGACACTGGCTTGAAATGGGGTGCCCGCCTAAAAGGAGTCTGGCCGGAAAAGCATTATGGAAATATTTTTTACATTCAACGTCACATTGAACTCCCTCGCTCTAACCCGGTGGGACCACATGAAAAGGTTATTAAATCCCCATTCTTGCAACCCATAACACAGGGAGTTAACCCATTGATTCCAATGATCAAAGCTTCCTATGCCTTGCTGAACTCTTCAAACTCATCAATTGCCTCCACATGTTGGCTTTGTATTTCTGCCTCTCCACCTTTTTACGAAGCCATCGCTTCCCAAGAATCCATTGCTAATTCCACATCAGACGAACGTTGCCGTTGGAGGAACTCCACTATTACTGTTTCTTCCATCACTGGGGTTGGTTGTTGCTTAGGAAATATTCCATCCAATTACTCACAATATTGTCATAATGTTTCTAATGGCTATCATTGTAATGTATATCTTCCTAAGAACTGCCTTGGCCGCACCCACACCATCGGAGGATACTCTGCAGTCTACACCACTTCAGGAGGAAATTTAACATCACGCCTGAAAGGAATGTATTTTATCCCTGGCAATAACTCTGTCTGGGCTTGTTCCATCCGTTGTTATCCACTCTTAAAAGGGGCAAAAATTTGCATAACCGGAGCAGATAACACGGACGCGGGGAGGACGCAGGGCAGATGCAAAGCAGATGTGGAACGGAAGCCCAGCGGATGGAAGCAGATGGTAGCGGATGGTGCAACCGCAGGGCTTCCGGGGGGCCTCAGCGAAGCAGACGTGGAACAGATACAGCGGATGCAGAACGGACACCGAAAGGATGAAGCGGATGCACAGCGGATGCACAGCGGATAAAGCAGATGCACAGCGGAAGACTAGCGGATGCACAGCGGAAGTGGAACGGATGCCGAGGGTTAATTGCGCATGCGGGGGGGAAGTATTCCGTAAGCCCCCCGGATATAAAGGGAAGCAGCTCGCACGTGGCCAGCATTCCGAGGAAAGACTTGCTGCTGGACACTTTGAGTTCCTTGCCTGCCCTGCCAGCCTGCCTTCCAGCCAGCCTTGGTGCCTGCCTGCCTGCCTTCCGGCCTTCCTGCCAGGCTTTCTGCCAGCCTTCCTGCCAGGCTTCCTGCCAGCCTTCCTACCAGCCTTCCTGCCAGCCTTGGTGCCTGCCAGCCTCCCTGCCAGCCAGCAACCCCACAACCATGGGGAGGAAGCGAAAGCCTCAGCAACCTGCCGCCATCCCTGGCAAGAGGGACAGGGCCAACCTCCTGTCCCCTGCCCCTGACTCTGCTTCTGCTGGGGCTTCTGCTGAAGCTGCTCCTGGTGGTGGTGCTTCTGCTGGTGCTGGGGCTTCTGCTGGTGCTTACTCTGTTGAAGCTGCTCCTGGTCCTGCTGGTCCTGCTTGACCTGCTCGTGCGCCTGGACTTGCTCGTCCTGCTCGTGCTCCAGGTCTTGCTCATCCTGCTTGTCCTGCTTGTGCTCCTGGTCCTGCTCATGCTCCTGGACTTGCTGGCCCTGCTGGTGCTTACTCTACTGCTGCTGATCCTGGTCCTGCTGGTCCTGCTGCTGCTGATGATCCTGCTGCCGCCGCCGCTGCTGCTGCTGCTGATGATCCTGCTGCTGCTGCTGCTGATGATGATGATTATGATCCTGCTGGTTAGGATGATGATGATGATGATGATGATGATGATGATGATGATGATTCTGCTGGTGCTGCTGCTGGTGGTGGTGGTGTGGAGGAGCAGCCCCTACTACCTGGGAGCCCCTCTGATGAGGGCCCATCTGGTCCAGCCAAAGGAAGGAAGAGGCGTATGCGACAACGGGAGAGGAGGCAATACTATATTGAGGAGGCGCACGAGGATGAGGTGCTGGAGTGGCTGAGAGAGAACGACTATCTGTGGCGGAAGGGACACCGGCTGTACAAGGACACCAAGTGGAAGCAGGCTTCTTGGAGAGAGAGGGCAGAGAGTATGGGTTACACTTCGGAGGTGCTCCTCGGCTGGTGGAAGCACATGCACACCTGGTACGGGAAGCTGCACCTGAAGAAATCTGGCCAGGCCACTGTGAAGCTGACAGACAGAGAGACCTACGTCATGGCCAAGTGCAGCTTCCTGGAGGGTGAGGTCCGCCACCGAGGAGCACCAGCAGCCCCTCTCACGACCCTCTCTCTCCGGCAGCCTGCTGAGAGCCAGTCCTCTTCTGGCCAAGAGTCAGTCCCTGTCTCCAGGCAGGTTTCTGTGGAGCGTGCCACGGCGGAGAACCCACAGACAGCTGTTGTAACCATGGTGGAGTGTGTGGAGGACTCCCTGGTGCGGTGGGAGAAAGGAGACGACGCATCCACCACAGTCCTAGCCGCATCCACACACACCCAGCTCCGCCTCCGCAGAAAGGCAGAGAGCCGGACAGCTGGAGGGGCAGAGCCACACTATCCTGCTGGAGATCAGGGACACCATCCGCACCAGCATAGATCTCCTCTCTCAGCTGGTCCACACCGAATCCTCATCCTCCAACCACAAGCCCTTCCTCACCTATGTCAACCAGAGCCTCAAGGAAATGGCGGATCCACAGTACCAGCTGGTGAAGGACCGGATCACCGACCTGCTTCACAACCCTCCAGACAAAGAGGAACCTGCTCCCACCCAGTCCAGGTCTGCTCCTCCACCCCAGGTGATGTCCCTCCCATTCCAAGGCTTCCCACAGGCCCTCACCTACCAGGGCTACGGCTACCAGGAGGTTCAGCAGCACAGGCAGCAGCCCTTCCCAGTCCAGGCACAGAGTCATTGGGCGACACCGTTGCCACCTGTTTCACTGATGCCACCTATGCCACCCACAACAATGATGTCACCGATGACAGCGATGCCACCCATGCCAATGACGCCACCGACGACAACGATGCCACCCGCGCCAATGATGCCACCCATGCCAGTCCTCACCCAGCTGCAGAGCAGACAGCCCCACTACACTACTCCTTCCTCCACTCCACAGCCAAGCCCGGCCTCAGTACATCTGTCATCAGTACTGGGGCTGACACCCTATGGCATGGAGGAAGGACCTCTCAGCATCACGGGGCTGAGCCAGCTGTCCGAGAGCTTTCTCAACACACCGTCTCCTGTTGTCTTCTCGAGGCCAGGCACTCCAGCACCACCCACCACCACAGTACCTGGACCCTTCACCCCTGAGACTGAGCACACCTCCGAGTGACCAAGAAGAGTGCCAGAGACCGGGTAGCTGGCTACCTGTGGACTTTATTTGGACACTTGACTTGGGTCATTTTTTTTTACAGCTTGTTGTTCAATAAAGTTTATCTTTGATTCACACACTTGCTTCATTTGTTTTTTTTAAAAAAAGTCTTGGTGGAAACTTTTAGAATTGGCTTAAGCCTTTGCATGCTTGTGGGATGGGTTAAGATAGCAGTGGGGTGGGCAGGGATACCTGTGGAATGAGCAGGGATACCTTTGGGATGGCTAATAGCTGTGGGATAGATAAACCTCCAGTGCAAGCATAGTGGGACTGTATGGGCTACCCTCCGAGGTGCCACACCTATGGCCCTTTTTTACCAATAACAATGTAAGCATTGATCAACACATTTGAACACAAACACAACTCTTTATTAAACGCCCTGTTCATTGTAGGCCCACCCAAGATACATGGCCCAATCTCATCTGTGTGATGAGACAGGCTGAAGGAAGCATCCATTAAGCATCTACTATCCTGTCTTGCCACTCCACCGCTCCAGCTCGGGAGTTGCACCAGTGTTTCAGGAGGTTGCGCTGCTTCTACCCTTCCAGTGAAGCTCTGTTGTGACCTTGCACATCCTGAGTGTTGATCAGGTTTCGCCCTTGCCTCCATTCCCCAGGCTCCATGTCCCCATTGCCTTGTTTTTTTTTTTTTTTAATTTTTTTATTAATTTTCTACAAATAGACAAACGTACAAAACATTAAAAACATCTACTCTCATATATACTTCCGGTGTATCGGTTGGTTCATCAGTTTTGTGCATTCATTTTATAGTGTCAATTACAGTTATATTGCATAACCACTCATATTGTCAATCCATATTCTAATATTACTAAAAAAAAAATAAAAAAATCTTTTTCTGACTATACTTTTAATCATTCATGCTTTGTGAGATGACAATACTTCAAACAGTTTATTCTATAACTTATCATATAATCATAACAAATCAATCCTAAAAACCCTTCATATATATAATACTAATGCTCTATTATTGTATTTTATCATCTAACCATTGATAAAAAAAACCCCAAATTGCATAAAATTGTTTATCTTCTTGTTCTCTAATTTCAAATGTCAATCTACTCATCTCAGCACATTCCAATATTTTCTTAATAATTTCTTCCTGCAATGGTATTTTCTCATTCTTCCAGTTTTTAGCAAATACAATCCTAGCCGCTGTTAATACATTTACAATCAAATATTTCAAGTCTTTATTATATATATCAGGTAA
>BLBF01007790.1:0-10218 GCA_015471245.1 Laticauda colubrina
ATATATATATATATATATATATATATATATACATACAGATACACACACACACACACACACACACACACACACACACATATATCTTTAAGAACTTAGTGTGTATTTTAACAATGTACCAAGCAGAATTCACTTGGCAAGAGTTATGTGTTATAAAATAGAGGTTAGATATTGAATGTTATAATTCTAAAGGCATACATTGAAGTTTAAATAAGATCTGAATGGACAAAAATTAAAAGATACAGATGTGTCATACTCCAATCAGTAACTACAGGGGAAAACTTGTTTAATGAGAAAAGAAAATATGAAATTGAAACAGGACAGACAAAAGTATAAACATAATGCTTAGAAAGATATTAAAACTTAGAAAAAGATATGTAATTGAATTTGGAAAGGAATGAGATCATTAAAAATAAGATTAAGAAAATTAAGGGAAGGGAAAAATCACTGAGAAAATGCTAAAATAGTAGTAAGATATGGAATAGAATACAAAGATGAATATGAGATTGAGTTTGTGTCTGTATGGAGAAGTGATAACCTGGGATCATGCTATTCTCAAAAAAAGATATTTTATTTGTATTAAGTTCTGTGAAAACCCAAATAAACATTTTTTTTGAAAAAAAATCCACTATCAGTTCTCCAGAACTGGTCAGAACCTGCTGAATACCACCTCTGAACTTGATCACATAATGAGGCACAGAAGATGAATGTTTTCCGGGGTTGGACTAGAAGACCTCCAAGGTCCCTTCCACCTTTGTTATTCTGTTAAGAAATACAATCTGAATGAAACAAATACAATGATGAAACTTCCAGATGAAGGCAGTGGAACCCAGCATGAATTTTAAGTATGAATTAGACTTAAAAAAAAATGAAAGGGAGCAGATATGCCAGGAAGATCTGATTTAAAGAACATATAGTCAGATTATAAATCAGTGTAAAGGCACAGATAATGACATTTAATTTATGCAAGAACTCGAGAAAGAGATAAGAGACGTCATGAAAGCTAAAGTTGTAGAAATGGTCCCAAAATTTCAAAGAGGAAAAAGATGAAGTAGCATTCAGATACCACTTTGATAGACAAAGAAAGACGGCGAATGAAAGTCTTGGGCAGCAAAAAGAAAATTCAGTTACTGAATTTCAATACCAAGCAAGATAGGAGAAGGAAAGATTTCAGTCAACATGTCAACTGATCAAAGAAAATGACAAGAAAAGAGAAAGTGAGAGCTGCTTGTAGATCAGAGAAATCAGAGGAAATTTTACAACTTAGGAAAGGATATGCAAGAAGAATAAAAACAGAGATCTCCCTGCAAGAGACATACGAGATTAAATAAAGTTATAAAATGGTAGGGACATTTTTAGAGGGGAAAAATAATCAGGAAATAAGAGAGCACTGGGACAGATGAAATATCCACCGAACAATTTAAAGCTGCAGAAGAAGAGGCAATTAAAGTGCTAATCGTTCCTTGCCAACAATTACAGAACAAAACTATGAGGTACAGAGATTGGAAAAAGGTTTATGCAGCGATAGGGATTTCAAGAGGAAAAGTTGATTTGGAACAAATCCAACCCAAGAATGACATAGAACAATCCAGCCAATTTTCATTTCTTTGTTTGCTTATATGTGGTAGACAGAATCTTGCCAGACTATACCCTTATTACTCCCATCCCAATGGATATAACCTGGGAGATTCTAGGCAGTGGCTATCCTAAATCTCTTCCTGTCTCCTATCCAGTTCTGGGTTGTGCTATTTCTTGCCTCGCTCCCCCCTCCTTGGAATGGGCTCCCCCCATCTGGGAAACTGTAGTCCATCATACCACCTTCCTTTCCATAGGGACCATCCCTCATACATGCATAGGGATGTACATCAGATAGCATCTCCTTAAATGAACAGTTTATTTTGCAGCTGCTGAGTTGAGTCAGGAAAAGATACAGGTTTGGATTGCTGGCTAGCCCTAATTTATAGGTTACTCTTCTGAAGACAACAAAGTCCACATTCTGGACTGAGAAGACCACTGCTTTGAAAGAGGGGGTCAAAGAGGCCATCTACATTAAGACTGAACAGCCCTCTTTCAACAGAGGGATATAACACCATCTGTG
The DNA here is from genome assembly GCA_015471245.1 of Laticauda colubrina. Lineage (NCBI taxonomy): Eukaryota > Metazoa > Chordata > Lepidosauria > Squamata > Elapidae > Laticauda > Laticauda colubrina. The sequence goes on from BLBF01007790.1 coordinate 2,096, forward strand.
TCCTGTTTAAGGGATGCGGTGGCTCAGTGGCTAAGACGCTGAGTGTGTCGATCAGAAAGGTTGGCAGTTCGGTGGTTCGAATCCCTAGTACCGCATAACGGAGTGAGCTCCCATTACTTGTCCCAGCTTCTGCCAACCCAGCAGTTCAAAAGTATGTAAAAATGCAAGCAGAAAAATAGGGACCATTTTGGTGGGAAGATAACAGCATCCTGTGTACCTTTCGCATTTTGTCATGCCAGCCACATGACTGTGGAGACGTCTTCGGACAACGTTGGCTCTTCAGCTTTGTAACGGAGTTGAGCAATGCCCCCTAGAGCTGGAAACGACTAGCAAGTATGTGCAAGGGGAACCATTACCTTTACCTATTTCCTGTTTACAACACAGTCCTTTCAGCAGTTCCAAGAAGATTCCACAGCCATTGGCACTACTCAGGTGGCCCTGAGGGCACAGAGAAACCTCCAAGAGGCCTCAATGACTCTCAGAAAGAGAACTAATGACCAGATGATGACAAAGAATATAAAACCTTCCGTCTCCCACCATTCAGCCAGAACTGAAGAAGCTTCTTGGGTGAGAAGAGATTCGCTTAATGGCCGTGTTATTAACAACTGCAAGTGATTCACTTAACAATCTGAGCATAACAGGTCATAAAGTTGGGTGTGGTTCATTTAACAAATGTCTTGCGTAACTACAGAAATGCTGGTCTCTTCAATTGTGGTCATAAGTCGAGGACTATGGTGGCAAGAAGGTTTATTGTTGGCAAGAAGGTTTATATTGTTGGCCATCCAGGTGGCAAGAAGGTTTATTGTTGCTTTGCTGATTATGGCAAAGGCACTGATTGTGAAGATCATGTCAAGAATCTGGAATATGTTAAGGTTAATGGATGTCTGAAGAGTCTGTAAGAATGAACACAAAAGCTATTCCAAGAACTGAGCTGGGAGAAACAGAATAGCTCAGAGTAGGAAAAAGGAGGAGATAAATGTAGATAATGCCCCGAAATCTAACGATCTTCAGCAGTAGAGCACTGCCATGATGGGGAGAAATGTAAATAGTTTTTTGTTGTTGTTGTTGTTGAAATTGCAGGTCAAAACACAGAAACATCCTAAGATACAAGAAAATCCAAGTAGTTCTGGACTTACAACCATTTATTTAGTGACTGTTCAAAGTACAACGGCAATGAAAAAGTAACTTTTGAATGTTTTTCACACTGAAGATCTTGCACCATCTCTCTGGTCATGTGATTGAAATTCAGGCATGTATTTAGGATAGTTGCATTGTCCCGGTGTGATGGGATCAACTTTTGTGACCTTCTTCCAAAATTGTGCCATAGGTTCACCACCATTTCAGACAAGTGACTGTCCAATCTCTTCTTTAAAAATCCTCTCACAACTTCTGAAGGCAAACGGTTCCACTGGTTAACTGTCCTCACTGTTAGGAAGTTTCTCCTGAAACTTCTCCTTCAGTCCTTGATTAGTTTCCATCCATGGTTTCTTGTCTGGCCTTCTGGTTCTTTGGAAAATAATTTGACCCCCCTCTTCTTTGTGGCAGCCCCTCAAATATTGGAATACTGCTATCATGTCACCCCAAGTCCTTCTTTTCTCTAGACTAGCCATATCCAATTCCTGTAACTGTTCTTCATATGTTTTAATTTCCAAGCCCTTCATCATCTTCTCTGTACTTTCTGATTTCTTATAATGCTCCAACAATGCAGGATATATTCTGACAGCAATGGGAGGGAGAGCCATACCCCAAGATTGGAAAAGTTGAAATCAGAACAGGAGTTTGTCAGTGAACAAGTGGAAACAACAAGCAATTTTGTTTTCTAGAGCTCAGAGAATAAAGATGGATAGAGTGCTGAAGAAACCAGCAGATTAATCCTGAAAAGGAAAGCCTGTGTCCAGAGTGGATCATGGATTTGCTTCATAACTGCACAAGTTGTTTTAACAACCACTGCAAAAAAAGGTCATAACATTGGATCAGCCACATGACTGATCCAATATTTACAACCATCACAAGTGACAGCTATGATGGGGAGGCGAGGCTTCCTTATGATTGTTAACTGGAGGACTGCATGAGTCAGAAAGAGGGTTGTGAAAATATTTACAGACCCTTCACATCCTGGACATAAATTGTTTCAACTCCTACCCTCAAAACGACCCTATAAAGCACTGCACAACAGAACAACCAGACACAAGGACAGTTTTTTCCTGAACGCCATCACTCTGCTAAACAAATAATTCCCTCAACACTATCCAACTATTTACAAAGTCTGCACTATTATTACTATTAATCTTCTCATCACTCTTTATCACCTATCCCCTCCCACTTGTAACTATGACTGTAACTTTGTCGCTTGCATCCTTATGATTTATATTGACTGTTTTCCAGTATGATTTGATTGCTTATTGTACCCTATGACTATCATTAAGTGTTGTACCTCATGATCCTTGACTCTTGACGAATGTATCTTTTCTTTTATGTATACTGAGAGCATTTGCACCAAGACAAATTCCTTGGGTATCCAATCACACTTGGCCAATAAATAATTCTAAACTCCCCCCCCCCCCCAAATTACCTACCTATATTGTTTCACAATTCCAGGCCACAGGCTATTTGAAGATATCGCCACCAGCCCCTGTATTCCAGAGAAATCATTTCTGTGCCAGTTTATTCATGAGGAGGCAAATCCCAATCCTTCTGCCTTTCCCCACTCCCCTCTAATAGCTGACAGCCCAAGGGGTCTTTTGATAAGACCCCTACCCGAATGAGTGTCACTGATTAATTAAGAATTCCAAACCTTATTATATACATCAAGGTCAAAGAAGTAAAAGACAGCTGGAAAGGGAGAGAAGATAAAGAAAGATGAATGGAAGAATTATTTCTGAAGAGGCTGACTTTAGCTAGCTGTTCTCAAAAGACACCGAGAATGCATCTCCGCTGATAGAAAAACTCCCAACAGCTCAGATCATAGTCTATAAAATAAATCAAAAATTATACCCCATTGGTCCCTAGTTTGCTATATAATTCCCAGCTTGGATTTCATGGCTTAGAGCTTCTCCTTGTTGTGCCCAATGGGAACAAAGACAAGAAGCCAAATGTGAAAAGCCCTCTGTTTTTTTTAAGCCTAGTGAAGAAGCAAATCTCCCCCCCTACACACACACAATTGGGTCTTCAAAATTTGATTTCCCAGGGGTTCAAATGTCCCTGCTGTTTTTACCTGGGTTGACAGATTCAATTTTATTGACAAGCTGGGTTTCCTCCCCCCTCCCTCTTCCTTCATAGCTTGAGCCCCAGACATGACAAAAGCCCTTTGTGGTTTGGAAGATTTTTTTTTTTTTTTTTAAACCTACATACCAGGTTTTCTGAATGTGGAAAGCTTGCTAAGCACAGAGATCTGTGAAGCCACATAGCCCAAAGGCAAGATGGTATACTCTAGAGCTCTTTATACAGTAAATCCCTTCCCTGGTTTAGCCCTAGATTCATTGCATGCAAAATGTCTTCATGGTTTCTTCCAATCCGGACTTTTATTTTATTTATTTATTTATTTATTTGATTTATATTGATGCCTATTCGCCCATGGTTACTCGAGGCGGCTTACACAATGTAAAATCATATTGAAACAAAAAATAAAAATAAAGACAATAAGAACTAACAAAAAGAATCAACTACATTAGCAAAGTACAATAGAACAAAATTTGGGGAAAAAACCCAAAACCAACCAATTTCCACCTACCCCCACCCCGATGACAGCGGGTCACACTAGCCATTTGATGGGTTCCATCCCTCTCTGGGTTCCCCAGGCCCGCTGGCAAAACCAGGTCTTCATTACCTTTTGGAATAGTATTAATGAGGGAGCCATTCTTATTTCTGGGGGAATGATGTTGCAGAGAGATGGAACCACCAGAGAGAAGGCCCTTCTTCTAAGTCCCACCAAGTGTATCTCCCTCAGGGGTGGGACCCCGCAGCGTTCCCTGCCTCCTCACTCTAATGGGTCAGGTAGATGTCACTGGCAAGAGATATTTTCTCAGATAACCCAGACTCAAGCCATGAAGGGCTTTAAAGGTGCCAACAGGAACCTTGAATTGCGCCCGGAAGCAAATTGGCAGCCAATGCAGCTCCTGCAGGAGAGGTGATACATGTGCACACCGGGATCTGCATAAAACCATGCGGGCCGCTGCATTTTGCACCAACTGGAGCCTCCGGATGCTCTTCAAGGACAGCCCCATGTAGAGCGTGTTGCAAAAATTTTGCTGAGGGTTTGTTTGTTTTTTACTGTTTTTCACAGTCACTGAAAAGGTAATGGGTGGAATGTCTATGGAGATTCTCAGTCATCCAGGTCATGGTTGTCCCAAAGGTGCTTTTTCAGGAGGTAATTGGACTTTTTTTTGGTTTTCTTTGAAGACGTTTTGCTTCTCATCCAAGAAGCTTCTTAAGGTTCTTGGATGAGAAGCGAAACATCTTCAAAGAAAAAACAGAAAGTTCAGCAGCCTCTTGAAAAAGCACCTTTGGGTGGTGCTTTGTATAAGTTGAACCGCCTCTCCTCTGTGGCAGCCCTTCAAATATTGGAACTCTGTGATCACGTCATCCCTAGATTTTCTCCAGATTGGCCATATTCCATTCTAGCAACTTTTCTTCATATGTTTTAGTCTACAGGCCTTTAATCATCCTAGTTGCTCTTCTTTGTACTTTTTTCCCCCAAAGTCTCAACATCTTTAGTAATGTGGTGATCAAAACTGGATGCAGGACTCCAGGTGTGATCTTACTGAGCTCACCAAACACCTAGAGGAACAAACACTCCATGCTGTTGTTAAAAAAGACTTTTCCAGTCCACTATGTCTATGTTTCCAAATACAAATTTAAAAAAAAATTAAAATTCACTCCAACAGATGAGGCAGCAGAGTATATCGAATAAAGAATGACAGGGTTGAATATTTAAACTTCATTGGTGTGAAGTTCCATACTGCGTATGTGAACGCTGCTTCTCATCTGCATTATTACGAAGAGCAACCAGGGTGATTAGGGGACTGGAGGCTAAAACATATGAAGAATGGTTACAGGAACTGGGCCTGGCTAGTCTAGTAAAGAGAAGGACCAGGGGAGACATGATAGCGGTCTTCCAATATTTGAGGGGCTGCCACAGAGAGGAGGAAGGGGTCAAACTATTCTCCAAAGCACCCAAAGGCCAGACAACGAATAACGGATGGAAACTGAACAAGGAGAGATTCAACCTGGAAATAAGGAGAAATTTTCTGACAGTGAGAACCAACCAGTGGAACAGAAATTGCCCTCGGAAGTTGTGGGAGCGTCATCAGTTGAGATCTTCAAGAAGAGATTGGACTGCCATTTGTCAGAAATGGTGTAGGGTCTCCCGCTTGGGCAGAGTGTTGGACTGGATGACCTACAAGGCGCCTTCGAGCTCTTGTATCTGAATCACACCTCAAACTCCACAAAACAAACTTTAAGCCTTAGCATAATGTATTGCATGAATCCTGCCACAAAATTCAGCAGCGCCCTAGTTTGAACGTGCTCACCCCCAAAATATGTGCAAGAAACTGTGCTCTTAAATAAAGGCTGGTTTATGGCCTAGTCCCGTCCATGGACCAGTACAAGGCCAGGGCATGCCAGAAACCGAGCCCCACAAACAAGAAAAGCCCCATCCGCGGATACAGCAGACATGTGAAACCACAGCCCCTCCAGTCTGCAGAAAAATCTCCACAGAAGAGAAGGTGCCCCAAAGGTTGCAGGCCGCTTGTTCTGTATGGAACTTGGTAGGTTCCAAGTCCCTCATTCTGATTGGCCGAAAAGGCCACTTACGGATTGGTTCACTAAGAAAGCCGCCAAGCGGCGGGAAGAGTTAAACAAGTGTCATTGGCCACAAGCCGGCAGGCAAGCCGCTATATAAAGGGCTGCCGCGGCTTGGGCTATGTTCCGTATCTTTTTGCCTTGCGAGTTGAAATAAAATAGTTGTTGTTTGGAACCCGGTCTCATGTGCTTCTTTCCGGACGGAACACCGTTGGGTCTCTGGCATCAGTGGGTAGAAGTGAAAATCCAGATGATGGTTGTGATGGCACCTCCATGCTGTTAACATCTGTCACAGGTGAATTCCCCTATGTATGTCCCGGTGTAGCAGATCCCATCTGCTCTCATATAAACAGAGCCTGAGCAGCCAAGTTATATGTGTGGTTGCCTGTAGCCTAGAAATAAATTACATTACAGAGAAACAGATTATTTGTGGGAACAGATGTCCATTACTCTCCGTGCCCATTTAAAAGAGAGCATTTAATTTCCATCGGTTATATATACAGAAAAGAAATGTTAACTTGAGGTATTTGGCTTCTTACTCAGCACACAAAGGAGAAACTTGTGAGAATGTAAGTAGTCCTGGACTTACAACCATTCATTTAGTGACTGTTCAAAGTTGCAATTGTTCTGTATGGAACTTGGTAGGCTCCAAGTTCCCTATTCTGATTGGCCAAAAAGGCCATTCGCGGATTGGCTGTTAGAGAACCAATCCGGTTAACCCGCCAAACGGCGGGAACAGTTAAAGCGGTGTCATTGGCCACAAGCCACGGGCAAGCCGCTACAAAAAGGGCTGCCGCAGCTTGGGCTGTTGTTCCATTACTATTGCTTAGCGAGTTTAATAAAAGAGTTTATTGTTGGAACCCGGTCTCACACGCTTCTTTCCGGACGGAACAGCAATGCCACTGAAAAAAATCTTGACTTGTGTCCATTTTTCACACTTATGACTTTGCAGCATCCCCATGGTTATGTGGGAGGTTAAAATTGGGAGGCTTGGCCCCTAGCTCCAGAGGTGGCACTTAGCAGGTTCTGACCAGTTCTGGAGAACCCGTAGCGAAATTTTGAGTAGTTTGGAGAACCACGAATGGAAATTTTGAGTAGTTCAGAATATCACTTCTGACTGGCCCCGCCCCCATCTATGATCTGCTTCCTGAGTCCCAGCTGATTGGCTGGGTCTTTTGTTGCCCTGCACAGGAGAACAGAGCTGGAAAGCAGGTTAGTGGAGTGAGAATGGAGATTTTGCAGTATCCTTCCCCTGCCAGGCCTATCAAGACATGGCCACAGAACTATAGTAAAAAAATTTTTGAATCCCATCACTGTCTGGCTCATACTGTGTTTTCCTGAAAATAAAACCCAACTAGAAAATAAGCTTGTAATGTAAGCCCTATCCCAAAATAAGCCCCAATTAAGATAATCAGACAGACGGACACATGTAGTTGCTGTATTTCCCACAAAATAAGACTTAACTAGAAAATAAGCCCTACAATGCGTCTTTTGGAGCAAAAATTAATCTTGAGACCCAGTCTTATTTTCAGGGAAACACAGATATTTATGATGGTTGCAGTACCCGGAAGTTATGTGATCAACTTTTGTGAACTTCTGACAGGAAAAATCAATGGGGAAGTGAGATTCACTTAACAATTGGGTTACTAACTCATCAACTGCAGTGATTCACTTAACAACTAAGGCAAGAAAAAGCCATAAAATCTTCCTCCTTTTATTTTCCCCATGACGACAATCAGTGTGCAGTGTCAGCAACGAGAATTGTCTATCCCAGGAACAAATGTTCATTTTTGCACCTGGTATCTTGTGCTCAGGACTCTGCTAAAGGCGTTTGGCACAATTCACTTAACAACTTAGCAACAGAAATTTTGGGCTCAACTGTAATCGTAAATTAAGGATTACCTGTATCATCTGCATCAGTATCATTGATTGTCTTTAAGGGAAAAAGAGGTAGTCCTCGACTTACAACCACAACGGTGGCCAAAATTTCTGTTGTTAGATATTTATGGTGAGTTTTGGCCCATTTTAGGACTTTTCTTGCCACCATTGTGAAGTGAATCCTTGCAATTGATACATTAGTAGCCTGGTTGTTAAGTGAATCTGGCTTCCCCATGTCAGAAGGTCACAAAAGGGGATCAAATGACCCCGGGACATTGCAGCCATCATAAATGAATCAGTTGCCAAGCATTTAAATATTGGTCATGTGATCATGCGGATGCTGCAATGTCCCGGGGTCATTTGATCCCCTTTTGTGACCTTCTGACATGGGGAAGCCAGATTCACTTAACAACTTAGCAACAGAAATTTTGGGCTCAACTGTAATC
>BLBF01007796.1:0-10691 GCA_015471245.1 Laticauda colubrina
GCAGCCGTCCCTTCACACGTAGCCAAGCTGCACTAAAAGCCTCCAACACAAGAACAGACTGTTGCCAGCCAATCAAAGCCACAAAACAGACAGAAGAAACCAGGAACACCAATCAATCAAACTCCAAGTCCAATGAAACAGGTCCAGGCTCCCAGCCAATCAGAATGAACCAGCCTCAAATTTAAAACCAGGAGCTGTCAGACCCATATCCATACAGAAGCCTGATGATGGCAGATGAGATTCTGCTGAAACGTTGCTACAACTTTAACAGAACTACAATGACGTGGGATAATACCCGAAGGAAGCTGAACAGCACACACCCGCGAAAACTTAAGAAAACATATATATATATATGGATCTTTGTTTATTCGGTTATATCCACCAAAGATCCACATACAAATACCCGCGAAAACCTCAGAAAACATATAGATAGATAGATAGATACATAGTTAGATAGATAGATATATTTATTTATATATTTATATTTATATATATATGCTGTTCAGCTTCCTTTGGGTATTATCCCACGTCATTGTAGTGCTTTTAAAGTTGTAGCAACGTTTCAGCAGAATCTCATCTGCCATCATCATGCTTCTGTATGGATGTGGGTCTCACAGCCTTTGGTTTTAAATTTGAGGCTGGCCTATCCTGATTGGTTGGAAGTCTTGGTCTGTGTTTATTGGACTTGGAGTTTGATTGATTGGTGTTTCTGGTTTCTTCTGTCTGTTTTGTGGCTTTGATTGGCTGGTAACACTCTGTTCCTGTGTTGGAGGCTTTCAGTGCAGCTTGGCTTTGTGTTAAAGAATGGCTGTTATCTATTAGGAAGCTAGGTTTCACCTGGGTGCTTGGTGGGGGGTGTTTGAGCTGGAGGCATCAGAGTGAGTCTATTTGTGCTCAGGTGTTTGCCTGGTTTGTGGTGTGGAGATCTTTCTATTTGAGAGTGCAGGCTTCCAAATGATTGACAGTCTGCTGGAATCATCTCTTCTATTATGCTTTCAGGTCTTTTTTCAATCTCTTTGGCTTCTCTGATGATTCTGTGGCTGGGGTTTTCTATAGTGGCTAGGGTTTTAGTACCACTGAAGTTGATGCTCTGACCTGTGGCTTTTATGTATTGGACTAGTGAGGAGGTGTGTTCCAGCTTTTTTACTGCATTTTTGTGTTCATCTAGGTGGGTACTTATTCTTCTATTGGTCTGTCCAATGTATGTGGCCGGGCATGATGCACAGGGAACTTCGTATATGCCTTGGTTTTCCAGGTCAATTTCTTCTTTGGGGTTTTGAAGGATGGCTGCTATTTTTTTGTCTGTTTTGAAAGCAGTCTTGATGTGATGCCTGTGTAGTATCTTACTGATTTTATCTGTGGTACCTCTTATGTAGGGCAAGACAGCTGTTCCATAGATCTGTTGGTCTTCTAGGTCTCTGTTATGTCTTGGTGTGTTTTTGTGGATCAAGTTGGTGATTTTGTTTTTGTGGAAGCCATTGGCTGTCAATCCTTCAGTCAGGGTGCATAGTTCAGTCTTTATATGTGTCTTATCTGCCAGGCGTTTGGTTCTGGTAATTAGTGTTTTCGCTATGGAATTTATCTGTGCTGGGTGGTGGTGGGATTGGACGTTGAGGTAGCGGTTGGTGTGTTTTTTCTTTTGGTATATGGTATGTCCCAGTGTGCCATCTGTTCTTTTGTAGATTAGTACATCTAGGAATGGTAGTTGTTTGTTTATTTCCGTTTCCATGGTGAACTTGATTTTGGGGTGTGTGTTGTTTAGGTGTGTTAGGAAATTGTTTAGGTTTTCTTTTCCATGGGGCCAAATCACAAATGTGTCATCGATGTATCTTAGCCATAGTTTGGGTTTGTGGGTGGCATTAGCCAGGGCTCTAGATTCGAATTCTTCCATGAACAGGTTTGCAATGACAGGTGACAGTGGTGATCCCATAGGGGCTCCTTCAATTTGCTTGTATCTTTGTCCTTTGTATATGAAATATGTGTTGGTTAGGCAGTGTTCTGTTAGTTCCATGAGGTCTTTAGCTGGTTGGTATTTATTTTTGATGATTTCAAGAGTTTTTTTTATTGGGACTTGAGTGAATAGTGAAACCACGTCAAAACTTACAGGCAGATCTTCTTGTTCTACGTTTAGATCTTTGATCATTTCTAAGAAGTGGTATGAGTTTTGTACATATGAAGCTGCGGTTTCAGCATGGGGCTGTAGTTGTTTTGCTAAGTATTTAGCTAGGTTTTGTAATGGTGCTCCTATGGAGCTGACTATGGGTCTGAGAGGTATGCCTTCTTTGTATATTTTTGGGAGGCCGTATAATTTGGGGCAAACACCTGCGCAAAAACAGACTCCCTCTGATAGCTCCAACCCAAACACCCCCCACCAGGCACCCAGGTGAAACCCAGCTTGCTAATGAATAGCAGCTTGCTAATGAAGAGCAGCCATCCCTTCACACGGAGCCAAGCTGCACTGAAAGCCTCCAACAAAAGAACAGAGTGTTGCCAGCCAATCAAAGCCACAAAACAGACAGAAGAAACCAGAAACACCAATCAATCAAACTCCAAGTCCAATGAACACAGATCCAGGCTCCCAGCCAATCAGAATGGACCAGCCTCAATTTTGAAACCAGGAACGAACTCTATACAGAAGCCTGAGGATGGCAGATAAGATTCTGCTGAAACGTTGCTACAACTTTAACAGAACTACAATGACGTGGGATAATACCTGAAGGAAGCTAAACAGCACACACACACACACACACACACACACACACACACACATATATACATATATATATATATGTTTTTTTAGGCTTTTGCGGGTACTTACATGTGTGCTGTTCAGCTTCCTTCGGGTATTATCCCACGTCATTGTAGTTCTGTTAAAGTTGTAGCAACAAGAATCTCATCTGCCATCCATACAGAAGCCTGATGATGGCAGATGAGATTCTGCTGAAACGTTGCTACAACTTTAACAGAACTGCAATGACGTGAGATAATACCCGAAGGAAGCTGAACAGCATATATATATATATTTGTTTTCTTAGGCTTTCGCGGGTACTTACATGTGTGCTGTTTAGCTTCCTTCGGGTATTATCCCACGTCATTGTAGTTCTGTTAAAGTTTTAGCAACGTTTCAGCAGAATCTCATCTGCCATCCTCAGGCTTCTGTATAGAGTTAGTTCCTGGTTTCAAATTTGAGGCTGGTCCATTCTGATTGGTTGGGAGCCTGGATCTTTATTCATTGGACTTGGAGTTTGATTGATTGGTGTTTCTGGTTTCTTCTGTCTGTTTTGTGGCTTTGATTGGCTGGCAGCACTCTGTTCTTGTGTTGGAGGCTTTCAGTGCAGCTTGGCTCCGTGTGAAGGGACGGCTGCTCTTCATGAAGAACAGAGTGCTGCCAGCCAATCAAAGCCACAAAACAGACAGAAGAAACCAGGAACACCAATCAATTAAACTCCAAGTCCAATGAATACAGATCCAGGCTCCCAACCAATCAGAATGGACCAGCCTCAAATTTGAAACCAGGAACTAACTCTATACAGAAGCCTGAGGATGGCAGATGAGATTCTGCTGAAACGTTGCTACAACTTTAACAGAACTACAATGACGTGGGATAATACCCCAACACCATCTCAAGGTCAAAATCCTCGGAACGGAATGCAATTTCATCCCACTGTTGAAGAGACCATTACAGAAACAGCTATTCAAATATAATTGGACAATAAGAGTCTATCAAGATTGAGGAACCATGGAGGAGCTGGACAGGGAAAGTTAACGAAGAAAATCTGACACACAAATCTTTAGTTCTGGCTCTGCTATGTTGTGATGCATTTGGTTTCTAATAAAAGTCTCCCTTTCACTACAAACTGAGTTGAAGATCTTTCTTTGTTAAGGGAACAAGTCAATGCAGGCCTGACCCTATCATAAATGAATTTGTTATAATAACCCACAATGTAGGTCAATCTGAAACATTGCCATTTATAGATATGATTTATATAGAAATTGAACAGTCTATCTGTGGAGGCTACGATTTCTCCATCTCTCTCTCTCTTTTTTTTTATGAACAATCACTTCTCATATTTAGTTAAATTGGTTTTCCTGCATATTACAGAGGATTGATACAGATACAGATAATCAGAGTTGGAAGGGACTTTTTTGTTCTTCTAGTCCAACCCCTGCCCAAGCAGAGTCCCTACACCATTTCTGACAAATGGCAGTCCAATCTTTTCTTGAAAGTGTCAAGTGATGGCGCTCCCACAATTTCCAAGGGCAAGCTGTTCCATTGGTTGACTGTTCTCACTGTCAGAAAGTTTCTCCTTATGTCCAGGTTAAATCTCTCCTTGTTCAGTTTCCATCCATTATTCCTTGTCTGGCCTACAAGTGCTTCAGAAAATAGCTTGACCCCTTCCTCCCTGTGGCAGCCCCTCAAATATTGGAAGACCACGATCATGTCTCCCCTGGTCTTTCTCTTTACTAGACTAGACAAGCCCAGTTTCTGCAACCGTTCATTGTATGCTTTAGCCTCTGGTCCCCTAATCATCCTGGTTGGTCTTCTCTGAACTTTTTCTTGAGTCTCAACATCTTTTTTATAGCGTAGTGATCAAAACTGGATGCAGTAGTCTAGGTGCGGTCTTACTAAGGCTTCATAGAGTGGTTTTAGTATCTCACTTGATTTTGATTGTATCCATTGGTTCATGCCACTTAGGATTGCATTCGCTTTTTTGGCTGTTGCTGTGTTCTACTGGCTCATATTTATCTAGTTATCCATGAAGACTCCAAGATCCCTCTCAGAGTTTCTGCTATTGAGCCTGGTTTCACCCAGTCTATCTGTATACTTTTGGTTTTTCTTGCCTAAGTGTAGGACTTTATTTTTCTCTATGTTGAATTTCATTTCATTAGATATGGCCCAGTGTTCTAGTCTGTCAAGATCTATCTTGATCTTGAGCCTATCTTCTGGGGTGTTAGCTATTCGTGCCAGCTTAGTATCATCTGCAAATTTGGTAAGTTCCCCTTCTATTCCCTCATCTAAGTCATTAATGAAGATATTGAAGAGTACTAGGCCTAAGATGGAACCTTGTGGCACCCCACTGCTTACTTCCCTTCATGTAGACTTGGACCCATTAAGGACTACTCATTGAGTACAGTTTTCCAGCCAGTTGTGAGTCCATCTAGTGGTGATGCTATCTATTCCACTTTGTTCTAGCTTACTAAAAAGGTTGTCGTCTACTTTGTCAAATGCCTTGCTGAAATCTAAATATATTATGTCATCAGTATTTTGCTGGTCTACTAATTTAGCCACTGTGTTGAAGAATGAAATAAGATTGGTTTGGCATGATCTGTTTTTAACAAACCTGTGCTGACTGCTAGTTATTACTTTACTTGTTTCTAGATGTTGGCAGATGTTTTTTTTATTATCCTTTCCACTATCTTCCCGGGTATTGATGTTCGGCTGATTGGTCTATAGTTTCCTGGGTCTGTTTTTTTTTTCCTTTTTTGAAGATGGGAACCACATCAGCTCTTTTCCAGTCCTCTGGTAGTTCCCCGGTGCTCCAGGATTTTTGAAAGATATGGTGCAGTGGTTCTAAGATGACCTCTGCCAGCTCCTTTAAAACTCTGGGATCTAATCCATCAGGCCTCAGTGATTTGTTTTCATCAAGATCTTATATTTTTTTGCTTATTATTTTATTTTATTTCTGGTCTGTCTTTTACAGTTATGTTTTTTGGTGGGTTGAGCTATAGTTTCTTTTTGCATGAAGACAAGAGGCAAAGAATGAGTTAAGCAGTTCTGCTTTCTCTCGATTGCTTGTTACTTCCTTGCCATCTTCTCTCCTTAGTGGACCGACTGTTTCCTTGATTTTTTTTCTGTTATTTATTTGTTGGAAGAAACTTTTTTTATTATTTTTGACTTTTGTTGCAGGTCTTTGTTTTTTCTGAGCCTTTTCTATCCTGACTTTGTCTGCAGATTCTGGCTGTCTGCTGATATTCTGCATTAATTGTATGTCCTTCTTTCCATTTTTTGTACTTGTCCTTTTTTTATTTCAATTTGCCAGAGAGATCTTTGTACAGCCATGCTGCTTTCTTCTTGGATTTTTTGTTTTTCTTTCTCAGTGGTATTGTGCTGGTCTGGGCTTCTGTGATCATACTTTTTAGACTTTCCCAAGATTCTTGAGTTGTTTTCCCCTTTAGGATTTTCATCCATGGAATCTTTTCCAAGTTCTCTTTGAGTTTATTGAAATCAGGTCTTTTAAAATCCAAGACTCTGGTGTCATTATGTTCTGTTGCTTGTGTTTGTGTTATGTTGAATTCTAGTATGATATGGTCACTCTCACCCAAGGTTCCTGCAGTTTCAACTTCCTCTGTCACTTCTTCTCTGTTTGTAAGAATAAAGTCCAGTATGGCTGTCCCTCTAATTTCACCTTCTAACTTTTGGACAACAAAATTGTCAGCTAGGTTAGTTAGGAATTTATTTGATTTCTCACTTGGTGCAGAATTAGTTTTCCAGTTGATATCAGGATAATTGAAGTCTCCCATTACTATTGTTGTGTATTTCCTGCATATGTTTGTTAGTTGGCTGGCAAAAAGGACATCTATTTTTTTCTGCTTGATTGGGTGGCCTATAATATGTACCTATTGCCATGTCACTCTTGTTTTCTTTTATATTGACCCATATACATTCTAGGTGGTTTTCATCTTTGGTTTCATGTGTTTCTGTAGCAATATAGTGGTGCTTTACATTCAGTGTAATTCCACCTCCTCTTTTATGGGGTCTGTTGGATTTCCATTTCTATTATATTATGATTCTGGAATTTAAAAATTCAAAATGCTTCATAGCTGAGCCTATTCCAAGAGTCCTATTGAAATGCCTATTGGTTCTCCCATTGAAACAAATGACTACATTGTAATATAATTTTCTTCTTGCTTGATAAAGAAATTATGTTTACATCATACCTGCAAAGCATCCAATTTCTGCAAATGTGTTCCTCCTCCTCCTCCCTTTTTTTCCATCTCTCCATCCCCCATTTCCTCTTGTGGGTTGCAATATCACTTTGGTTGTATCTTGAGGGTTCAGTCTGAGGTAATGGGTCACTGATTTCATTTATTTAGCTCATCACAAAGTGCAGTTACAGCAAAGTCACCTAGTGTGCTTTATTCCACTGAAGCAAATAACACAAAGAAGCAACATAGGTATTCTTCTTGGAAAAACATTGTCATTTATTTGGCTGTGTACATTCCTTATAGCAGTCAGTTTTGATGGACACTTGCTGTATTTTATAGACAAAAGTAAATACTATCTTTTGGAATTGATTAGTTCTAAATTATAGAATAAGCAATTTTTATATCAGAGCTATACATATAGTTGAGATATGGAATTCAGTCTGCTTTAAGAGCAATCACATTTTAGGTATTCTGGATACTTCTGGATTTATTTTTCTACTTTTTTTGAAAAATATTTTATATATAGGATATATAAGAGTATGTGCACAGTTCTGAAGACATCCTTTGCTTTGATCACATTGTAAACAAAGCACCCATTTGGAGTTGCTTTACAAGGCAATGCTGTCTCCCCCTTTTTAAAGAGAAATGAAATGGTTTTGTAAAGTTGCTTTACAAGGCAATGCTGTCTCCCCTTTTTTAAAGAGAAATGAAATGGTTTTACAATCTTGTTCCAGTTGCTGGGCAGATGTGATACCACTGCAAGCAACCCTGGATGAGAAGAACATGGATCCATCTAGAAATGTATTTAAGGTCTTCAAGACTAGGCTGCCTTGCAGCATAGACTGAAGATATTCAAATTGAAACCTCCTGTATTTGCTATGGAGGAGGCACCATATTCAGGAGGAGGAAAGAAGTGGAAACCAGAATTTTGATGATCCCTTATGAAGTTTGAAATGTCTTTGGCATGTGCCACATTTTTCAGGCTTTCTGCATGTCTGGGGTACTTTTCCAAGTGGGCAGCACATAGGCAATCAGCATTGTTCACAGTATGGTAATGGACTCAGGAGATAATTTTAGGTATGAGAAGGCAAATGTGGGCATGGTTGTTAATTCTTCTTAGAAGAATATGGTAGCTGGGATAGAGAACAAAAGAATCATATAATGTTTAGGGAGCTTTCATTTTGAGGAAGACTTGTCCATCATTGCTCCTAACTTTCTTTCTGTCACTTTTTCACTAGTATCTTTAATCAAATCTTCTATGAGCTGTGAACAGCCTTGAACAATCAAAGAGTAAGATTGCACTGATTGTATGCTTCATTCACTGAGGGAATTGTCCCATACTACAAAGTAAGGTAATACATAATCTAAAGGGGCTTGGGGAAATCACATTGAGGGTGGGGAGAATAGTTTGTCAAAGAATTTCATTCTATGACTGAAATGGTTAAGCCTGAAGATAATGACAATGATTTGTTTGTGGTCTTTAAAGATGAAGTTGGAAGTGTTTTGTGACTTTACTGTTAAATCAGTGAATATGGAAACATATAGCTTTATTCACTCATTCATTTGGATTAAGATGAGTACACGAAGAACCATGCTAGCTGATCTTATATACTCTAAATTAGTAATGAAAAAAAAACAAAAAACTCTGGCCCTTTTCATCTTCTTCTCCAGACCTGAGCTTTGACTTCTCTAAGTCTCAGAAGTAGGAACAAAAAAGCTCTCAACTGCATTTAGTAACTGATTGGAAAAAAAGCATCTCACAGTTTTGTGCTGGAAAGAAAAAACATCTAGTATGATCAATGAATACTTTTAAAAACTCACATGCTGGGGACATTTGGGGAATCACTGCTGAGGTGCGAAGACTAACTATCATTCCATTCCATAATCAGCCTTCTCTCCAAATAATTCCTTCAGAATTGATTCTTTGTACTTAGTTTTGAAAAAAAAAATCCTCCATTTGGTCTGTAAAGATTTTAAAATGTCTGATCATTTCAAAGAAGTATTGTCTTAGAGGAGTTTGGGGGTTTGGGCATGCAAATAAGTGGAGGTGATATATATTGATTGCTATGTGTATGTATAAAATAGAAGAAATTTTTTCCTTCATTTTTTTTCCTTCCTAGAGTTTTCCTACAGATGCAGGGTTTGCCCTTTTTTTTCTTTTTGTTTTACTGGATTAACTAAGTGTTGAAGCATTGGTTGCAAAGGGAAATTATCATGTCATGAGTTCAAAGTGAGTGAGTGACCGATAGTCACCCAGCCATCTTTCAAGCCTAAATGGGACTGGAACTCAAAGTCTTTGGGTTTCTAGCCTTGTGCCTTAGCCAACTGAGTAATAAAAAAGACCAGGTAGTGAGTACATAAATGATGAATGTGTGTTTGCATGTAGCTCCCGCAACTATGTCCAGTGGGTTGCTATTTGTATATGACACCATGGAACTGAGTTGGTAATAAGAGTATATGACCTGGGGTGCCTATATATTAAGTCAATTTCTAGTTTAGCAGAACCTAATTTCCCCAAAGCCAGGGAAAAGTTCTCAGTAGGTATTCATTACTACACTACTATACATGTAAATAGAGCAACAGACACATACCCTTCATGCAGAGATGGGTCTTGTAAACATAATTAATAAGACTTCTACCTAATTCAGAAACACTCTTTTAAAGAGGGTTCAAATTAAAAACACCTTCATCAATGTGGATAAATTAAAAAGCTTTTAGCTGAAGGTGCAGCCATATTAATGGACTAATTGCCATGGAGCAGGGATGGGTGAGTAGGGTGATAGGAGAACAAAACAAATCAATTATAATTTGGAATAATGAAAATGTGGAATAGCACTGCTGTATAATAAACAAAGGAACATTATGGTATGAGTGCATGTATCTAATATTGTGTCACAAGAAGCAACAAAATAGGATCCATTAATGTTCTATTATAATTTTGCTATATGCCTGGACCAATGTTTCCTGAAAGTCATCAATCTCAGTTTTAGCAAAGAAACATATTGCTAGCACACTAAAATAAACCCTGTTTTTATTTTCAGCATATCCATCAGCTTTTAAATAGGCAGTAAAAGCACTAATGATGGAAAACTGCACCAAGAATTGTGGAAGAATATACAAGAATATAGTTTAAATTTGGACACTGGCACTTGGCAGCAAGACTTATTGTTCTTTCAAGAAGCGTTTGCAACCAACTAAAAACCAGAAAGGAGTTTTAGAAAAGACAAATTGGTTATTTACACTAGATTGCTTCTATCGCCTTACTCTTAAGTGTCCTTCCAGCTTGGTTGCTA
Source organism: Laticauda colubrina (assembly GCA_015471245.1). Lineage (NCBI taxonomy): Eukaryota > Metazoa > Chordata > Lepidosauria > Squamata > Elapidae > Laticauda > Laticauda colubrina. The sequence continues at coordinate 10,221 of BLBF01007796.1, forward strand.
TATTATTTTCTAAGTAATTTCCTAGTAGATAATTTCCCCCAGTCTGCATCTCTGAGTGTCCTTCCTTTCTGCTACCCTATTTTCTTACAACCATTGTGGAAAGATAAATGAGGACCTAAAACTCTTTAGCTGGCTGAACAGACCTTGCCCTCAGGATTCCAAAGTACTGTACACTTAATTTAAGCTGCTAGAGAAAACAGCAAGGCCAGGTTAACTTTCTTTTTGTATTTACTTTTATGTGTAACATATATATTAATCAACAGTCAAATTCAGTTTGCCAAGTAATTTAATGTTGAAGTAAGCCATAGTTGAACTTTCTGAAGAACAGAGAGTCTGGACAAGATTACGTATCATGTCAGAATTTAAAAACTCATACTGTGTTCATGATATATATAGAGAAGGAAGCTAAACAGCACACATGTAAGTACCCGCAAAAGCCTAATAAAACACACACACACACACACACACACA
>BLBF01007813.1:0-11114 GCA_015471245.1 Laticauda colubrina
CATGAAGAGGCCAAGAGAAAAATCTCTAATCAAATATCTGATGACATACTGGAAAGCTTACCACCAGAGGTTCTTAGCATTGAAGGGGCGGCTATTTGCTATTACAAAGATGATATCTTCATCATAGGTGGATGGAAGAACAGTGATGATACTGATAAACAATATAGAAAAGAGGCCTACCGCTACTGTGCTGAGAAGAAGCGTTGGCTGTTACTTCCTCCTATGCCTCAGCCTCGTTGCCGTGCTACAGCCTGTCACGTGAGAATCCCCTTTCGGTCCTTACATGGTAACCAGAAATATCCAATGCCACAAAATCTAATGTAGCAGAAGGACCGGATTCGGCAGATGCAAGAGATACACCGACATTCCTTAAGTTTTGGGAGAATGCCTCGGTCTCAGATAGAATACTAGCTTGAAAAATAGTCACAAAATTGCTTAAGCATTGGAGACAAAGCTTTCTTGGTGTTAAGTGTTTGATCTGGATTATAAGCGTTACATGGAAAATTGGTGTATAAATATGAAGGCATGCAGATGTAGAAAATTCTTAAGAATCTATTGGTTTCTTCCCAGATGTGATCCAGCTATAGAATCCAACAAAAGAATTGTTCTTGCATTTTTTGAATGTGTTTAGGTTGTATAAAATTATATAAGAATTCAGCAAAACCTTGTTTTTCCTTCAATTTTGTATTGGCCTTGCATTTTGTGTATTGGATCGTCTCATCTCACTTTAAATGTTATACAGGTCATGTGAAGTATTTATTTGTTTTATAATTCTAATGTATACATGAATAACCATTTGAAGGTTTTCTTAAGACATTTTTATCTGCTTTTGCAGAGATATTTCTCTTTTTAATCCTGTGAAACTACTTATTTCTGACAAATGTGGAGATGTGCAGTACTTAACAAGAGGAGTAAAGCGCACTCGAAGAGTTTCAAAATGTTTCATGATTGTAATATTTTATACTTTTATTTATCTAAAAGCACTTGAGGTTGTTAAAAGTGTATTGATAAAAAGAATAAAATTTTATTATTTGGATCATTTGCATTTATATAATGAAAAACTTGTGAGAGGTATCTTTAAGAACCTAATTTTTAGCAATGACCACTCTTTTTTTTTTTTTTTTTGTAGTCCTGGTTTCCCATTCATTTTATTGGTTCTCAATATTCCAGCCTTATAGAAATGAATGGAAAGACCAAAAGAATACTAATTCATAACTGAAACAATTGGGAATGTATTATGGCAGGATTAAAGCTGCAAAATCTCTTGGTGTCAGTGTTTATGTAATAACCTTAACTACCATCTGATCCATCTTCAACCTTCAACCTTTTTTGTCTTAATGATATACCATTCCTTATGTTGCTAGTTATGCAGTTTATGCAGACAAAATCATGTAAAGCGCACAATATTTAATATAAACTTATTGGTCCAACAGAATATTTAATTTTACATCCATGAATAATTTTGTTCCATTATATGTGTCCCAAGGTGTCCAACACATTACTTGATTCCTGTGGCAGTGTTGTAATGAAATTTGCTTTGCTATCATTATGTACTCTCTTTCAGAACTGAAAATATGTATTCACAACATTTATCCTGTGACTACAAATGATTGAAATGGCAATCACGTAATGAAACCATCTTTGTTTAGATAGAGCAAGATAGAGTGCCTCTTAATGTTCTTTTTACTCTTAGTATCAGAAATGATAGTGATAGCAATGCCTGAGGAAAAATGTTTCCAGAAAAATCAAACCATGATGCACGTGGTCATCAGATGGTATGCAAGCAGAATCTTAGAAAAGACTGCTTCTTCGTCTATAACTATTTTCTGAGAAAGATCTAAAACTAGATCTATTTTTCTAATCTTATTTTTTCATCTCTTTAACTATCCATATTTATCCCTGAGAGCACAAGATGAGACAAGGTGAAATCAATATTGAAGAAATCTATAGGGCAATATTATCAAATATGGTGCTTGAAAGTAAATGAAGAGAGCTCTTAAAGTCTTCATCCAAAAAGAAATCGCCAAACAACATGTGAACAGCTAAAGGTAGTCCTTAACTTACAACCAGTAATTTGACTATCATATGCAGTCACAACGGACAGAGCTGGTGGAGCACTTCCAAGCATCATAAAACATGCCAGTCTCCCCCCATCCCATCACATGATCACATTATATATGGTTGCCAAATGGCATGTGATCACTATTTGCTACATTCCAATCAAGAATAATTGTAGCTTAGGGTTGAATTGAGGGGTTCTTGGTGCTCTCTGAATTTAGTTGCTTTCTTGCAAATGTTTTATCAGCCAAACTAGGAAACATCATCAGTGCTAATGATGGTGATCACTGGCACTGGTGATGTTACCCAATGTCTGCAGAACTACCAAGATCACAGGGCACCAAGGTCCCTTCATTTGCAATATTGGTTGCCAGTTTCCCAGAATGTCATTGGTGGGAAAGCTGGCAGGGAAAGTTGCAGATGGAGGAGATACTGGATTTCAAGTGTCTCCCTCAACTTTGTTAGGGATTTTCCTTCTTGCGTGCTAAAAGAACATGGTGAAAATGCTAGCAAAGACCAGTATTCTAAGCATTTAACATTGGTCCTCACTAGTGTTTTCCTCTTGGGAAGGGAAAGCACTCTTTTACCAGCATTTTCCCTACCAAATGCTAGTGTTCTGAAAGGCTCAAAATACTGGCCACCTACTTTCTCGGAATCTTTCAAAATATGTATTTGCTAGCATTTTCACCTCTGGAGGAAATCCCTCGGTGCACTACGCACTGAAGGAAGAACCCTGAAATTTGGGAAAAACATTAGTGACCACCATCTTCCTTGGTAGTGTGGGGAGATGGCCCAAGTCTTCCAAGTAGTTGGAGGTCTGGGCTATCTCTCCGGCACCCCACCTAACAGTCCCTTGACTGTAACTGGGGGAAGGAGGAATTGTGTTCACTGAGTGAGGTAATGATATAGCTTGTTTAATGATCACTTAACAAATTAGATTCTGGGCACAACCCTGGTCAGAAAATGACTGCTTGTTTAAGTGACTGGCATTCACAACAACATCCTTGTTACAACATTAATATTAATGTTATAACATTAAAATAAAACAGTTAAAACAGACTCAACAATTTTGGAAGCAAAGCTAAGAAATGCAGTGAAAGTCAAATATATACCTAGTATGAAATTTTCAAATATTTAATTTCAGATAGTAGGGATGTACCTATTCTATAAATTCAATCTATTTAAGATTAAAGGGAACGCCCAGCGATCTAAGAAAAACTTCAGTTTCTCGACAATTCTAACTGCAATTTCAATTAAACCATTTTAAATTTTCCACATGTGTCCATGCTTCGAGCTGGATAATATTCTTCTATATTTCGTAATAAGTACATCTTAATTGTTTTGTGAAAAGACCTTTATAACCCTGCAACTTTGGAATGTCAAAAGGCTCCAATAAAGCCTTTCTTCACCATAAAAAAGTGGTTGATGGAAATGCTGTATCTTTAAGACAGACAAGCAACAATAATTGGGCAGTTAATGTCTCTTATCAGACACTTATTTTAATATCAGGATACTTACATCACACAGGTTTAACTCCATCCTAGCCCCCAGTACAGTTCTATAATAAAAAATAATATTAGGAAGGCAATAAAGTGTTAGGAAAACTGGACATCCATGCACTTGCAGGATTTTTCCTAGTATCTCAGACATGAATTAGGCTTATTTCTGAATCTGTCAGTATTGATTAATCTGTAACATTTTTTTAAATTGAAAAAAAACACTAGTATATATTCTCAGAAGGTTCTCATGATTGGTTAGAAGATTAGAAGAGTTTAAAAGATTACAAGCAACTAGGGAAAACCCGACTTGCAGAAGCCACCTATTAACAGCTAAAGAGAAAATAAAAGTAAGTGGAGTGCTTTAAGCTTTCTGAATATACCTACTGTATAGAAACAGCAGCGCCCCCCCCCCCCCCGGGCTGGGGGACAAGAAACAAGTCCAGGTCTCTCAAGCCTAATTGGCTGGGAAACATCTGGGCCTCCCAGGCAACAGCAGCTTTCCAGGACATTGCAGCATCCTGAACTCATAGGGGCTTATGTTGAATCTTCCCCCATCCCCGTGGGGTATCTTTACACTCCTTGTCCAGGACTCCATTTGCTTAACGACCTGCACAGTCAGTTAAGGCCCACAACTGGGAGAGCTGTTACTGCAGTTGTTGAGTGAAGGAGTCACCTGATTTCTCAATTCTCAACCACTCCGTGATTGCGATTCTGGTCATAGGTTGAGGACTATATAATACTGAGTGCTACATTCTCAAATATAAATTCCTTTTTGTGTTTGAAACTCTGTTTCACTAAGGCTCATCTTTCACAAGCTAAAACATCAGTAACAATGTTATTAAGATCATCTGCACAGCTTTGCTACAAATGACACATTGGTTAGTTTTGTAACCTCTACCACAAAAAATTACAAAATCAAAAATATTTTAAATTATTATTTAACTCTGACAAAACCCATTTGCAAGAGTTTCCATAAACAATGACATTGTTATAAGCATCTTTTATCGTGCAATCACAGTAGGCAAATTATATTTGATGTTGGAGAAATAATTCAGGAGAGAAGTGGAGAGGTTTCCTCAGTAGCAGAAAACTGGAAATATTGGCTCTTCTGTAGAAAGTTTTGTGAAAGTATAGAAACAGCAGGTTGTAAGCCTAGCTTTTTCTTCCATCGATACTGTTAAGGTAATTCCCCGTTAGGAGAATGAGCGCATACAGGGAGATGTATGGAGAGTAGTGTTGGAATAATACACACAGTGCACACAGATACACTGTACAGTAAATGTAGGTTTTTACTTCCAGAAAGGTTTAAGCAAAGTTAAAAACAATCAGTCCAAAATCATTCACAGGTAAATCGGTCAGGTTTCAATCCAGGGGTAATCCAGTAACAAAGTCCAATGTCAAAAACAATGCAGTATCAGACTTATATCAAATCCAAGAATATCGGTCAATTAGGAAGAATGGCAATACTCTCCAACAGAAGAAAAAGAGACTCACAAAAGGAAAAAGACTCACAATCTCTTCTGAGACTAAGACTAAGACAAACCAGGTTTCTAGCTCCATCTTATGGCCATTTGAGAAACCTAATTACACTTTTGCATTTTCTTAAATGCAAAATAACAGTTTTAAAATGTCTATCCTGGTTTATATATTTCTAACCCAAATACCTGTTAGGTGATTTATATTCCTAACAAATACATTTTGCAATTGTTTCCCCCCCCCCCCACTGATAATGACACAAACTGATACTCAATTAATAAGCCAAACTGATAATTTGTTATAATAGTAGCATTTCATGTAGCACACCATGTTAAATAATGGTGTGTATATGTCCTTGATTTTATATATATATTCGGAGGAAACTATCCTATAAATTGCAGGTTTGCTATTACAGCTAGTCCATGCTTTATAACCAAACATTTAGCAATACTTTAAAGTTACAACAAATCCCCTCTGACCCGGTTCTGAAGTTTCAGTGTTCACACACACAAAATCATATGATAGATTTAGAGCACTTGACAACTGGCTCACCTTTATAGCCAGTTGCAGCATTCCAGGGTCATATGACTTCACTTTACAATATTTTTAGCTGGCTTACAAGGCTTGTTTCCTGCAAAAATCACCATAGGTAGCCCTCAAGGTAAAAATGGCCATTTAATAACTGTTCAAAGTCATAAATGCACCCCAAAAATGTATTTATGACAAAGTTCAGAATTGTGAACAACAAAAAACCTCTGCAGTATCTGTGCTCTGTAAGTCGTGCCTGAAACTTTTTAGTCCTGCAAGTGCCCTTTGTTGCCCAGTTATAAGCAATGGTTGGTATATATTTCCCCCTGCTCACATGACAAGTCAAGCTCAGGGACTTTGCAATTAGCACATGTTTTTTCTTCTTCTCTTCATTGCCGCCAGCTGAAGGACTAGATAAATGAATATCTCTCACTGCTGGTCTTCCAATTCATGTTATCAATTTTGAAGACTTCTCGGGAATCTTCCTGGGACTCTTCCTGAGTTTCCCTGGTCCAAAGTCTTCGCTCTTCCCCTTGGCATGGGGGCCGTGCACTCATCTGCTCAATGGCCGGGCTGACCTCATCTAAAGCACAACATAGGCAGGCGAGCAGGCCAATCTGGGGCTCTGAGCAGGGCATCCCCTCATGGATGGGGCTATGCATTCGTTGGTCAGCTGCTAGTTAGGGAACCTACATGGCCTAGGTCCCAGGATCCTCTTGGGACAGAATTTCCTCAACTCAGCATTTAACTCTGTGGTCGCCCAGTACCACTCATTTAGCCGAGAGGGTAGGCCACGGTATGCACAGGCCTTCTGCAGGCCTCTATCAAGCCCTGCTTTGAATCAATGAACCAGGAGCTGTTCTGGCCAATGCTATAATTTGCCAAGAAGCCAGCAGAATTCCGGAAAATATTCCAGCACCTGGCGAAGCCCCTGCTCTAATGCCATCAACTCTACTTCAGCCCGCTAAGTCTGGGTCACATCAAAATTGAATTGTAAAGTTTCCAGCAGCAGGTTAACATTTCCCAACTCCCGAGTGTTGTCTCTGTACAGATTTACTACCCCGTCTGCCATTTCCCCGTCCAGGGCCATTCACTGCATCTTCCATGGCCCACTGGCTGGGCTATAGCTGTTCATGTGACTAATGACCTTGCGTACGAATAGAGACAATAGAGCATGGTACCTGTCAATGTGGCTCTCAGGTATGGTGGATCCAAATTGGTGGCTGTAATCAAGAAAGGACCCATACTATTCAGTGCAAGCTATCAGGAAAAGGAGTTTAGTTCGAAGTGCTTCAAGTTTATTACATGGTAAGATTTTAAATGGACACCTAACATTGGAACCATCATTAAAAAGGCAAAACAAATAACGTTCTTCCTGTGTCAACTTAGAAAATACTGGCTTTTCCTAATACTGTTGATACAATTCAACAGAGAAATTATTGAGTCTGTCATTTGTATTTCTGTAACTGTCTATATTTGGTACAACAACCAAACAAGAAGATAGAAATACCAGTAGTGGGATTCAAAAATTTTACTACTGGTTCTGTCGGTGTGGCTTGGTGGGTGTGGTGTGGCTTGGTGAGCGTAGCAGGGGAAGGATACTGTAAAATCTCCATTCCCTTGCTTTCCAGCTCTGTTCTCCTGTGCAGAAGAACAAAAGAAAATCCAGCCAATCAGCTGGGATTTGGAGGCAGAGAATAGATGGGGGCTGGGCCAGTCAGAGGTGGTATTTGCTGGTTCTCTGAACTAGTCAAAATTTCTGCTATCGGTTCTCCAGAACTGGTCAGAACCTGCTGAACATCACTTCTGCCTTTAACTGATAGTTAGGACTCCAGAAAAAACAATTGCAATCAACATGCCTTCCACTAAGGACCTGTATATTGCACGACCCAGAAGGAGGACTGAGAAAATATCTTGCAGACCTCTCACATCCTGGACATAAACAATTTCAACTCCTTCCCACAGGACGCTGCTATAGGGCATTGCATGCCAAGAGAACAAGACAAAAAGACAGCTTTTTTCCTCATGCTTTCACTCTGCTGAACATCTAATTACTACAGAACTGTCTTATATCTAAGGATATTTATCTATTTTGTATGGCTGTATTGCTATTATCTTTCTAATTTTTTCTACTGTTTTTTCCTATTGGTATTTTATGATTATATTATTTTGTTGTTTATATGTACAGCGAGAACTTATGCACTGGAGACAAATTCCTTGTGTATCCAATCATACTTGGTCAATAAAGCTATTCTCTTGGAGTTTCCAATTGACGTCGGAGCAAGACGGTTATGGATCCTTTGTGTATTGCGAGAGGATGGCAGCCCCCTCGCTTGATCCAAAGGAACCTTTCTGACTGGAGTAAGAGAGGACAGTCATTATGACCAGAGTGAGGCTGGGACAAAGAAATAGGAAGTAATAACTTTGCAAAATCATGTTTGATCTGGCAAGATTTCCCACCTCCCTTAATTTCTACTGTGGAATTAAATTCCCTAAGAAAGCACTTTTGAAAAGTGGGACTCTACAGAATAGGAAGAAAGGAATATTTTCCTTTCAATATTGTGTCAAGTGAAATTTGGAGCCGATGACAGATCCAAACCAAAGAGAAGGGTAATAATTTATTATCTAATAGTATAACAATTGTTAAATGACCACTAATTTACTGATTCATTGAATTGATAGAGATTTAATACTGTATAATTTATTATCTAGTCGATTGATTGATTTTTTTTAGTAATAGCCTTACTCTTGATTTGTTCTCTAACTTATCATTTAACATTTATTAATTACCAACATTCATTAAGTAACTGTCTACCTATCACATTAATTAGCTACTGTAATTGTTTAGTGTACTATTGTCATTAACCATGCCAGCCAAAAATTCCAAATCCTCTACTACCAAACAACAACAGAATAATATCTCTACCAAAGACTTCCCAGACTCCTGCACATGCTTCAAATGTCTTGAAACCATCAATGAAAGTGAAGATAACATCAAATGACACCTATGTGACAATCAAGCCCACCTTGCCTGTTTAAATTTAAACAAAAACCTAGCTGATCTCCTAAATCAAATACATTCCTTTGTCCATATCCATCATGTTTTCTAAGCTAAACAAACCAAGAACCTTGCCTGACAGAGTTGATAGCATAGAATTACTCATTCACTCAGTAGAAGAATGTTTAGCAACACATTCGAAACATCTATGCAAGCAAGCCTAACCTCTCTTGAAAAAAAATATATAGCACAGATAAGCAAATACCTATCAGCTCAAAATCAAATCCCAACTCAACAACCACTTCCACAACTACTACCTCAACTACAATCACAATTACAACCAAAACTAAACACCAAACCACAGCCACAAATAATTAGTATCCCATCAAATAATTCCACAAATGATATCCCCTTACTCATCAGAGACATCATGGAATGTGATCAGAAATGTCCAAGTGCCATCTTATTTGGTCTTGAAGACACCAACGAATGAGACGACATCATCAAAGTTCGCAATATCATAAGCAACTCAAATACAACAAACATCTCTCCTGGAGATATCATTGAAATAACCAGAGGTGGCCCTGAGTGCAAATATAATGATGGCTCAGTGATGCCAAGATTTTGTAGAGTTGTTTGCAAAAATGAGTCCAGCAAACGTATATTCATTCATACAATAAATGCCATTGCAAAAACCAATCCCACCCATAAAAAACTTCACTCAAGACCAAACGTATCCATACTGCAAAGAATCCACTCCCATGAAGTCTGCACAGAACTCAAATATCGTCTAGACAATGGAGAAAATGACCTGTACATTGACTACCATGCTGATTGCATCAAAAGAAAGTCACACAATCCACAACTCCGCATCCAACCCTACCTCATCCAACCCACCATCACTCAAAACTAGGCATGCATGCCCCTAACTACCTCTATTCCAACTGCAACTGGCCTTAAATGCAAGCTACTCAATGCAAGAAGCCTTGTAAATAAAATATCTCAATTTCTCCTCTTACTAAATATAGCTAAATTCAACATCATATTTGTCTGTGAAATATGGCTCCCTGACTCCATTACCACAGTAAGAGACTTTCATGTTTACTGATCAGATTGTAAAATTCATAGAGGACAGGGTGTTGCTATCTTCTATAAAAAGTCCCTACATCTAAAAAAATATCCAAGTTACCTGGGAGCTTGCTCTTCCTGAGACCATCATCTGTGAACTGTCCTTAAATATCATATTTCGATTCTTACTATGTTACAGGGCCCCTGATTATGACATAAAACACGAACAAGTTAAATTCACTACTAACTTGTACAACATCCTGCCCACATGCTTTTATCTTTCTTGGCGATCTTAGTCTACCTCATATTAACTGGACCCTAAACAAGTGTAAAAATGAGCCCATACATGCAACCTTCTACAACGCTGTTACAAATCTGGACTGGAACAACTAGTAACCAACAATACTAGTCTTAACAATTGCCTCGATCTCATCTTCTGCACTAGTTTGAATTTAATTTATGGATTACAAATTAAAGAACCCTTTTCCAACAGTGATCACCAGATGATTGACTTTTGTCTCAACATACATCCACACAGAAATCATCATAATGACAGGATCCCCAATTATAACTTCAAAAAAGGCAACTATGATCTTAGAGACAACGATCTCTAATCCCTTGATTGGCAACTTCTATTCACTGAATGCAATACTGTTGAAGAACACTACAACATATTTTTACATGAAGTCAAAAGAGTCATCAAACTATATGTGCCAATAACAACTCCCCAAACCAGAAAAAACAAATTACCCATAACAATAAGGAAGCTTAAATCATAAAAAGAAATCACTTTGGTGGAAAAAAAAATCTGGTCACATTGCCAATTTCAAAAGCAAATACAAAACTTTATGCCACCAGATAAAAACTGAATGCACCAACTATCACATTAGACAAGAGGAAAACCTTCTGCACACCAATTCCACTCACGCTTTCTACAATTTTGTAAACAACAAAGACTCAAGGTCCATCCCACTCCTGAAATGACCTAATGGTAAAGACTGCAACAAAGACACCATTAAAACCAATCTCTTCAACACATTATTTGGCTTAGTATTTGTAAACAGCAACTGATCATGCCCACTATTTCCTAGTCAAATCACTGACAACTACAATGATCTAATACATATCGATTTTACAGAAAACAATGCTGAAAGAGCATTATGCAATCTAAAACTGTCTCTATCTATTGGACTGGACGGAATATGTGCCTACTTCTTAAAAAAGCTATCCACTGCCATAGCTGAACCTCGAAGCATAATCTTTGAAAAATCCTTCAGGAAGAGCTCCTTGCCATACCTATGGTCACTAGACACCGTCATCCCCATCCTCAAAAAGGGAGACTCCAGCTTAGTTGAAAATTACAGACAAATCTCTTTATGCTTGTTAAGCCTGGGTTCCCCAACCAGGGTTAGGTAGACAAGCTAAACAGAATGTGCAGCATTAGTCAGATAGGCACACAGATAAATGAGTGAGCTAAGCTTGTATGT
>BLBF01007821.1:0-11394 GCA_015471245.1 Laticauda colubrina
TGAAGAAAGGGCTCCAAAGCATTTCTTGTACATAATCTCAGCTGTATTACAGTCAAGTCGCCTCCAGATCAGTATTCTGCCTGTATTAATGATGGAATCAGAGGAAAAGTACCTCCTTCAATCATCTAGAGAGGCCTCCTGGCAGAAGAGGCTGGACTCACCATTCAAGCCTTACCCTCCATGGTCTCTTGCTCATGGCGATGTGGTGAAAATGCTTTGTAAAGGCCTTTTGAAAAATTGCCTTTTGAAATTCCAGCCGTGACCCGGGAGTGGAATCGAACAGTTTTTTGATCCCAAATGAGGCGCATGGAATCTCAATTCAGTCGAACACATTCTTGAAGGGAGAACGATAAAAGAATGTAAAACCTTCTCATAAGACCTGATGCTTCCAGAGGTGGCAAAACCCTCTGTGATGACCCGGGGCGTGGCACAAAGGCAACAGAGTCAAATAAGCAAGAAGAGTCCCTTTATTATCTCCAACTTTGCCCCCATTGTCCAGGTTACCTTCAGCTGGAAAAAGACTCCCAGGAATAGTCTTTTAACTGGAGAAAATTTAGTCCAAAACAAGAGACATACAAATTGTAACTAAAAATCCAAACAAACCAAGCTGCAGTAATTAACAGGGCAGGAGAAGGAATTTCAGACTTGAAAGCACAGCAAACTCACACAGTTGGGAAAATGCCAGGAACACAGATAAGCCATGACAAGACCAGATAAATTCACAATTTGCTCCCAACAGTTTGCTGTGCGCAGCTTCCCTTTTTAAACACTGTGTTCCCAGCTGCAGCTAATGAAGGGAATCAGGGCCCTTTCCTCCCCCGTAAGTCATGCAATCCACGTTGCTCTCTTCTCTGTTCCTCCCTGTGTGCCCTAGAATGAAGGGGGTGGGTGGGCCTGGGTCTTCCTCTGAATTCCCTCTGCCTTGCTCTACCTCTCCCTTGCTCTCCCCAGCTGGACTTTGCCCTTCCCCAGTTTCTTCCACAACCACTCCCACTCCATGTCAGCTGTTTGGCCTCCCCCTCCAAATCAGATTCCGACGGGCATGACACTCGCGTGGTCAGAACTGGATGATGGAAAACTAATGGAGTCTCCTGGAAAAGGGAGTGGTCCTGTGCTATGCAAATTACATTCCTCATAACTTAATACAGGTAGTCCTAGGCTTACGGCCACAACGTTTCTTGTTACTGAGTGAGACAGTGGCTAAGTGAGCGTTGCCTTATTTTATGACTTTTCTTGAAAGTGTCTATTAAGTGAACCAGTGCAATTGTGAAGCTGTGAAGTGAATTCGGCTTCCCCCATCGATTCTGCTGGTCAGAAAGTTGTAAAAGGGGATCCCATGACCCACATAAATACAAGCCAGTTGCCAAGCATCTGAATGTTGGTCATGAGACCTTGGGGAATGCTGTCAGTATGAACAGTGGCCCTAAAGTCACTTTTTTCAGTGCCATTGTAACTTCGGTCACTCAATGAATACTTATAAGTCGAGGACTATCTGTAGTAAAGGATCTTGCAAAGCTCGCAAGCTGAATTGTGAATGCATCTCAGGGTGGACAGAATCACCTATCAAAGGTGAGGAACTATGGCCCCTTTATGATATGTGGACTTCAGCTCCCAGAATTCCTGAGCCAGCATGGGGGAATTACAGGAGTGGGATTTTACCTGTTCGGACCGGTTCTATAGAACTAGTTGTTACTATTTTGTGCAGTTTGAAGAACTGGCAAATCATGCCACTGGCTGGCTTCTGCCTGGCTGCCCAGCCCAGTCATACCTTAGCTCGCATGCGCATCATCCAACTTGCCTGTGTTCTGCCTTCGCTTAATTTATGGTAAGTTGCTGGTTTTTTCCCCTGACGATCAGCTGTTCTGACTATCAGCTGTGTCACGTGATTTAGATTGGCTAGAAAGCAGGAAATCGTCGGATGTCTTGCTTTCTAGCTAATCTTAAATTGCTGTTGTACTGCTTCGCCTTTGCCCAGGAGGCTTCCCTGAGGCCCAGTCGGGTGGTATTCAGTGGATTGGAGTGGTAGGAGAAGCGGCCTGAGAGCAGAGCTGAACCTTCCTTAGGACTGAAGCTTCTCTTCTTCAGTGCAGACTCAGGCAGCAGATTGCAGGATTTGTGAGTGAATCTGTGGTTCTGCAAGCAGCTCAATCTGTCTGCCTGCTTTGCCTGATTTTGGGTAAAAGTTGCTCTTTTTAAAAAAAATTTAAAAAAATCAATATTTAAAAATATATACAATATTTACATACAAGCCATGCCCAATCAGTCACATGATCACCAAGCTACACCCACAAATTAGGGTACGCCCACAGAACTGGTTGTTAAGAAATTTTAATCCCACCCCTGGGGAACTATGGCCCCTTTATGAGTTGTACTGGCTCAGGAATTCTGGGGGTTGAAGTTCACAGGTCATGATTCCTCACCCTTGACCTCTCTCATTTTGGAGAGCAAAAACAGCCTTTCCTAAGTAAAACTTGGTTCTATCAGGACATCTCCAAGGAAACTAGAGATAAATCGGTCTCGACTGTTTCTATTCCATTCTCATGCTTGGCGGCATTTCACACAACCAGTAGCTAAGGGTACCACCACTGACTGGCCCAACCTCCAATCTATTCTCTGCCTCCTGAGTCCCAGCTGATCGGCTGGGTCTTCTTTGGTTGCCCTGCACAGGAGAACGGAGCTGGAAAGCAGGTTAGTGGGGTGGGGAGGGAATGGGGATTTTGCAGTATCCTTCCCCTGCCATGTCCACCAAGCCACACTATGCCCACAGAACTGGTAGTAAAAAAAATATGAATCCCACCCTTGAAACCATCCTTCCAAGCAGCCTCCATGGTTCCAGTGTTGTTCTCCCCACTTGAACTGAACCCAGATGCACATTTCTTCCAACAGAAGTCCACAAGACATAAAATGCCCACATCGACATAAAATTCCCCACTCCAGCCTTAAATGGAGCACAAAAACCCAACCACTAGATGGTGATAAAGATACAAAAATCTCCATGTGTTCCATTTATTCAATAACCAGTATATGGTACCTGCCACAGCCAGTTTAGGGTAGTGGTCAAAGCATCAAATTAAAAATCTGGAGACGGTGAGTTGTCATTGCACTTTAGTCACCAAGAGAGCCCGGTGACCTTTGGCCAGTCCCTCACTCTCAACCCTAGGAAGGAGGCAATGGCAAACCACTCCTGCAAATTTTTGCCAAAAATAGAGAGCAAGAAGAAAAAGAATATTGTAAAATATGGGATTTATTTTATCAATGGCTAGATAAGAAAATAGAGAAATAAAATATACTATAATATAATAATAAAGATGATACATTTTAATGATACATTATATTTGATTACTGTGAAATGAAATAGACATTGTAAAAGTTGAGATTTGCTCGAAAAGGATGACATGAACTTATAATCAAAGTCTATTAATGGTTTGATAGCAACATAATATGATATGGATAGCTGATTTACATGATATGAATTTTAATTTAGGAGGGAAAGACTTAATGTTGTGCACAAGAGATATGTACCAACCAACACACCGTACAATGGAAAGATGATTTTATTTGGGGAAAAAAAAGTAAGAATTTTTTTGCCAAGAAGAGAAGAGCAGTGCAGCAGTTTGGAAGTGAAAGGACATTCCAACTCTTATCTTTGAAAGATTGTAACTAAAATACCAGGGCTTTCCCCCCCGCCCCCCGCAAATGTATTTTATTGGAGAACGTGAATGATGACACCCAGCCTGTGAACGTGCTCAATTGGAGAATCTGGTTTATGAGACACCCAGTGGGGAGGGGGGGAAACAGGGTCACAGGTGATTGTAAATCATGTGTGCCAGAGTTGGCTTCATACAGGGCAGTGCTAGTCTGTCACCTCTAATAAATCCTTTGAAGTTTTCTGAAGTTTGGCTCGAGAGTCATGATTTAATGAGGGCAATTGCTGGAACCCTGACACTACCACCGATTTAGTGGGCGTGGCTTGGTGGGCACGCTTTGCATGCGCCACGCACATTTTGGGTGACTGGTCCAATCATTAGAACTCACTTGTCTCCTGGTGATTGGCCCAGTCACCCAACCACCAGGAGACAGTGAGTTCTAGTCCCGCCTCAGCCATGAAAGCTAGGTGGGTGACCTTGGGGCCAGTCATTTTAGATGACATGAATGGATGCTTGGGAAAATGGTAACAATCCCCCAAAAAAAGAGGAAGTTTGGGGCATTTCACAATTCAAGAATAAATGAGGATGGTGACCGTGAGAAGCATCTGCTTAGAAAAAGAGGCAATATGTTTGTTTCAAAAATAAGATTTGATGTGGGCTGGACTGAGATGTAGACAAAATGCCTGGAGAAATGTTAAAATATCAGTGTCTTTGTTTAGAAAGTGTTGGAGACAGCTAATTCCAGGAGAAAGTCTGTGTAATCACTAAGAGTCAGAACACTGACTTGAAAACCTGTAAACAAGTGTGCCTTTTTAAAAAAAATTCTGTTTTAAAGCAATGACAGAGAAAAAGAAAAAGAAAACAAAGATAAAAATACATGCATTGCCAAAAAACCAAATTCACATAGAAAATATTTTCTCAATTGTAAAAATACAATAAGAGAAAAAGATATATATCATTTGAGCTGTAAATAAGCTACCATTCTATATATTTATTTAATGTAACTATTATTCATGAAGATACCGATTGCTGATCCATTTATATAACTATCATTTTAAAAAAATAGTTATGTAACAAAAAAAAGGGACAATACATATGGGAAGGCGGCAAATGTTGCCCTTTCAATAGATTTCAGAAAAAATACCAAAATTGCAAGACTCCAGAGGATTAATTTGTTAGCTATGCATGAGCAGGTGTTTGGCAGAATTCTGACTGAAAAAGTAAAAGAGTTGAAAATCAGCAAAATCCATAAATATACTTTATGCCAGACAAGGGAGAACAAAGATGAGATGTTTCTTTTTCAGCAATTTTGTTGAAAAATATATGAACACAAGAAGGAAAGGTTAGTATAATTTGTTAATTTAGAGCATATACAATAAAGTAAATAAACGTAGGTTATGGAAGGTTTTGCACAAATATGAGGAACTATTTGCTGGATATAATAAGAATATGGCGAAAGTGACTGCAATATGATGAAAGTAAAACTTGTAGTTAAATAAGTAAATAGAATCAAATATAATACATCAGTGTGAGATATTTGCTTGGTTTTTTTAGTATATTAATGGAAAAGTATATTAAGGCAAGCTTGGGATGAATTAGGGTTGTGTTAACTGGAAATGGAAATGTATGTGAACTTCTGAGTGCAGATGACAATCTACTTCTTTATGGTTAAGAATTTTATTAAAATTATAATATAACTTTTAAATAGAATTCTTTATTGGCCAAGTGTGATTGGACACACAAGGATTTTGTCTTGGTGCAAATGCTCTCAGTGTACATAAAAGAAAATATACACTCGTCAAGAATCATAAGGTACGACACTTAGTGATAGTCATAGTGAACAATAAGCAATAAAATCATACTTGGAAACAATATAAATTGTAAGGATACAAGCGACAAAGCTATAGTCATACAGTCACAAGTGGGAGGGGATGGTTTATAGTAATAGTAGGGTTTATAGAGGGTTTATAGTAATAGTAATGCAGACTTTGTAAATGGTTGGACAGTGTTGAGGGAATTATTTGTTTAGCAGAGTGATGGCGTTCGTGGGAAAATACTGTCCTTGTCTCTAGTTGTTCTGGTGTTCAGGGCTCTATAGTGTCGTTTTGAGGGAAGGGGTTGAAACAGTTTATGTCCAGGATGTGAGGGGTCTATAAATATTTTCACAGCGCTTTTTGTGACTTGTGCCATATATAGAGGTCCTCGATGGAAGGCAGGTGGGTAGTAATGGTTTTTTCTGCAGTCCTAATTACCCTCTGAAGTCTGTGTCTGTCCTGTTGGGTTGCAGAACCGAACCAGACAGTTATAGAGGTGCAGATGACAGACTCAGTCATTCCTCTGTAGAACTGGATCATGTGGAACCAGGCTAGAAAATATGAGATTGTGAGTTCAAATCCTGCCTTCGCCATGAAAACCAGCTGGGTGACTTTTGGCCAATTGCCTGGCAATGGTATGTTCTAGTACCTCCGTCGCCATGAAAGCCAATTAATGACTTAAGACCAATCACCAGGAGATGGTGAGTTCTAGTTGCTACTTAACCATGAAAGCCAGCTGGGTGACTTTAGACCAATCACCAGGAAATTGTGTGTTCTAGTCCCGGCTCAGTATGAGAGCCAGCTGGGTAACTTTGGGCTAGTCGTTCTCTCTCTGCCCAACCCCCCTCACAAGGTTGTTGGAGGAAAAATAGGAATAATGTGCGCTGGAAATGTTCTGCTGCCTTGAGTTTTTTTGTCGTAATAATAATAAAGGTGGGCTACAAATAAAAGGAACAATGTGGCTCCCATTGTTAGGATGCTGGGTTGGAGGATATTTCTCCTTAATTCAAGTTGGTTCTCTCCTTGATTAGTTTGAAACTCCTTTGAAAAACAAATCTTTTGCAGTAAACTGTGAGAGGGATCTTGGAGTCCTGGTGGACAATCTCCTAAATATGAGCCAGCCGTGTGCTGCAGCTGCCAAAAAAGCCAATGCCATCCTAGGTTGCATAAACAAGATCACAGGAAGTGTTAATACCACCTTGGTAAAGCCACACCTGGAATACTGCATCCAGTTTTGGTCGCCATGAGGTAAAAAAATGTTGACACTCTAGAAAGAGTGCAACAAAGACGAGCAGGGGTGGGATTCAGAGGTGGGATTCGGCAGGTTCTGACCAGTTCTGGAGAACCGTCAGTGGAAATTTTGAGTAGTTCAGAGAACCAGCAAATACCACCTCTGACTGGAGATTTTACACCATTGGTGAGATTCAACCGGTGCAACAACTGGTTTGGTGAGCGCGCGCACAGGGTTTGAAATCCGACCATTTTTGGCTCTAAAACTTCTGCTGCAGCCCTGGTGAGTGAAACAGCTGAGGGGCGGCAATCAGCTGGCCTGCAAAACACAGAAATAAAGGACAGACTAGGGCAGGGGTGGGTAGGTGGGTGGGCCCAACTAACTGCCGGAAATACCGGTTCGCGTGAACCAGTCCGTACCAGCTGAATCCCACCCTTGGACTGGAGGCTAAAACACACACAGAATGATTGCTAAAATTAAGTATGTTCTAATTTGATGAAAAGGAGGACTAAGAGAGACATGATAGCAGGGTTCCAATATCTCAGGGACTGCCATGAAGAAGAGGGAGTCAAACTATTTTGCAAAGCACCAAAAGCCAGGACAAGAAGCAATGGGTGGAAACTAATCAAGGAGAGAAGCAACTTAGAACTAAGGAGAAATTTCCTGATAGTCAGAACAGTTAATCAGTGGAACTGCTTGCCACCAGAAGTTGGGAATTCTCCAGCACAGGAATTTTTTAAGAAGAGATTGGACAGCATTTGTCTGAAGTGGTGTAGGGTTTCCTGCCTAAGCAGGGGGTTGGACTAGAAGACCTCCAACTTCCCTTCCAATTCTGTTATTCTGTTCTATTCTATTCCATTCCATATTTTCTATTCTATTCCATATTTTCTATTCTATTCTATTTTATTCTAAATATTGGACAGATGCAGGAATGTCTCTTTGTCCATGTTATTCTTTGCAACACTCTGTAGAAGCCTAGGTTGGACTCTGAAGAAGCAGGATGGGCAGACTAGAAAGGCCTTTGAATTTTGTTGATTTGTGAGACCATGTGCAAATTATTATGATTATTATTTTTATTTTGTCAAGCGATTATAGGATAACGGGTATAAGCGTGGTTATGATTTCATGAAATTGGTATAGATAAGAAAATTAAAAGAAAGAATAGGACAGGGACGGGAGGCAGGTTGGTGCGCTTATGCATGCCTCCTACAGGCCTCTTAGGAAAGGGGTGAGGTCAGTAGTAGACAGTCTAAGGTTAAAGTTAAAATTCTGCAGACAGACTTGGCTGCTCCTTTGGATATCTGCTCTTTGCTGCGTTTGTCTATGTGCGTTTCTCTCCCCCCCCCCTCTGCCTCCCTCCCTGCTTCCCACTTTGATTTCTCCAAGGAAAGCACAATCTTGCACCTTTTGCCCCTCTGTGGGTTTTTATGTGGCAGCCGGGCTGAACATTTTTAGCACTTCCGAAGCATCCCTGCCGCTTGGTTTATCTCTCCGAGCTTGGCGCTGAATTGCCGAATGCTTTTCCACCCTTCAGCCGTTTCCTCCCTTCCACCTCTGCTCCTCAGCTAAGTCAGCTTGGCCCCCTTGCTGAGAAAGAAGGACCACATGGGAACGGGCCAGAGAAGGCATGACTCTGCTTCCCACAGCACTTGGAAAAGTTAGACCTAAACTCTTTTAACTCCAGAAACTCTCTCATCACTTTTTTTCCCCCATACAAAAAGACAACTGAAGAATTAACAGTTCACCTGCAGATCAAAGCTATATATTGGAGAACCCTTTGTCTGAAATGATGTGTGGTTTCCTGCCTAAGCAGGGGGTTGGACTAGACGACCTCCAAGGTCCTTTCCAACTGTGTTATTCTATTCTATTCCATTCTTATTCTATTCTTCCTATTTTTATTCTTCATTCCAATATTCTATTCTATTCCATTCTATCCCTCACAGGTTGTGCATGCAACTGAATTGTTATTTAATAACAAGCAACAAATGGAAAACTCATCCATGAATATCAGCATTCCTGTATTTCTAAATACAGGGAGTCCTCAACTTACAACCTTTTGTTTTAGTGACAATCCAAAGTTACAACGGCACCGAAAAAAATGACTTATTTTTCACTCTTTTGACTGTTGCAGCATCCGCATAGTCACGTGATCAACATTCAGATGCTTGGCAAATGGCATGTATTTATGACAAACAAATGATTCATTTACCAACAGAAATTTGAGCTTCAACTGTCATCATAAGTCATGGACTACCTCTACACTTCTGATCATTCGAGGAGGAAGAAGTGTTGAATATGTTTGCCACCTTGAATTATTGTAAAAATTTATAAAGGGATATAAATTTCCCCAAAAATAACACTGGATCTTGTGTTAATTTTTGCTCCAAAAGGTGCATTAGAGCTTATTTTCAGATTAGGGCTTATTTTCAGGGAAGTCTGGTGATGATCTTAACTGGGGCTTATTTCTGGGATAGGGCTTACATTACAAGCATGCTGAAATAGCATACTAGGGCTTATTTTCCAGCTGGGTCTTATTTTTGGGAAATGGTATATACATATAAACATACACATATACATGCATACATACATACACACACAAACATACTTACACATATATAGGGTCATTAAAAGATAATATGTGTGCCTCTCTCTCTCTCTCTCTCTGTGAATATGTATGTGTGTATATATTAATGCAGTTCAGCTTCCTTTGGGTATTATCCCACGTCATTGTAGTGCTTTTAAAGTTGTAGCAACATTTCGGCAAATCTCATCTGCCATCATCAGGTTTCTGTATTGAGTTCGTATGTGGGTCAGGCTATCACAGCCATTTAGTTTTAAATTTGAGGCTAGCCTATTGCTGTGCCAGGATGTTTTTTTTCTACATCCTGATTGGCTGGGAGTCTTGGTCTGTGTTTTTTGGCCTTGAAGTTTGCTTGATTGGTGTTTCTGGTTTCTTCTGTCTGTTTTGTGGCTTTGATTGGCTGGCAACACTGTTCCTGTATTGGAGGCTTTCAGTGTAGCTTGGCTTCGTGTGAAAGGACGGCTATTATCTGTTAGGAAGCTAGGTTTTATCTGGGTGCCTGGTGGGGGTGTGTTTGAGCTGGAGGTATCAGAGGGAGTCTGTTTGTGCCCAGGTGTTTGCCTGGCTTGTGGTGTGGAGATCTTTCTCTTTGAGAGTGCAGGCTTCCAAATGATTGACAGTCTGGTGGAATCATCTCTTCTATTCATGCTGTCAGGTCTTTTTTCAATCTCTATGGGTTCTCTGGTGATTCTGTGGTTGGGGTTTTCTATAGTGGCTAGGGTTTTAGTGCCATTGAAGTTGATGTTGTGACCTGTGGTTTTCATGTGTTGGACTAGTGAGGAGGTGTGTTCCAGCTTTTTTACAGCATTTTTGTGTTCATCCAGGCGGGTACTTATTCTTCTATTGGTCTGTCCAATGTATGTGGCCGGGAATGATGCACAGGAACTTCATTCCTATGCATCATGCCCGGCCACATACATATACGAACTCAATACAGAAGCCTGATGATGGCAGATGAGATTCTGCTGAAACGTTGCCACAACTTTAAAAGCACGACAATGACGTGGGATAATACCCGAAGGAAGCTGAACTGCACACATGTAAGTACCCGCGAAAATTAATAAATAAATAAATAAATAAATATATATTTATATATATATATATATATATATATATATATATATATATATATATATGGATCTTTGGTTATTCGGGTTTTCTCCCGCGTAGAATTGGAAGTATCGAGGCAACGTTTCGATGAAGTCTCATTCATCATCTTCAGGCTTGTTTCTTCAGCTCTGTGCTTCTCAGAGTAATGTGAGCTTGCAGCTGCTTCTTCCTTTTAACTGCTAGTGGGGGTGTGACTTAATTGGGTGGGGGTTTGGCTGTGTTCTGATTGGTAGGGGGGTTGCTGTGTTCTGATTGGCTGGGGGTGTGTTCTGCTTAAGTGGGGGCTTGGTTGTGCTCATGTTAGTCTTAGTTACTGGGGGATTTAAGCTGGTGAGCTGTGATCTTGTTGTTTGGCTTCGTGTTCGTGGTCGTGCCACATCTTCATGGTGGGTGTCAGTTTGCTTCTTGTATGGGTCAGAGGGGTTTGAAGCGGGTAGTGGTGCAGCTGCAGTATGGTTTCTGGTTCGTGGTCGTGTCTCCTCTTCTGTATGGGTGTGAGTCTTTTTTCTGTGTGGCAGTGTGGTGGTAGCATCTTGTGTGGCACTTGCGGGTGTGGGTCTGGTGTCATTCTTCATGTTAGTTACTCGTTTATTAATGAGGGCAGGTTTCCAAATGGTTGGTAGGCGGGAGGTATCATCTTGTCTATTCATGCTGTGTGGGCGTTTCTCTATCTCTATGGCTTCTCTGATTATTCTGTTGTTGAAGTGTTCGGTTTTGGCGATAGTTCTGGTATTTCAACTTCGACGTGGTTTCACTATTCACTCAAGTCCCAATAAAAGAAACTCTTGAAATCATCAAAAATAAATACCAACCAGCCAAAGACCTCATGGAACTAACAGAACACTGCCTAACCAACACATATTTCATATACAAAGGACAAAGATACAAGCAAATTGAAGGAGCCCCTATGGGATCACCACTGTCACCCGTCATTGCAAACCTGTTCATGGAAGAATTCGAATCCAGAGCCCTGGCTAATGCCACCCACAAACCCAAACTATGGCTAAGATA
>BLBF01007831.1:0-12258 GCA_015471245.1 Laticauda colubrina
ACCTGGAACCTGTTGGCCAGGATGCCAAAGGCGTTCTCCACCACCCGTCTTGCCCTGGACAGCCTGTAGTTGAAGATCCTCTCTTCACGGGTGAGGTATCTGGAAGTGTATGGCTTCATGAGGTAGGTTCTGAGGGAGAAGGCGTCATCACCCACGATGAAGTAGGGCACATCTTGTGTGTCGTTGGGCAGGGGGTCTAGATCTGGGAAACCCATGATGAGGTTGCATTCCAGCCCACCCTTGAGGTGACTGGCGTTGTATACCTGGGCATCTGAAGCTGACCCGTTGCCTGAAGCATCGATGTACATGAACTTGTAGTCAGCATCAACCATGGCAAAGAGGATGATGCTGAAGAAGCCCTTGTAGTTGTGATAAGTGTACCCTGAGTTGGGCGGAGCTTTGCAGGCCATGTGCTTCCCATCTATGGCTCCAACGGTGTGGGGGAAGTTCCACCTCTGATACCACTGCTCTGCAACTTTCTTCCAGCCTTCTTCAGTGGTGGGACACTGGAGGAGCTCCTCAAGGTATTCTTCAATGATGGCCTGCACCACTTCTCCGACCACAATTCTGATGGTGTTGTGTGGCACCCTCCAGGCATACTGCATGTTTGTGTATGTGGTCCCAGAGGCCAGGTGGCGCAGAGTCAGTGCCACCTTCAGCCCAGGGTCCAGGCTGGGACGGAAGTTGGTGCTCGGCTTGGTCAACCTGGGTCTCAGATGCTCCACATCTTTGTCAAACATGGCTGGTGGCATCCTCATGAAGTGCTGGAATGCACAAGTGTCTTCATTCCTCAGCTCCACCATCAGCTTGTCATAGAGTCCAAACTCCACTCTTCTCCCGATCCATCTTCAGACCCAGACAGCTCTTGGATGTCTCCTTCTTCTTGCATAGAAAAGGTGAAACAGTCTGAAGAAGGCTTGGTTCTGGTGTTGAATGATGGTGGCTACCAAAAGGAGTGTGTGTTGATCCATGGTGGAGATCAATGGATGATGTTGAAGAGCAAGAGCAAGGCTGAAGAGGTCTGCACACCATGTCTGCTGGACTGAAAGTGAGATCCAGGTGATTTCCTCCCCCTTTTTATAGGAAATATCGGTTTTCTACTCGGTGTCCTTCTGCATCCTCTAGACATCCTGCAGACATCCTAAATATCCGAGATACATCCCATATACATACGTTTTTTCTGTTTTAATGCTTTCTATATGAGATTCATCCGCTTTCATCCTTTCTATGTCCGTGCTACTAACGCTGTGTGGATGTTCCATGTCTGTTTCGCTTCCTCCCTCTTTCTGTTTTCCGCTGGAGCGGATGCTAGTTGCACGGATGCACAGCGGATGCCGAGCGGATGTAGCGGATGGTTAACGGATGACAATGGACGTAGAACGTTTGTTCCTCGTATGTGTCGCGGATGTAAAATGGACGCGGTAGAAAGTTTATCCGCTCAGAAAGTTTTGTGCAGCTCAAAACTTTTTGAGTGGATGAAATCTCAGTAGACGGATGCTGGATGGATAGAACATATGAATCACGCACGCAGTGAGTACAGAACGGATGCATTGCGTTAACCAACGGATGGCAAGTGTTTCTATTTTATATCCTCTTTGCATCCGTTGGTGCAGTGTGACATGGGCTTTAAGCTTTGCTAATGTAATTGTCCATTGGGAGCTGGTTTAGCAAGGATGGGTTGTTCAGCTCTCTCCAAGATTTATTTGTGACAGCTGTATTCCAGTCATATCCTGAAAATACGCTTGTGAGGAAAAAGCTCATCTCTAAAGGAAGCTCAAAGACTAGAGAGGCACAAATATTGCTCTCTTTGTTACATTAGGAAAGGAAATCCAGTGATTGTCAGGTTTCCAATAAAGCAACTAATTGAAGGACAATGCAGATCTTCTATAGATCTCATTCCATCTCATTCCATCATATCCTTAAGGCCTACAGATTTTTTAATTCTCAAGATGAAATGCTGTTATACACAGTACAGTTAGTCCTCAACTTACAACCACATTTCAGCCCTAAATGACTATTACTAAGCAAAGATAGTTTAATGAGTTTTGCCCCATTTTATGACCTTTCTGGCCACAGCTGTTTAGTGTATCACTGCAGTTCAGTGAAGCTGGCTTCCCCATTGACTTTGCTTCCCAGAAAGTTGCAAAAGGTAAATCACATGACCTCAGGACACTGCACTACCTTAAATATGAGTCAGTGGCTAAGTGTATGAATTTTGATCATGTGACCATGGGGCCGCTTGCAACGGTCAGGTGAAAAATGATCAGTAGTCGCCTTTTTCAGTGCTATTCTAACTTTGAACAGTCTCTAATTGAATTGGTATAAGCTGAGGACTACCTCAGAAGCAATTTCTGAGCAAAGTATCATATAATGTAGTCCCTTTTAATTGTTTATATTTTTTCTTTGAAATTGTTTGAACATAAGATTTAGTATACATTTTGTAGGTGGCTGGCTGGGAGACTGTGGAGCTCACTGGCACAAGAGCTATTTCAAAAACCTGCTTTTTGAAAATATATTGCTATTTTTATGCATTAGGAAACAGACTGAAATAACCAAGA
Source organism: Laticauda colubrina (assembly GCA_015471245.1). NCBI lineage: Eukaryota > Metazoa > Chordata > Lepidosauria > Squamata > Elapidae > Laticauda > Laticauda colubrina. Next base: position 2,559 of record BLBF01007831.1, read on the forward strand.
GTGAGAAAACATTCTGAGTGTTATCGTTTAATTGGTTTTGATTTCTTTATTTTGTTAATATCTTTCATAGAGCTCTGAATGCTCAAAAATATATTTTAAACAAATTAAATTTATATCTCCCAAAAGTCTTTTCAAAAGGCAACTGGACTTCCTTGGTTTTTCCTTGAAAATATTTCACTTCTCATCCAAGAAGTTTCTTCAGTGAAGAATTGAAGAAGCTTCATGGATGAGAAGTGACACTTTCTCAAGGAAACAAAACCCAAAACACGTCCCATTGTTTTTTGGAAAGCACCTTTGGAAAACCATGGATGGGATGATTGAGAACCTCCGTAGTCAAATTTACATTTCATCTCATGGAAAATAAATCTGGGTGGTGTACCACAATCCAGGAAAAAGTAAATAAATAAGAGAATCATTAGTTAAGCCATTATGTAACAATTATTAAAAAGAGTTAAAAACAATAAACACAAAGCTAAAATAATAAAAGAGAATAATAGAAGGAGGGATGTTAATATTAAGGGAGCCACTTCATGAGTTCATCTGTCCCATGGGATCCCCAAGCCTATTGGCATAAGCAGGTCTTGAGGGACCTTCAAAAGTTCAGGAATGATGTGGCCAAACTTATCTCTGGAAGGAGAAGATTCCATAGTATAGGCTCTGTAGCAGAAAAGACCTACCACATAGGGCCAAATGTAGCTGCCTAGATATCGGAACTCATAATGTGCATTCTGTGAGATCTGGTGTGACATGTGAATGAAATTGGAAAAAGGCGGTTCCTCAAATAATTTGTTCCCATGCCAGATAGGGTTTAAAAGTCTTGAATTGGACTTGGAAACAAACTGGTAACCAGTGCAGCTCATGCAGCACAGCTATATCCCACACTTTATCAGAAATACACATAACTGCTCATGTTGTTGCATTTCGTACCATCTGAAGAGCAGCCCCATGTAGAGCACATTGCACAGTATTACAACTGGGAGGTGACCAAGACAGGAATGACTGTGAGTGGATTCCCTTGATCCAGGAAAGAGTGCAACAATACGAAGTTGTGCAAAAGTCTTCCTAGCCATTACTGCCCCTGCTTTTTGAGCAGGAATTGTGACTCTGGAGGACCCCTAAAGTGTGTACAGGAGCTCTTTGGGGCAGTTCAACCACGTCCAACAAAAAAGAACCAGATGCCCAAAGCCACTCTTCTTGTCAGGGTTCAGTTGAAGCCTATTGATCCCAAGAAGATCCTCACAGCCTCCGGACACCTGGATAGGAGGTCCACAACATCGCTCAATTTGCCAGGAGCAGAAATATACTGATGATACTTCATTCCATAGTGACAGTTGAGCTCACCCATCAATTCATGTAGCTGTTAGATAGAACAATAGAGAATAGAGCCCCAGATAGAAGGGCCTGAGGGCAGAATTTCTCCTTCCCAATCATCATTAGCTAAAATCAACCCCAAAGAAAGGAGGTGAAGCAACACAACTTTGTGTGGCTCTGAGTCAACCCAGAAGGATACCATGGTTAATAGTACTGCAAGCTACTGAGAGATCAAATAAGGTAAGGATGGGCATACCACTACCATCCCGCCCACACCAGAGATCATTGAAAAGGGCAATGTTTCATTTTTGTTCCATATCCAGTTTGGAAACCCAATTGGAAAGGATCCAGATAATCTACTTTATCCAGGGTCCTCTGAAGCTCTGAAGCCCTTGTGCAACTACCTTCAATTTTAGATAAGGTGATTTCCACTGATAATTGATTTCATTACCCAAGAACCAGAGGTGGAGTAAGGGAAGAATTATATCCTACATCCCCAGTACATATTGTATCACAGCCAATTTTCTTAACTTTCAGGAACTGCACAATTCAATAAGAAGACATGAGGTCATATATCTTATAATTGTATAGCATAGTGATTGAGACCCCTTAGAGCTCCAAGGTTTCATAACTTGCTTTACAATAGATTCGTGGTTGGAAATTGGGTAAAGAAAAAATTAATCACACAGCAGACTCAAACCAATCTTGAGAAGATGAAGTTTTCCGTCAACAACCAAACTCAATCAGGTGGCAAGAATGAGGGCAATTCATCACTAGAACAAGCCATCTTGGGGTGGGGGTAGTAGAGCTGTCCTTTTCTGAAGCTTTATAAAAATCAAGATCACCGTGAAAGGATATCTTGTAGTCCATGCAGAGTGGCTTGCTTGTATGATGGTTGCATATAAATTTAATAAATAAACATTATTTCTTTATTTAGAGGAGGAGATTTCTTGTTTGTTGATATTTTATGTCTCAATAGGATAAAAGATCAAAATTACTGTCTAGGGCTTAATATCAGAATATCAGCCTGGTGATGGCAATTATTGCAGATCTTGAAAAATGATGAAGTACTGGAGCTGTTTGGGATTTGATTAGATCATCTGGAAACTTCAGAACTGCAAAATAGAATAAGAAGTTGAAATACATTATGGAAGAAAGCAGTAACAAGTCTTATTTTGGACTTGTGGCCACAAAAACTACATGGATGTGTTTCTGAGATCATTTTAAAATTGGAAAAAGGAATCTGTTTAGTTTTTGCATAATTTTAGAAATCTTTGATTTCTGAGCAAGTTTTTTTCTTTCTCAATGCAGTGACTTGTTGAAATCCCTGGCTTACACATTCAAGATGTTACAAATAGAGCCAGAGTTTTCATAGATTTCTCACTTAATTTTTAAAACTCATTCTGCATACTGATCCAAAATTCAGACAGGGACATGATCAGGAATTTTATTTTGAAAGGAGAGTCAGAAGAGAATTAATTGCTTTTCCTTGATAGTAATGAATGTATCAGACACAAGGAATGGATTTATTAAACAGTTAATTTTTCTGTTTTCACATCTGAGGTACAGTCCTGAAAGTGTAATTTCAGAGGGAAAAAAAATAACTTAAAGCAAAAGTTATCACATCTTCACTAATCTATGACTAACTGCTGTTAGTACATGGTTTGAAAGTAGGAAGCATGTCTACATTTTTATTTTCCATTTTACTCTTCTGCAGTTCAACTTTCTTAGTAACTAATTTTAATTTGTCACTGCTTTATACAATATTATTTTTTGGCACCTTGCAATGAAGTATCAAGATAGTTCAGCTTATAAAAATGTCACTTAAATATGCTAAATGATATTGAAATGAGAATCTGCTCATTTCCTCAGTTAAACGCTAATAATGTTCATTTCTCAATTCAAAAATACATTGTCAAAACTTTGCCTTATTTTGACTCTCTGCAAAAAATATTCACCATCCATGTCATCACAAAACTGCAAACTTCCTAGCCTTTACAGTTGACACATTTATAATTGTTTGTAGAAACTTCTGCCATGCTGTGCTCATATCTTTCATAGCAAGAACTTGTTTACAAATCATACAGTGTGTCCAAACAGCAGTGTGTGGTTTTTGGCATGTTAAAGCTTGAAGTTTTGTGGCAATCTGATAGAGCGTGTAGCCCATCATTGCATATCCCAATGCAATTGCAATACACATTGGTAACCATATCAACAGCTGCTGGAAGAATTAAACTTTCTTTGTAGCTTTCTAAATGGAGTAGTTGTATATGCTACTTGATAGGAAGGGAGAAGTGATTTTAAAAAGATAAGTTTACCTTAAACTGGATCTGTATCTTGTTTCTTCTTCTCATGACTTGTTGAAGGGAAGTACTTCAAAGATTTTTAGTTATGTCTGCATGGTAGGTCTTGAGATATTCTTTTGGATTGCAAATCTTGGCATACAGCCTTTTCTGACAACACAAGGACATTCTGAAGTCTGAATCAAGCTGTTTTTGGAATCAAAGCATGCTGTGAGTTAATGTAACCTGAGGAATTGTCTCACTCCATTGGGACTGCCTCCCTCTGCTCACTCCAGCAGAAAGGGCCTACTCCGGAACCCAATGACCAAAGAATTGCAACTGGTGGGATTTAGAAGAAGAGTCTTTTCTGCTATGGCTTCCATCCTTTGGAACTTCATGCCCCTGGAGGCAAGATCTGCCTTGACCTTACAAAAGGGCCTGAAAAGTTGGCTCTGCCAATTGCCTTCAGGCTCTGATGAAGGTATCCCATTTTGGAGGTGGCTAGTAGATTAGGAGAAGATCCCACCTCCACTCCGTCTATGCATTGGTTCTTTTTATCCACTTTGTTGTCAATTTTAAAGTTTCAGCTTTCAGTGCCCTATGCTTTAATGCTTTTAACCTTTTAGTTGTTTTATAATGGTATTTATGGCATTGTAAGTTGCCCAGAGTTGCTTGATAGTGAGATGGACCACATATCAAATTAAATAAATGAGTAAATGAGATATTGACAGATGTCCCTTAAAGATGGTTCCATTACTAGCATTGCTGCATATTGTAACTGTGTAAGTTTCCAAGTAACTCCCCTTCAGGGTTTCAACATTTAAAATGAAAAACATGTTTAAAATATGGCTGTTAAATGTTTATATACTTTTTTTACTCTCTTGATATGTGAAATAGAACTGTATTTGTCCTAGTCAGTGCTTCAAAGATAAATCATGCTGCTTACTTCATTATTGTTTAGATAAATTTTCAAGTGGTATCCTCCAGATCATTAGAATTGTGCCTCCACCACAGTGTTGGGATTCAAATTTTGTTACTACCATTCCTTCCCCATGCCTGGGGGAAGCTTACTGCAAAATCCTCATGCCCTCCCCACCCCACTAACCTGCTTTCCAGCTCCGTTCTCCTGTGCAGGGCAACAAAAGAAGATCCAGCTGATCAGCTGGGACTTGGGAGGCAGAGAAAAGATGGGGGCGGGAGCAGCCAGAGTTGGAATTTTCTGGTTCTCTGAACTACTCAAAACTTCCGCTACCGGTTATCCAGAACTGGTCAGAACCTGATGAATACCACCTCTGCTCCATTGTATTTGAAGGGTACCAAGTTAACAAAGACAAAAAATGCCTACCAATACCTATTATGTGCCTGTTGAGTGGACTTCAAGTTCTGAGTCATTCTATAAAGCTGTAAAGAAAACTAAAATACCCTTGTTGAAGACTCTTAGCTCAATCAGTCAAAACTGATAATACATTCGCTTTTCTAATCTGCTAATCTACAAAAAACTGCTGATATTCCCTCTACAGTTCTGCCTTTTAGTGTATATGAATAGCCTTTGGCAGTCCTAAACTGCATACTTCTCCTGTCTGTGCCCCCATCATCTTAATAATATTTGTGAGTCAGAAAACATAACAGCTATGAGCAGGCTTTGATTCATTCCTTACAGTAGTCTTTCCAATAAGAAACTCTCTGTGCAAGAATTGTTTGAGGTGTCCTACTACACCTGCCAAAGTAACCCTCAGGGTTTAAATGTGTTCAGGTTCCTCAGCGCCTCTTTCCTGCATTAACTTCTTGGTACCAGAAACTTGGTACTCATTTATCCACAGTGGAAGAGGTGTTTTTTTTTTTAAAGCATGGGAAATGGCAAGGCACAGGGCCAATCAAAGGGTGGATGAAAAAGATGGAAGACCACAATTGAATTCCAGGTCTCATTTCAATGCCAGTGGAGAAAGTATCCAAAGGATGGGAATTCTCCTTGTTACAAAGCTTGTTTTAATTTAATGCGTTTACTAGATTGGGTCCCTGAAAATGTGTCGTGCAGAAATATAGCGCTGGTATACAAATTACTAAAGTAGGCGACAGAACAAGGAAGGAAATAAAAACAGACTGGGGACAAAATAATAGCAACATTGATGATAATCGTAAGACATTATTTATATTTGAAGTTGATATCTCGGCTTTTTGCTCGGAGGTGGCCAATAATCATAAAAATAAAAGGCAAGCAAGCAGAGAAATTAAATGACAATTAAACATAATTAAAAACACATTGATGTATCAGTCTGTGTGACATTTCTCCTCTTCTGTTCTCTTTTTTGTAAACCTTGCTTCCACAAGAACAGAAAATTCCAGGCAAATCTAAGAAGCGTTGGGTGGAAACTAATCCAGGAGAGATGCAGCCTAGAACTAAGGAAAAATTTCCTGACAGTTAGAACAATTAATTAGTGGAACAACTCACCTCCAGAAGTTGTAAATGCTCCAATACTGGAAGTTTTTAAGAAGAGATTGGATAACCATTTGTCTGAAGTGGTGTAGGGTTTCCTGTCTAAGCAGGGGATTGGACTAGAAGACCTCAAAGGTCCCTTCCATCTCTGTTATTCTGTCATAATATTCTGTTATAACAGAATAATATTCTGTTATTCTCTGTATATCTGCTATCTTGATTGTCCAGAAGTTCTTCAAGGTGGTCTGCATGAGTTATGCAGACAAAGATGATTTCAGGGAGCCTTATCTGTAGCCAATGGGCAATTGCCATGAAAACAGAAAAAGATCTGGCTATTGTTGCTTTTGACACTTCCCACCAGTTCCTAAGAATGGGGAAATGTACTTTATAAATGGGTCAGAAGCAAGACCAGGGATCCCCAAACTTGGCAACTTTAAGACTTTTGTGGACTTCCACTCCCAGAATTCTCCAACCAACTGGCTGGAAAATTCTGGGAGTTGAAGTCCACAAGTCTTAAAGTTGCCAAGTTTAGAGACCTCTGAGCTAGACAGTTTCGGGATGATTGCGAGGATTTCAGTCATTGTTGATAAACCATTACAGAAAATGGTATATATAGGGCAATCTACATTATAGGCATTTGGTCCAAATAAGTGAGAGCTACAGGTGTATTGGGTTCCAAATGAATAGGATTCTCTTGAAGTTTCTTTTTCAAGGTTCATAATTATATGGAAGAATTTTGTTCATATTCCAACAAAGGAGAACGTTGGCATGCAGGCAGATGTCCTTCTATAGCAGGTGCAAGAAACTTCAATCTTAGGATCATTAATCTTCTCAAAGCATGCAGGGCCGTTACTAATGATTAAAAAACAGAAATAGCTTTTTAGTTTTCAAGCCAGCATCATTATTTTCCATTATTCATAGAAGTATATACTAAAAAGGCAGCAACATTCCTCCATGAAATATGAGTACCTGTGCCAGATGTAAAGAAATGCTCCACAACAACTGCTGGGCCTACCTTTCTTGCCACTGTAGTTGTTATGTTAGTAACATGGTTGGTAAGTGAATCTGGTTTCCCGAGTGATTTTGCTTTGTCAGAAAATTGCAAAAGGTGATAAGGTGACCTTGGGACATTGTAACCATCATCAAAATGAACCTGTTGCTAAGCAGATAACAGATAATCAGAGTTGGAAGGGACTTTGTAGGTCATCTAGTCCAATCCCCCCTCCCAAACGGGAGACCCTACACCATTTCTGACAAATGGCAGTCCAATCTCTTCTTGAAAGTCTCAAGTGATGGCACTCCCACAACTTCCGAGGGCAAGCTGTTCCATTGGTTGATTGTTCTCACTGTCAGAAAGTTTCTCCTTATTTCCCGGTTAAATCTCTCCTTGTTCAGTTTCCATCCATTATTCCTTGTCTGGCCTACAGGCACTTTAGAAAATAACTTGACCCCTTCCTCCGTGTGGCAGCCTCTCAAATATTGGAAGACCGCTATTTTATTTTTATTTTTTTGATTTATTTTTGTCAATTGCTTACAAAATAATAGATACAAGTGAAAACATAGTTATGAATACATGGATCCATATAAGAAAAATAAAAAAATAAAAGAAACAACAGGACAGGGACAGTAGGCACATTGGTGCTAATGCAAACCTCTAAGGAAAGAGGTGGGGTAAACAGTAGAGACTTTAAGGTTAAAGTTTTTGGGGTTTGGGGAAGAAACCACAGAGTCAGGTAGAGTATTCCAGACCTTGACCACTCTGTTGCTGAAGTCGTATTTCCTGCAATCAAGTTTGATGCGATTAATCTTGAGTTTGTATCTATTGTTTGCTCTTGTGTTGTTACGGTTGAAGCTGAAGTATTCATTGACAGGTAGGACATTGCAATGTATAATTTTATATACTATACTTAGATCAGACAGAAGGCGGCGTAGTTCTAGGTTTTCTAGGTCGAGAATTTCTAGTCTTGTGGCATAAGGTATTTTGTAATGAGTAGAGGAGTGGAGAACTCTTCTTGTGAAATATTTCTGGACTTTCTTAAGTCCATGTCACACTACACCAATGGATAGAAAGAGGATGTAAAATGGAGAGAAACACTTGCCATCCGTTGGTTAATGCGATTCATCCGTTCTGTACTCACTGCCTCCATTTTTCATCCTCTCTATCCGTCCAGCATTCATCGACTGAGGTTCCATCCGCTCAAAAAGTTTTGAGCTGCTCAAAACTTTTTGAGTGGAAAATGTATCCAACGCGTCCGTTCTGCATCCGCAACGCATACGGGAACATCCATTCTACATCCGTCGTCATCCGTTAGGCATCTGCTATATCTGCTAGGCATCCGCTGTGCATCCGCGCAAATCAAATCTACTCCAGCAGAAAACGGACACAGGGAGGAAGCGAAACGGATGCGGAATGGACGCGCAGCATTAGTAGCACGGATGGAGAAAGGATGAAAGCGGATGCAGCTCGCATACAAAGCATTTAAAATGGAAAAAATGTTCGCAGAGGGGACCTATCTCGGATATTAAGGATGTCTAGAGGATGCCTAGAGGATGCAAAAGGACACCTAGTGGAAAACCTATATTGCCTGTAAAAAGGGGGAGGAACTCACCTGGATCTCACTTTCAGTCCAGCAGCCCTGCTGTGCAGACCTCTGCAGACTTCATCTGGCTCTTGCTCTTCCACAGCATCCATTGATGTCCACCATGGATCATAACACACTCCTTTTGGTAGCCACCATCGTTCTGCAACAGTGTGAAGCCATCTTCAGGCTCTTTCAACTGTTCTACGGGAAGAAAAGGAGGCAGCCAAGAAGTGTCTGGGTCCGAAGATGGATCGGGAGAAGAGCAGAGTACAGACAGTACAACAAGCTGATGATGGAGCTGAGGAGCAAAGACCCTCGTGCATTCCAGAACTTCATGAGGATGCCTCCAGCCATGTTTGATGAAGTTGTGGAGCGGCTGAGACCCAGGTTGACCAAGGAAAACACCAACTTCCAGCCCAGCCTGGACCTGGGCTCAAGGTGGCACTGACTCTGTGCCACCTGGGCTCAGGGACCACCTACAGGAGCATGCAGTATGGCTGGAGGGTGCCACACCACACCATCAGCATTGTGGTCAGAGAAGTGGTGCAGGCCATCATCAAAGAGTACCTGGAGGAGCTCCTCCAGTGCCCCTCCACTGAAGAAGGCTGGAAGAAAGTTGCAGAGCAGTGGTATCAGAAGTGGAACTTCTCCCACACCGTTGGAGCCATAGATGGCAAGCACGTGGCCTGCAAAGCTCCGCCCAACTCAGGGTACACTTATTTCAACTACAAGGGCTTCTTCAGCATCATCCTCTTTGCCATGGTTGATGCTGACTACAAGTTCATGTACATCTATTCTTCAGGCAACGGGTCAGTTTCAGATGCCCAGGTATAAAACGCCAGTGACCTCAAGGAGGGGCTGGAACGCAACCTCATCATGGGCTTCCCAGATCCAGACCCCCTGCCCAATGACACGCAAGATGTGCCCTACTTCATCATGGGTGATGACGCCTTCTCCCTCAGAACCTACCTCATGAAGCCCTACACTTCCATACTCCTCACCCGTGAAGAGAGGATCTTCAACTACAGGCTGTCCAGGGCAAGGCGGGTGGTGGAGAACGCCTTTGGCATCCTGGCCAACAGGTTCCAGGT
>BLBF01007835.1:0-11460 GCA_015471245.1 Laticauda colubrina
TATATAAAACTTTTATATAAATAAAAAGGATAGTTGCTCAATGAAGATAGGAAAATGCTAACAGATAAAAACAGACCTTTTTACCAAAAAGAATATGTGTTCTGTCATGTGAAAAATACGGTGAAGGGGATAGATACGGATTACTAAATAGCAAGGTCAGATCAAATCACTCATACGTATTTATATAATTGATTATCAAACATAATAATTATAGTCAGATAATACTTATGAGCTATAAATTTATTTACTATATTTATAGATCCATTCAATTCAAACAGTGTGACTCCAGTTGATATACAGCAAATAAATAAAGACTACCCCCATAACTATATAACATTTTTTTAAAAAACCTACTCAATTTTAAAAAAATATAAAATGGTGACTGAACTGGATAACTAATGAAAAGGGGGCTACATTCAATTAGATCCAAATGCGGAGGGGAAAAACTGGATTTTAAAGGGCTTTCCTAGAGGAAAACAGAATGTGGACCTGAATTGGAACATAGAAGCCATCTTAGAGGTAAGGGATGATTGTTCCAAAGCAGGGCTCTCCAACCATGGCAATTTTAAGCCTGGCAGACTTCAACTCCCAGAATTCCCCAGCCAGCAAAGCTGGGGAATTCGGGGAGTTGAAGTCTGCCAGGCTTAAAGTTGCCATGGTTGGAGACCTCTGTCCTAGAGCATAGAGCAAGGCAGACTTTCTTGCAGAGGTGGTATTCAGCAGGTTCTGACCAGTTCTGGAGAACCAGTAGCAGAAATTTTGAGCAGTTTGGAATACCACCTCTGACTGGCCCTGCCCCCAACTATTCTCTGCCTCCCGAGACCCAACTGATCGGCTGGGTCTTCTTTTGTTGCCCTGCACAGGAGAATGGAGCTGGAAGCAGGTTAGTGAGGTAATGAGAGAATGGGGATTTTACCGTATCCTTCCCCTGGAGTGGTGTGGGAATGGAGATTTTACAAATTCCTTCCCCTGCCATGCCCACCAAGCCATGCCACGCCCACTAAACCAAGGTGGTAGTAAAAAACTTTGAATCTCACCACTGACTTTCTGGTTCTGTAAGTTGATAAAGTTTAAAAGAGGGAATATGGCATATATCCAGGGATGGAACGCTACCGGTTCTGCATGCATGCACAAAACATAATCACCCGTAGTAACACTGGTTGAATCCCACACTTGTATATATCCTCCGCTTGTGCAGCTGGCAAATATTTTTGGGAAAAGACAGTTACACAAGTAACCCAATCCAATACCACACAGGACTTTAACAATGATACTCAGCACTTTGAATTGCACCTAGAAGTCTGTTGAAAGTCCTGTGGCTCATTTTTAAATGGTCAAAGCTGAGAAACACTTCTTTAAGAGCTAATTCCTATTTTATTTATTGATTGAAAAAATTCAGTTTTAGTCTGGGGGACAAATGTTTTTCATCTGATAGAGATTTTGAAACAAGGTCCAAACTTCTGCCCTTCTGAATGATATTACAGGGTTTGAAAAGAAATAAAATGCAAGACTTGCAGCTTTGTAGTGCCTTGGCACCCATAGTGAATTAGCTGAAAAATGTAGCTTCTATACATTGTTCTGCTTGATCTTATTTTCCTCATATCAGCAGTGATATCATAAAAATATATAAACTTTGCAGTGCTTTCTAAGCCTGTTTATGGCAGGGTTAGACCAAGAGATTGATAAAGATCCTGCACAAATTCAGCTGCTGTTGGTGCACTATTAATAGCATAGCAGCTGGTGTTTCTGCTTTGATTATCAGTCTGAGGACCATTAAACTTTGGAAAGCCAATGAAATTCTATCCAACAATATCTGACATTAGTCTGTTACAGTTTTATACAAAGCCAGATTGGTGCTATTAAAACTCCTTTTCATTTATCTGTATTAAGCTGCAAATTACTCTGCAGATGTGTCTGAATGTATAACATCCAAGAAAAAAATGTTCTCCATTCCAACACACAAAGAAATGTTGTACTTCTTTATTAATGAAGTGGAAATATTATAACACAGTGTGCCACAGCATTCCCTTTTTTACAAAGAAACATTGCAACACTTTCACGTGCTGGACCGCTATAGCTGCCTTACACAAAATCAGATATTGATTAAATATCCATCTTAATGCAGAGACTGAATGGTCCTCCCAGATGCCATGTTCCAATACTATGTTAAAATGCTATGTTAAAATACTATGTTAAAAATGCCAAAGTTTCATAAGTATGTAGGTGGGACATAGGGTAAATAGCAAGGAAACAAGTCCAAACACATCAGGCATTGGGATGTAAGTACAAAGAGGCAGGATTTTCATCCTGTGGTCACGGTGTTAGATTTGTGGCCTTGTAGTTCACTGCAAACATGCATCTTCTTTCCTTTTCCTTCATCATTCTAAAGTCTCTCTCTTGTGAGTATTTATCCCAGAGTCATGACACTGATAAGTGGAGCTAGTCTCAGGGTGCAGACAAAGCTGCTGCAATCGAAGATATTACCTGGCACCTGAGCACTAAAACTAATATTTTGGTAAATCAAATAGAATTTTCTTGAAAAACTTAAACCTAGAATTAGAATTAAAATTGGTTTGTTACAGTTACCTCAGAGGCAGGAATCCTTAGAGAAACAAGAATATATTTATGTCAAACATTCAACAATTATTTTCTTCCACAAAACCAGAAAATAGAATAGAATAGAACAGAACAGAATAGAAGTAGCATAGAGTAGCATAGCATAGAGCAGCGTAACGTAGAGTAGAGTAGAGTAGAATAGAGTAGAGTAGAATAATTGGAAGGGACCTTGGAGGTCTTCTAGTCCAATCTCTTTTCAGGCAGGAGACCCTATTCCATTTTAGACAAATCCAGTCTCTTCTTAAAAGCCACCAGTGATGGCTCACCCACAACTTCTGGAGGCAAGTTGTTCCACTTGTTAACTGTTCTCACTTATAACTGAGGATCTCCATTATTTTCCATAGCCACTAAACTTGGAATCTTCCACAAGATGTCAGAAATCCAAGAAACAAACAGAGATTTGTTTTTCTTCAGGAAGTCTTAAGTTTCTGTAAAGTGTTTTTGGTCAAGAAATAATACCAAAATGTAGCCCTACATTTCCTCTTTTTTTTTGTTTTCTGTGGACACTTATAGATCAGTAATTACTACATTTAAGTATCTCCCTTCCAAACAATATATCATTATGCTTCTATGGGGTACACTAAGAAAATGTCCCTCAAGCAGACTTTTTCATCTTTTTTATCAGACTCGATCTCAGGGATTTAAGCCCATGTCACACTGAACCAACGGATGCAAAGAGGATGTAAAACGGACAAAAAAGCTTGCCATCCGTTCGAAAACACGATGTACTCACTGCCTCCGTTTTGCTTCCTTTCTATCTGTCCAGCATCCGTTTATTGATGTTTCATCCGCTCCGAATGTTTTGGGCTGCCTAAAACTTTTGCGCGGAAAATGTATCCAGTTCGTCCGTTCTGCATCCGTTATGCATCCGTTATGCATCCGTTATGCATCCTCTATATCCGCTAGGCATCCGTTCCGCATCCGTGCAATTCCATCCGCTCCAGCGGTAAACGGACGCAGGGAGGAAGCGGAACGGATGCAGAACGGATGCAGAACGGATGCAGAACGGATGCATAGCAGAAACAAAGCGTTTAAAGTGGGAAAAAAGTTCGCAGAGGGGACCTATCTCAGATATTAAGGATGTCTAGAGGATGCCTAGAGGATGCAAAGGGACACCTATACTGCCCATAAAAAGGGGGAGCAACTCGTCTGCATCTCACTTTCAGACCAGCAGCCTAGCGGTGCAGACCTCTGCAGCCTTCATCTGACTCTTCCTCTTCCACAGCATCCAGTCATGTCCACCATGGATTGTGACAAAGTCCTTTTGGCAGCCACCATCCTTCTGCAACATTGCGAAACCATCTACAGGCTCTGTGAACTCTACTACGGGAAGAAAAGGAGCCACCCAAAAAAAGTCTGGGTCCAAAGATGGTTCGCCAGAAGAGCAGAGGACGGACTGTACAAGAAGAGCGAAGACACTCGGGTGTTCCAGAACTTCATGAGGATGCCTCCAGCCATGTTTGACAAAGTTGTGCAGCACCTGACACCCAGGTTGACCAAGACAAACACCAACTTCCCGCCCAGCCTGGAACCTGGGCTCAAGGTGGCACTCACTCTGCGCCACCTGGCCTCAGGGACCACCTACAGGAGCATGCAGTACGGCTGGAGGGTGCCACCCAGCACCATCAGCTTTGTTGTCAGAGAGGTGGTGCAGGCCATCATCGAAGAATACAAAAAGGAGCTCCTCCAGTGCCCCTCCACTGAAGAAGGATGGAAGAAAGTTGCAGAGCAGTGGGATCAGAAGTGGAACTTCCCCTGCACTGCTGGAGCCATAGATGGCAAGCACGTGGCCTGCAAAGCGCCAGCCAAGTCGGGGTCCACTTATCACAACTAGAAGGGCTTCTTCAGCATCACCCTCTTCACCATGGTCGATGCTGACTACAAGTTCACGTACATCGATGCTTCAGGCAACGGCTCATCTTCAGATGCCCAGGTATACAACGCCAGTCACCTCAAGGAGGGGCTGGAAAGCAACCTCATGGTGGGCTTTCCAGATCCAGACCCACTGCCCAACGACACACAAGATATACACTACTTCATTGTGGGGGATGACGCCTTCTCCCTCACAACCTACCTCATGAAGCCCTACACCTCCAAATACCTCGCCCATGAAGAAAGGATCTTCAACTACAGGCTGTTCAGGGCAAGACAGGTGGTGGAGAACACCTTTGGCATCCTGGCCAACAGTTTCCAGGTACTTCTCACCAACATGCAGCATAGCCCAGAGACCATGAGGAGGATCGTGGAAGCTTGCTGCATCCTGCACAATCTCATGCGCACCCACTACCCAGTCTTGCAGAACAGGCTCGTGGACCTCCAACAAGCCAATGGGGACATGGAGCCTGGGGAATGGAGGCAAGGGCAAAACCTGACCGACACTGAGGATGTGCAAGGACCCAACAGAGCCTCACGTGAGGTGAAGAAGCAGCACAACCTCCTGAGACACTGGTGCAACTCCCCAGCTGGAGCAGTGGAGTGGCAAGACAGGATGATAGATGCTTAATGGAGGCTTCCTTCAGCCTGTCTCATCACATGGATGAGATTGGGCCATGTATGTTTGGTTGGGCTACAATGAACAGGGCATTTAATAAAGAGTTGTGTTTATGTTGACATGTGTGGATGATTGATTATATCGTTATTGATAATAAAGGACCATAGGTGTGGCACCTGGGAGGGTGGACCATACAGTCCCACTATGCTTGCACTGGAGGTTTATCTATCCCACAGCTATTACCCATCCCAAAGGTATCCCTGCCCATCCCACAGGTATCCCTGCCCATCCCACAGCTATCTTAACCCATCCCACAAGCATGCAAAGGCTTAAGCCATTTCTAAAAGTTTCCAGCAAGACTTTATTAAAAAAAAGAAATGAAGCAAGTGTGTGAATCAAAAATAGACTTCATTAACAACAAGCTATAAGATAAAATTGAGTCTCTGGCACTCCTCTTGGTCGCTCAGTCTCAGGGGTGAAGGGTGCAGGTGCGGTGGAGGTGGCTGGTGCTGGAGTGCTTGTCATCAGCTCCTCCAAAAGCAGAAGCAGCAGAAGCCTAAGCCCCAGAAGAGCGAGGCCGTGCTGCAGAAGCCCCAGCAGAACCAGAGTGAGGGTCAGTGGGTGGGATGGTAGCCCTGTCCCTCTTGCAAGGGCTGGCAGCAGATGGCTGAGGCTTGCTGTGCTTCAGCATGGTTGTGGGGTTGCTGGCTGGCAGGGAGGCTGGCAGGGAGGCTGGCAGCAAGGCTGGCAGCAAGGCTGGCAGGCAGACATGCAGGCAGGGCAGGCAAGGCAGCCAATCCTTCCGGCAGCAGGTCTTTCCTCTGAATGGCGACCTGCTTCCGATCTGCTTCCGTTATATCCGCAGGGCTGACGCAATGCATCCTTCCCGCATGCGCAATTAAAGCCAGGCATCCGCTAGGCTTCCGCTGTGCATCCGCTAGGCTTCCGCTGTGCATCCGCTTCATCCGCTGTGCATCCACTCTGCATCCGCTGTATCCATTCCGCGTCCACTTTGCTGAGGCCCCCTGGAAGCCTAGCGGACGCGCCATCCGCTCTCATCTGCTTCCATCCGCTGGGCTTCCGTTCCGCATCCGCTTTGCATTCGCCCTGCGTCCTCCCCACGTCCGTGTTATCCTCTCCGGTTATGCAAATTTTTGCCCCTTTTGAGAGCGGATAACAACGGATGGAACATTTTGCTCGTCTGCTGTGTCCTTTTTCCATCCGTTGGGCAGTGTGACATGGGCTTTACAAGTATTAGCTCTGTCAATCTATTCTTTTTTAAAGTTCTCCAAACTATCACAGCGTGCTAGAAACTCATGCATTGCCTCTCATAATCCAGAACCTCTAAGCCAGTGCTAAAAAGGAGTGTTTTTGCATTCATGACATCATTCATGATAATGAAAATATAATCTCCAGACTACCAAATAGTCTGCATTTGTCAAATGTTTGTTAAAAACACATTCTGATACTTTCTTCTATATAATTAATTAATGTTATTAGTAAAGAAAATCTAACCCACTGAAGTCAGAAGGATAACTTTTTTCATTTCAATAATAATGCTATTTTGATTCTTGAGGTATTAATCTGTTGCTTTGATTTACTACATCATGAAAGGCAATCCCTATACAATTCCTTCTAAATTCTATACTACCTCTCTCTACAGACTGAATTACTTATTATGAAAATTCAGATTCATGCTGACTTCATAACCCAGCCATAACTGTTGACTCTGTCACTTCAGACAGATAGTCCAAGGAGGCCATATATGGTGTATAATGTGAGCTAAAGCCCATGTCACACTGAACCGACGGATGCAAAGAGGATGTAAAACGGACAAAAAACCTTGCCATCATTGGTTAACACGATGTATCCGTTCTGTACTCACTGCCTCCATTTGGCTTCCTCTCTATCCGTCCAGCATCCGTTTATGGACGTTTCATCCGCTCCAAAAGTTTTGGGCTGCCTAAAACTTTTGCACGGAAAATGTATCCAATTCGTCTGTTCTCAATCCGCTACGCATCCGCTACGCATCTGTTACGCATCCGTTATGCATCCGCTATATCCGCTTGGCGTCCGTGATGCATCCACGCAACGCGCATCCGCCCGGACGCAGGGAGGAAGCGGAACGGACGCGGAACAGATGCAGAATGGATGCAGAACGGATGCCTAGCGGAAACAAAGCATTTAAAGCGGAAAAAAACGTTCGCAGAGGGGACCTATCTCGGATATTAAGGATGTCTAGAGGATGCCTAGAGGATGCCTAGGGGATGCCTAGCGGAAAACCTATACTGCCTATAAAAAGGGGGAGCAACTCGCCTGCATCGCACTTTCAGAACAGCAGCCCAGCGGTGCAGACCTCCGCGGCCCTCATCTGCCTCTTCCTCTTCCACAGCATCCAGTCATGTCCACCGTGGATTGTAACAAAGTCCTTTCGGCAGCCACCATTATTCTGCAGCAGTGCGAAGCCATCTGCAGGCTCTGTGAACTCTACTGCGAGAAGAAAACGAGGCAGCCAAAAAGAGTCTGGGTTCGAAGATGGTTCGCCAGAAGAGCAGAGGACAGACTGTACAACAAGCTGATGGTGGAGCTCAGGAACGAAGACACTCGGGCATTCCAGAACTTCATGAGGATGCCTCCAGCCATGTTTGACAAAGTTGTGCAGCACCTGACACCCAGGTTGACCAAGGCAAACACCAGCTTCCGGCCAAGCCTGGAACCTGGGCTCAAGGTGGCACTCACTCTGCGCCACCTGGCCTCAGGGATCTCCTACAGGAGCATGCAGAACGGCTGGAGGGTGCCATCCAACACCATCAGCATTGTGGTCAGAGAAGTGGTGCAGGCCAGCATCGAAGAATACAAGGAGGAGCTCCTCCAGTACCCCTCCACTGAAGAAGGCTGGAAGAAAGTTGCAGAGCAGTGGTATCAGAAGTGGAACTTCACCCGCACCGTTGGAGCCATAGATGGCAAGCATGTGGCCTGCAAATCTCCAGCCAAGTCGGGGTCCACTTATTTCAACTCCAAGGGCTTCTTCAGCATCATCCTCTTCGCCATGGTCGATGCTGACTACAAGTTCATGTACATCGATGCTTCAGGCAATGGATCCTCTTCAGATGCCCAGGTATACAACGCCAGTCACCTCAAGGAGGGGCTGGAACGCAACCTCATTGTGGGCTTCCCAGTTCCAGACCCGCTGCCCAACGACACACAAGATGTGCCCTACTTCATCGTGGGTGATGACGACTTCTCCCTCACAACCTACCTCATGAAGCCCTACACCTCCAGACTCCTCACCCATGAAGAGAGGATCTTCAACTACAGGCTGTTCAGGGCAAGACAGGTGGTGGAGAATGCCTTTGGCATCCTGGCCAACAGGTTCCAGGTACTTCTCACCACCATGCAGCATTGTCCAGAGACCGTCAGGAGGATCATGGAAGCTTGCTGCATCCTGCACAATCTCATGCGCACCCGCTACCCAGTCTTGCAGAACAGGCTCGTGGACCTCCAACAAGCCAATGGGGTCATGGAGCCTGGGGAATGGAGGCAAGGGCAAAACCTGACCGACACTGAGGATGTGCTAGGCCCCAACAGAGCCTCACATGAAGCGAAGAAGCAGCGCAACCTCCTGAGACAATGGTGCAACTTCCCAGCTGGAGCAGTGGAGTGGCAAGACAGGATGGTAGATGCTTAATGGATGATTCCTTCAGCCTGTCTCATCACACGGATGAGATTGGGCCATGCATGTTTGATTGGCCTACAATGAACAGAGCGTTTAATAAAGAGTTGTGTTTATGTTGACCTGTGTGGATAATTATCACATTATTATTGATAATAAAGGGCCGTAGGTGTGGCACCTGGGAGGGTGGACCATACAGTCCCACTATGCTTGCACTGGAGGTTTATCTATCCCACAGCTATTACCCATCCCAAAGGTATCCCTGCCCATCCCACAGCTATCTCAACCCATCCCACAAGCATGCAAAGGCTTAAACCATTTCTAAAAGTTTCCAGCAAGACTTTATACAAAAAAAGAAATGAAGCAAGTGTGTGAATCAAAAATAGACTTTACTAACAACAAGCTATAAGACAAAAAAGAGTCTCTGGCACTCCTCTTGGTCGCTCAGTCTCAGGGGTGAAGGGTGCAGGTGCTGTGGAGGTGGCTGGTGCTGGAGTGCTTGTCATCAGCTCCTCCAAAAGCAGAAGCAGCAGAAGCCTAAGCCCCAGAAGAGCGAGGCCGTGCTGCAGAAGCCCCAGCAGAACCAGAGTGAGGGTCAGTGGGCGGGATGGTAGCCCTGTCCCTCTTGCCAGGGCTGGCAGCAGATGGCTGAGGCTTGCTGTGCTTCCGCATGGTTGTGGGGTTGCTGGCTGGCAGGGAGGCTGGCAGGAACCAAGGCTGGCAGAAAGGCTGGCAGGCAGGCTGGCAGACAGGCAGGCAGGCACCAAGGCTGGCAGGCAGACATGAACCAAGGCTTGCAGGCAGACATGAACCAAGGCTGGCAGGAAGGCAGGCAGCAAGGCTGGCAGCAAGGCTGGCTGGGAGGCTGGCAGCAAGGCTGGAAGCAAGGCTGGAAGCAAGGCTGGCAGGCAGACATGCAGGCAGGGCAGGCAAGGCAGCCGATGTGTCCGGCAGCAGGTCTTTCCTCTGAATGGCGACCTGCTTCCGAGCTGCTTCCGTTATATCCACGGGCCTGACGCAATGCATCCTCCCCGCATGCGCAGTGAATGCCAGGCATCCGTTAGGCTTCCGCTGTGCATCCGCTGTGCATCAGCTTTATCCGTTCGGCGTCCGCTCTGCATCCGCTGTATCCGTTCCGCGTCCGCTTTGCTGAGGCCCCCCGGAAGCCTAGTGGATGTGCCACCCACTCCCATCCGCTTCCATCCGCTGGGCTTCCATTCCGCATCCACTTTGCATCTGCCCTGCGTCCTCCCCGCGTCCGTGTTATCCGCTCCGGTTGTGCAAATTTTTGCCCCTTTTGAGAGTGGATAACAACGGATGGAACATTTTTCTCATCCGTTGTGTCCGTTTTGCATCCGTTGGCCAGTGTGACATGGGCTTAAGATAAAAAGTCAGAATTACCTGGAGAAAAATTACAGCTAATTGCTTCATAAAACTTATTTCTCTAGGTCAGCTTGTCTCATTCTAACGCGCACACACACACACACACTTGGTCTCTTGCACACATAAGCATGTAATGGAAGAAGGTACTTATAATGAACAGAAGCCAGGAGATGAGATAGAAAGGGATGGGAAAACTCATTTAAAAGGAGACCTAATTCTGCCAGATTGTTACCAATAAATCACAGAGAAGTTTGCAAATAGAAGTTGCTTAGTATTCTAACTGAGGGAAACCAGGACCATTATTATTTGATAATGTCCTATGTCACTGAACAATGTTCAATGAAGAGCAAGAGAAATTTGAATGTGGCAGAGGCACCACCTTATAGCAGGCAGTGACATTAAGTGTTAAAAGTACTGGCCTTTTATCTTTATAGGTTGTTTGTATTTCTACTATCCAAAGCACAACTTTGATTACTGTGTAGTGATAAAAAGCATGATCAAGGTGCTTGGTAAGGCTTTCTGGGATCAAGAGTTTCTGATCAGAGAAGCCTCCCTAATGATTTCCCAGACAAATTACAAATACCAAGAGCTGCTTTAGATAATTTGTTGAGATTGTAGCTATGTATGCACTGTTATAAATTAAAACTAAAGTCTCCCTTGAGTCAAGCTTAACTCCTGCTGTTTCTTAGCAACAATATGCATGTATTCCATTATGCTTTTTTTAAAAAAGATCTTTTTAAACTTCCCAGACTGACTTCTAAGTGGTAACCAGGCCCAATCCTACCTAGGTTTTTCAAGATCAGTCATGTTCAGGTACATTTTCCTACTCGCTGTGATAAAGTAGCCTTAAAGTAGTCAGGACATGGCCTATGAAAATACAGTCTATGACAGTGATTTTGGGCCCCAAGTACCTAAAGCATGCACACACATACCCAAAATGCAAGGCACCCCATGCATGTGTGTGTGCAGTCCCTGTATGCACGTCCCACATGTGCCCCACCCCCTTGCATGCACAGAAGAGACCCAAAGACCAGCTGGCTGGTGGGAGGCATGCACGCATATGTGGTTGAACTGAGCTGAGGCAATTGTGTGTGTGCCCGCAGAGAGGGTTCTGCCTGCCATTTGTGATATGTGTGCCATAGGTTCGCCACCATGGATCGATGACCATTGTGAAGCAGAGATAGGGAAGATCAAGATGGACTTGTAGTAGAGAAGGGAGAGACTGAAGTGGTATATAATGAGCAGCAATAAGAATAAATGCCCTGGGTTTATAAATGGCAGCTCTTATCTGGTTTAA
>BLBF01007854.1:0-11482 GCA_015471245.1 Laticauda colubrina
ATATACATATACATATACATATACATATACATATACATATACATATACATATACATATACATATACATATACATATACATATATATATATATATATATATATATATATATATATATATATATATATATATATATATATATATATATATATTTGTTTTAGTGATCTAAAAGACTGAGTTTTCTTTAGCTTGGATTTGTAATTCACTATAAATTTCAATTAATGAACTGTCTGCTTGTCAGGCAGTGATAAGGAAGGGGTCTTGTACCTCAACACAGGACATGGCTGAAAATGCAAGTGATTGTCCTGTTTTCTCCATCATTATCTCTAACACTTACACATTTACAAATATTTTTGATAGATATAAAAATATTTTGCAAGCTTTCTTGAAATTTAGAATTTATGCAATTTATGATGAAATCCTGGATAGCTTGAATAAGATTCCTGAATGTACTATTTTTATGTATGTTAAACTTCAGCAGTGACATTTATAGACATTTAATCTGATTGTTGCTCTGCGAAATCATCTATATCTTGTGCCCTCTTATATCTCACCGTTTATGAGGTCTCTGGGGTTTTGGTTTTCATTTGGAAAAGGTGGAAACATGCAGAAGCACCAGTCTATGATTCCTTCAGGGAACCATCTCTTTTTCCAAATTCATTTTAAGCCTTTGAACTTAGTTGCTACAGCCAGAGAAGTCTTTTACTGAACATTTCAGACATGTCCAGTAATTAAGTCACTCCATTCTGAAAGGTAACTCAAGTTCTTACTTAGAGTTTATGTAGACCTGTGAAATCTTTGTCCTCAAAATATTTAGACTTCTTTTGATCTTGCAAAGCCGTCAGAGAATTGACTCACCTTTTTCTTGATCTTCTTTATGAGTCTAAAACCACTTTTCCCTTCCTTATTATATTAACACAGTGCCTCATAGTCCCCAGATAGTGAACTGTTATTGTGCAATAAGTACAGCTCTAATAGTAGAATACATAGTTTGCTGAAGAAGTTGCTCAGATTGACATTTTCTAGGAAAGATGGTTGTCTCAAACTTGCCAAATGGAGATAGGCAATGTTGTGCTACAGAATCCAATGCTGTGGTTTGTTCAGAGAAACTCCCTATGAAGAACATGACCTGTTTTCTTCTTCTTTCCAATAACAGATTGGCCTTTTCAGACGAGTGCCTAAACCTTTTTGGAAATTTTTGGCCTAAGACATTTTGAGCTGGACAAGTGCAGCTACTTTTTTGGCTCTTTATCTTTCTGCTGATTTTCAAGCATGTTCCTAATATAATGGCATAGTGTGACAGACGCTAGAAGGTATTAAATCATACTCACTTTTTATGTCTCTTGGTGTCAGTCATCAGTGAGGGTGATACATGTCCTCTGCCTCACTCAACCAACCAGGCAAGATGCTTTTTTGCCTGTCATGATGCTTCAAAAAGAATTCTCTTTTTGCTCCTGGGGATCTATTCATAAGTCAGATAGTAATGTTTGCCTTTATTACCTTTTCCCCTTCTGCTCTGCTTTCTACTTCTTAAAATTATTATTATGAATTCAGTGCCTCCCACTGTTTCTTCCCAAGAATGCATGTGTTCATCAGAACATATTCAAACATTGCTGAATTTTGTTCAGATTTGATTACATAGTGTAGTATATTCCACCTTATAAGATATAGCTGCAATAGCGATAGCTTGGTAAGATTAACAACTCTTCTGGCATGCCATCAATAACTTTGCAGAATGCAGAGTAAAGGTACAGTAAAGATGTTGGTAGCTTGCTATACTGCTTTCTTTGCCAATCCATTTATTTTATACATGAAAAAAAGAAATTGTAACTGAGAACAATTCTATTCATAACCATGTGAAGAAGGAGCACCTGCCTGTGTCTCAATGGTATTTTGTCATTTTTCAGTTTTAACAAACAATGAACTTTATGCAACAAAATATTGTTATGGAAATCAAGGAATGTGAAATAGAAATGTAAGATTATTACATTTTTAAGTGTAAAGTTAGACCAACTAGAAAATTAAATGAAGAGCATATTTCTTCAAATTCAATGATCTACAGTACAAGAGGAGTCAGCAATGCCTAATTCATTCCCCATTGGTTCTTTATATATACCATTCTTTATTTTTTGACAAGGGCAAAAGTAATGGAATAGACCAGGTCTCTATAGACTAAGTAATGTACACAATAAAGTAAAGCCAAACAGGGAGCAATTAAATAAAGATGCAGAGGGGATTAAATTTAAGTGGTTCCAGATCCAATGAATTTTGCAGTTCATTTCTAATTCTAGAGTTAAATCAGAATTTAAAAGAGTGTCAATGATTACAGGGAACCAATTTTACAATATGAGTACAAAAATATCAAATATCTGTATATGTATACATTCCTTAGAAACTGAAACTATGGAATACTAAGGAAATTTGAAGAAATTACAGTGGAGACTTATTGATAAGAATGTTTGAATTTGGGTAATCCAGAGTCCCTGGAGGGGCGTAAACTAGGCAACAAGTATAAAAATAATTCACAGATAGAATTTAACATACAGACATATCCTGCAATATTGCTACACATCAATAGAAGGAATAGTAACTTGTGCTAGAGGGAAAACTTTGTGAATCAGAAAGGCTATAGTTCAGCGGTAGACTACATACTTTGAATATACAGGATTCAAAATTCAATTCTAGCCAACACCAGATAAGACAAGAAAAGTGTCTTGCCTGAAAACCTGATGATTGTCAGTGAAGACAATACTGATTTAGATGGACCAATGCACCACCTTGTTTATGTCGTGAGACTAGAGAAATTTGATTGTTGTACTTTTTAGGATGAAGTGGAATGATCTATATAGCTCCTTGATTGACATACAGATCCCAGTTTATTTATCAATAGTCCAACAGTCCCTAATATTCCAAAGCAGATCTAATTTCCCACTCTTCCTTTGAAAGAAATACATTTTAAAATGAAGACAAGTTCTGTGATGTAATAAACAGATGCAGTAACACATAGTATCTACTCAAGTCCATCTCTTGTGGCTCAGAAACAAGCTGTTTTAGAAAAGCTTTGGTAAAGGTGCATTTTAGAAAGAAAATATTTAAATAAATAAATATTGATTTTTGACTATATGTTATTAAGGAAGATTTATGTATGAAGAAGCTGCATACCAAAGTTCAGCTATTAGAGGAAGTAGATCAGGATCATGCTATCTGAGGAATAAACTTGTGTTATTATTGCCCAGATATTGGGGTTTGCAGAAAAAAGCTTCTTCAGTGATGCTCCTACTATCTAATATACTTATTCGGCAGGTTGCTGCACATGTTCAAAAAACCTTTTTTTTTTTACTTTTTTCACAAGCCTTAGTTCATTTTGAACCTTAACTTTCCTCACTTCATCTTTGCAGACTCAGGCTATTTGCTAATATTCTGCCCTTAGTTATGTGCCCTTCTTTTCAACTTTTTATACATGTCCTTTTTGTCTTTCAATTTATCAGAGAGCTCTTTATGAAGCCATGCTGGTTTCTTTTGAGTGTTAGTTTTCTTCTACATTGGTTTTGTGCTAGACTGGGTTTTTATCATCTCACTTTTTAAATTTTTCCAAGCTTCTTGAGTTGTTTTCTCCTTGAGGATTCTCATCCATGGAATCTTCCCAAGCTCTCTCTCAGTTCATTGGAATACACTCTCTTAAAGTCCAAGACTTTAGTTTGACTTTGTTTGAGTGCTTGTGCTTGCATAATGTTGAATTTCAATGTTTCATGATCATTCCCCCCCAAGGTTCTTGTAGCTTCAACACCTTCTATCATTTCATCTCTGTTAGTGAAAATTAAGTCCAATATGGCTGAACCCCTAGTTTCCTTCTCTTTTTTGGAAACAAAGTTGTCTGCTAGGTTTGTCAGGAACCTGCTAGATCTTCCACTTGGTCCAAAGTTTGTCTCCCAGTTGATGTCAGGGTAGCCAAAGTTCCCCATTACTTTTGTAATGTGCTTCCTACATACCTTAGTTAACTGACTAGCAAAAAATTCATCTATTTCCTCTGTTTGGTTGGGCAGCCTATAATATACACCTATGGTAATGTCATCCCCCCCACCTTTCATATTCATTCAAATGCATTCAAGGTTGTTTTCATCATTGATACGCTCTATTTCTGTAGAGATGTAGTTATTTCTTATACATAGTAACTCCACTTCCACCACCTCTTTTATTTGATCTATTTGTTTTAAATAAATTAAACCCCTCTAGTTGTATGTTCCATTTTGGGTTTCATCCCACCAAGTTCCCATAACCTGATCTACTTTATTTCTTTGTGATGAAACAACTCAGAATGTGAGAAGTTTACTCTCTTTGTTGTGAGTTCTTATTTGATAGGGTTCTGTTTCTTCTAGAAGCGGAATACTAAGCATAATCTAGAAGTCTTTAAGTAAACTCTTCGGCAGGTTGCTATTATAAGTTGCTATAATTCTCTATAATTTTCTGCACAATGAAAAGCCAATTCTTTGGCTCATTTTAGCTCCAGGTTCACTTGCTCAGTGCAGCTGTTTGTTTACTAATGAGAACTATCACAATTGTCATTGAAATGCATCTATTATTATGCATCCAAGTTGCATAATAGTAGCTACTGTCTATACCTGAGGCAATAGTTATGCCTAAAATAGTTTGGTGGTAAAAGTGTGATAAATTTGGAAACCCCTATACACATAATATGTACAACTTGCTCACAAATTTAGATTAAACTGAAAATAGAACAGACATTTTCTCAATAATAAATTTACATTGAACATCAGTGAGAATAATATGGGCTGGAAATAGCTTCCTGAGACCCCTTTGAAGTTTGGTGTATTCATGCCCATTGATATCATGTACCACTAAGGCAGGGGTTGGGAACCTTTTTTCTGCCATTTGGATATTTATAACATCATTTGCAGGCCATACAAAATTATCAACTTAAATATTAGCCTGCTATATTTGGTCAAACATTTAATTAACTCACCCCTTATATTATTGGCTGGAACAGCTTCTCTTTGGTGAGGTGTGCAATGTTAGCTGGTATTGATGATATTGCTACTTGCTACTGATTTTCCAGGTTTGCTACAATCAGTCTGGAGTTCAGTTTACTCTTTGCAAAAGTAAGTTTTGAAAAGAACTGCTTGCAGCTGTAAGTTGTTCCAAACACAGATGCATATTTCAATGCATGTCTCCTCAAAGTGAGAAATTCATCATTGCTTATGTAATGTTTATAGAATTCAAGCAGTGGGAGGTTGTTGTACCCAACTTTCAGCTCATCACTGTTTTGCAGCTGAATGATTCTGTAGTGTAGGTTATCTGGCACATCAGCTGGTTCCATATTGAATGGTGGTAGCAAAGGTGTTCAATTCCATTTGTATATTTTTCACATCCTTGAATCTTTCATTAAATGCCTCAATTAGTTTTACATATTCAAGTTCCTCATCCCTGCACTAAGGAAATGACATTTGCATGGCTTGGTGAAAACAGCCCAAGTAGACCTCTATGTGTACATTCAGCATTAAATCATAACACAAGCAAGAATAGTTGTGGAAAACAATATTTCTCACCATTTCAGTCATCTCCTAAGTTAATTTAATTCCATTGGTTTTTTTGCCAAATGAAGGAATAGAGAATGAAAACCTGAGTACCAACACAACCTTTTTAAATAAGGTAAGAGGACGAATCTTGCCAATTTGAAACCATGTTCTCCTTTCCCTGCCTTTAATTTCTAGAAAACTAAGGAGGGTCCATTCTGAAATGGTTTTCTGCTCACATTCCTTCAGAAATATCTTTTGTGTATCTTCACATTCCTTCAGAGTATCTTTTGGCTGTAGCTCCTCCTTTCTTGAAATGTTGTTCTCACAGTCAATTGCAGCTAGACAGAAACGGAAGACAACTTATCACTTTTCCATAGGTGCACTTTTCTGTCTTTATAGTCACAGCCAATGCCATATGATCTATTAACTATTAATAACAGAAGAACTCTTTGCCCAAATTGATACAACTGATGAATGAAATCCACAATAAAGGGAAGGCTTTGGCTACCTGAAAGCTTCAAGCTCTCTAAACAACCAGTGCCAGGAGATAGATGACCAATTAACTATTAATAAGAAATCTGGTCACACTGAAGCAACTGATGAGTGAAATCCACAATTGAGAAAAGGCTTTGGCTAGCTAAAAGCTTCTATCTCTCCAAACAAAACAGCATAACTAGCCTTCATCTTTCTTGAAAGCCGGTTTGGCAGGGTTGTTTCTCTTTCACAGGATAAAGTTATTCAGTTGTTTCCTAAGCATGGGGTGTGAGTCCATCCGTATCAGCGATTAGTTCTTAATAACAAATAATCAGGTGCTTTTCTGACAATAAAATCATTATATTTTTGTTTGGTATTTGCTCATCTGCGATGAATAAAAAGAGCACAATCTACAGTAATTGATTGATTGATTTACAATGCTTGTATGTCACCCAGTCCCCGGGCTCTACATATCTAATAATGTAAGCATATCCAAGTATATATAAACATCACAATAAATAATTTTCAATAAATACCACATGCCTGTAATTCCAATTTTCAATAAGGAATATTCTCTTCCTGTGCAAAATGAAACAAGTAGATCTTCAGAGTTTTCTTATAGCCCAAGAGAGATAAGGTTGATTACAATTCTACTAGGAGAGGTGCTGAAGAATGGGCATAGGACTCTGACTCCAGAGCCCGTCCTCGTGGATGGCAACTAGAGGGAGTATAATCATTATTTTTAATGTAGGTTTAGAATAATAGAATAAAGTAGAATTAATTTTTTATCACTTTAAATGTACACTAATGAGCATACATTAAAATGAAAATTCATTGCATTCAGCTCTCAAAAGATAACTATTATGCACACACACACATGCACAAATATAGCACAGAGAAACATCACAGTCTAGTTCGAATGTATACATGTACATGGTAAAAAAAATAGAATCCTGCAAGTTTACAAGATGGATGGCATAAGGAACAAAGCTGTCACAGAATGAAACCCCCTCCCAGAGGGGAGCAACAGAAATAGACAGTGAAGTGGGTGTTTGGGGTCTCTAACAATGCTTCGAGCTCTAAGCACACAACAATTATGGTGAGCTTCCTATAATCTTCTCCGCTGTCCTTACCACTCTCTGAATGGACCTTCTATCTGAGGCACTGCTGCCACCAAACCAAACAGTGGTGCAATTTGTTTAACAGCTCTCAACTATCTCTGTAAAAAGTAGCCAGGACAGAAGGAGAAAGATGTGCTCTCCTCATCCAACGCAGGAAATGCTTCACTAAAGCTAATATATGAAGAAACCAAGTCAGATTGTTAGTTATGTGCACCCACAGATACTTAATACTATTGAACACCTACACAGATGCAGTCATGATACAAAATGTAGTATGACTATGCTGGCTCTTTATAAAACCAATAGTGATCTCCTTTGTTTTGTTAACATTCAAAACCAAATTATTTTTATTGCACCAGTTCACCAAAGCCTTCATCTCTTCCATATAAGAATCTTCACTAGTAGATGACACTACTCCCATGTCATACTTCACAATATGGTTCATCACAGATTTGGCACAGCAGTTATGTGCCATCAAGGTGAACAATAATGGACTCAAGGTACAGCCCTGTGGGGAACCAGGATTCAAGGAGTTGGAATTGGAATTTTTTCTTCCAATTCGCACAGACTGGGGCCTATCAAGAAGAAAATCAAGTATCTAGTTACATAAAAGAGTATTAAAACCTAATAGGCCCAGTTTGTACATCAAATGCTGAAGAAAGATTGTGTTGAAAGTTGAACTAAAATCAACAAACAGCATTGCACATGAGTATTCTTCTCCTTCAGATATGCCAAACTAAGATAAACACACAAGAAAGTGCATCATCTATAGAGCAGTTCTTCAATAAGCAAACTGTTATAAGTCAAATGTAGGGGGAATACATGAAATAAAATAGTCCTTTACCAATCTCTCAAAACTTCATCATAATCCAAGTGAGAGCAATTGAAAGTGGAAGTGTGGAGCAAAATATATAAGATTCTAATTGTGTATGTTAATCATGAAATTTTTATTGAATCTCCATTTTTATTCATCGTATGAGATGTTGCTTTTGTTCAGTGATGGATGAATGGGAGGGAAGGGGGAGGGAGAAAAAGAGGAAAGAAGGGCAAAAATATATAAAAAGTAATTTACACTAATTTTTTGAAAGATCATTATTTTTTTAATTATTTTAAAGGTGCAAATAAATTAAGAGTGAATCATGTTTAATGTTTTGAAAAATATATTTTATGTTAAAAATTGACTAATTCCCCCTCAGTTATATTTGGCTCAATATTATACAGTTTTAAAAAGTTGATTTACTCAGTTAGAACCACTATATATTTTATTCTGGGCATCCTTAACGAATCCTATGGAAGGGGAAAAATCATCAATGAAATGATATGACATTGTTGCAGTTGTTGTAGTGCAGAGACTATTAATTTAAATTTCATATTATTCTCATTATAGCAGTCTTGTACAGCTTAATGAATATTAAAAAATGAAAATTTCCAGTGTGTTTTCAAATTTCCTGTTTAGCATCCACAAAAGTTCTAATAATTTGGAATAAGTTGCCTGGATATATGTGCTAAGTTCTTTAACTTCTGCCCTAATGTTTTCAATTAATTTTTTTTGTTCTCTTTTCCATGAATTATGAACATCTGTTATATGACTTAATGATTGTTCTATATGTAAAGTGGGTGACTCCAAATCTGCAAACCTGATTGGTCAAATAAAATAAGCATTGGATTGGTTCACTAGGAACCAATCCAAAGAGCTGCTAAAAGGCGGCAAATTTAAACAACTGCCATTGGCTGCAAGCAGGCAAGCCAGCCTGTATAAAAGGCTGGCCTCGGCTTCAGCCAAGCATTCCTATTTACTAACTAGTTGAAGAATAAAGTATTTGTTGTTGGAACCCGGTCTACCTCATGTGTTTTCCGAACAAAACACTGGCGACGAGGATGGGATCGTCCTGAACGAAAAAACCTGCACGCAGTGATAAGAAGTCCAGATTACAACCAAGATGTCTGGAAACAACGCACCGCCCGCACCCTTCAATCCCAACGAAGAGGATTGGGATTCCTATGCTGATCGCTTCCAAATGTATTTGGAGAGCAATGAAATGGAAGACATTTCAGAGCAACGCAAGAGATCTGTATTCCTGACGCACTGCGGGCCAACAGTTTTCAAGATGGCAAAGGCCCTTGCGAAACCCCGGGACGTTAAACAACTAACGTGGACAGATTTGCAAAGACTCCTCAAAGCACACTACGCTCCGATGGTGTCCAACTTAATAAAGCGACACGAATTTTACCACAGAGACCAGAGAGAGGGAGAGACCGTCGCCGATTTCATCGCTGCCCTTAGACAATTAGGGGGTGAGTGTGAATTTTTGAACATTGATGAAGCAATGAGGGATCGCGTGGTGTTGGGCCTGAGAGACTCGACCACACAGAGTAAATTACTCAACAAGCCCAACATCACCGTTACCGAAGCCATCGCGGAAGCCACAGCCGCTGAAGCCATGAAAAAATCTGCCGTAGACATGAAAAATATGAACACACACAGCGAAGAAACACCAACCAAAGACAGAAAGCAACCTGCCACCACAACCCACTATGAAGAGTCGGGCAAAAGAGTTGAATCGAGCAAAGAAGACGACGAGGTCCACTGTTTGCTCACGAACAGAAAAGAGCGTGAAAGAAGAAATTGGCGGGAATGCGCTGGCTGCGGAGGAAACCATCCCCGAGCCTAATTCAGATTTCTTTTTTTTTTTTTATAAAGAATTTTATTAATTTTTAATAAACAAACATGTACAAACAAACACAAAACATAAAAAACATAAAATATCTTTTTGGACGGCAGTTTGATCCCGAGTTACATCTTTTTGTACAGAGATAAATTCAAGTTCATGCTTACTTTTAAATAACATTCCATTTCTTATTTATTATTTTGCATTTTCTATGTAGCTTCTCCTCTCTTTTCACTCTCTTAATTCTATTATATTTATTTCATCTCAATTTAAATCATTATACTTATATCCTTTGTCTGTTCTATTTCAGCTAGCTATTTATCTTTTCTCATTAACACAAAGTTTCTTCTGTAATAACTAATTGGAGTATAATACCTTGTCATACTTATCCCTCCCCTAGTTTTAAAGCTTAACATAACACATAATTTTCATTCGGATTCTGCGTAGTACATTCTAAAGATAAACTCAATATTTTGAAACAAGAGAAAAAAAAATTTTTTTTAAAAAAAAATATAATATAATTAAAACAACAATCCATAGCAATTAAAGTTATATCATTCAAATTAATATTCATTTAAGTCTTAAACATTTTACACAATCCTTTCTAAATATGTATCATGCTTCTATGGGAACACTTATAGATTTTACTTAATTACTTCCCCCTATTTCACTTATATTTTAAAATATTAAACAATAACAATGTTCCCATTTTTCTTTAATTCAATTCTCTCATATTTAATTTCATTTATTTTTATTTAAAAAGAAAAAATTTCGCTAAGTTACATTAAATATTTTGTCCCATTTTATAATCATATATTATTCCAATTTTCTAACATTATTTCAAATACAAATACAACAACACAATCTTATATATCTTTGCAGAATCTCTTTTTCAGTTATATGTTTACCCATTATCTCTAAATAAATTCTGTTTCTTTACATCTTGTTTCAAACCTTTGTAGCTTCTCTTCCCTTCTTTCCTCCCTTGCTTCTCCACTCTACCCTTTTTACCCCCTTGTCTCTTAATCTCCACCTTCTTGTGTATTCCTCTTTTCTGTTGCTTTCTGATGTTGTGTCCACTTTTCACCTTGTTTTTCCCTTTTTTGGTTGTTTTTTTAAGTCTTAAATTCTCCATTCTCTTTCTCCCCTTTCCCCTTTCTTCCCCAAATAAAGTTGCTTGTTCATTAAGGATGATTTCTTCTTCATCCCAATCTTCTTGTTCTTGTAGTTTCTCATATGTAGAAATTGCCATTTCTAAAAAATTAAAAATAGAGCCAAAAGAATCCTTCCCTTCTTGTTTCTCTTGTTTATATTTTATAAATTCCATTTTCAGTTCATCCATAAGTAATACCATTGTAATACCACCTTTTGCCCAGGTGTTTGCCTGGCTTGTGGCATGGAGATCTTTCTATTTGAAAAATAGAAATAGAAAGATCTCCATGCCACAAGCCAGGCAAACACCTGGGCAAAAACAAACTCCCTCTGATAGCTCCAACCTAACCCCCCCACCAGGCACCCAGGTGAAACCCAGCTTGCTAATGAAGAGCAGCCGTCCCTTCACACGGAGCCAAGCTGCACTGAAAGCCTCCAACACAAGAACAGACTGTTGCCAGCCAATCAAAGCCACAAAACAGACAGGAGAAACCAGGAACACCAATCAATCAAACTCCAAGTCCAATGAAATAG
>BLBF01007877.1:0-10535 GCA_015471245.1 Laticauda colubrina
CCCTGGCATTCCAGTGATTACAAAAGGAATATTGCAGGTACACAAGTGGTTTCTCTGATTTATAACTGTAATCTTTATATTATAGTTGGTAAGGACTATGGTTTTATATATCCTTTTACTAAAGCCCCTGTCACACTGCACCAACGGATGGAAAGAGGATGTAAAACAGAGAAAAACACTTGCCATCCGTTGGTTAACGCGATGCTTCCGTTCTGTACTCACTGCCTCCATTTTGCTTCCTCTCTATCCGTCCAGCATCCGTCTACTGACATTTCATCCGCTCAGAGGGTTTTGAGCTGCTCAAAACTTTTGAGCGGAAAATGTTTCCAATGCTTCCATTCTGCATCCGCTAGGCATACGGGGGACATCCGTTCTGCATCCGTTACGCATCCGCTATATCCACTAGGCCTCCGTTCCGCATCCGTGCAACTTGCATCCGCTCGGACATAGGGAGGAAGCGGAACGGACATGGAACGGACACGCAGCGTTAGTAGCACGGACGGAGAAAGGATGAAAGCGGATGCAGCACGCAAAGAAAGCATTTAAAACGGAAAAAACGTTCGCAGAGGGGACATCTCGGATGTTAACGATGTCTACAGGATGCCTAGAGGATGCCTAGAGGATGCCTAGCGGAAAACCTATGCTGCCTATAAAAAGGGGGAGCAACTCGCCTGCATCTCACTTTCAGAACAGCAGCCCAGCGGTGCAGACCTCTGCAGCCTTTATCTGGCTCTTCCTCTTCCACAGCATCCAGTCATCTCCACCATGGATCATAACAAACTCCTTTTGGTAGCCACCATCCTTTTGCAACAGTGCGAAGCCATCTACAGGCTCTGTGAACTCTACTACGGGAAGAAAAAGAGGCGGCCAAGAAGCGTCTGGGTCCGAAGATGGATCGGGAGAAGAGCAGAGTACGGACTGTACAACAAGCTGATGGTGGAGCTCAGGAATGAAGACACTCGGAAGTTTCAGAACTTCATGAGGATGCCTCCAGCCATGTTTGATGAAGTTGTGCAGCGGCTGACACCCAGGTTGACCAAGCAGAGCACCAACCTCTGGCCCAGCCTGGACCCTGGGCTCAAGGTGGCACTCACTCTGTGCCACCTGACCTCAGGGACCATCTACAGGAGCATGCAGTACGGCTGGAGGGTGCCACCCAACACCATCAGCATTGTGGTCAGAGAACTGGTGCAGGCTATCATCGAAGAATACCTGCAGGAGCTTCTCCAGTGCCGCTCCACTGTAGAAGGCTGGAAGAAAGTTGCAGAGCAGTGGTATCAGAAGTGGAACTTCCCCCACACCATTGGAGCCATAGATGGCAAGCACGTGGCCTGCAAAGCGCCAGCCAAGTCGGGGTCCACTTATTTCAACTATAAGGGCTTCTTCAGCATCATCCTCTTCGCTCTGGTCGATGCTGACTACAAGTTCATGTACATTGATTCTTCAGGCAATGGCTCATCTTCTGATGCCCAGATATTCAACGCAAGTGACCTCAAGGCTGGGCTGGAACGCAACCTCATCATGGGCTTCCCAGATCCAGAACCCCTGCCCAACAACATGCAAGATGTGCCCTACTTCATCGTGGGGGATGACGCCTTCTCCCTCACAACCTACCTCATGAAGCCCTATACCTCCAGATGCCTCACCCATGAAGAGAGGATCTTCAACTACAGGCTGTCCAGGGCAAGGCGGGTGGTGGAAAACGCCTTTGGCATCCTGGCCAACAGGTTCCAGGTACTTCTCACCACCATGCAGCATCGCCCATAGACCGTGAGGAGGATCGTGGAAGCTTGCTGCATCCTGCACAATCTCATGCGCACTAGCTACCCAGTCTTACAGAACAAGCTCGTGGACCTCCAAGAAGGCAATGGGGACATGGAGCCTGAGGAATGGAGGCAAGGGCGAAATTTGATAGACACTGAGGATGTGCAAGGCCCCAACAGAGCCTCATGTGAAGGGAAGAAGCAGTGAAACCTCCTGAAACACTGGTGGAACTCCCCAGCTGGAGCAGTGGAGTGGCAAGACAGGATGATAGATGATTAATGGATGCTTCCTTCAGCCTGTCTCATCACACTGATGAGATTGGGCCATGTTTGTAGGATGGGCCTACAATGAACAGGGCATTTAATAAAGAGTTGTGTTTATGTTGAAATGTGTGGATCAATGAATAAATTGTTGTTGATAATAAAGCTCCATATGTGTGGCAGCTGGGAGGGTGGACCATACAGTCCCACTATGCTTGCACTGGAGGTTTATCAATCCCACAGCTATCTTAACCCATCCCAAAGATATCCCTGCCCATCCCACAGCTATTACCCTTACCACAGGTATCCCTGCCCATCCCAAAGTTATCCCTGCCCACCCCACTGCTATCCTTACCCATCCCACAAGCATACAAAGGCTTAAGCCATTTCTAAAAGTTTCCACCAAGACTTTATTTACAAAAATAAATGAAGCAAGTGTGTGAAGCAAAGATAAACTTTATTAATCACAAGCTGTAAAAGAAAAATGACCCAAGTCAAGTTTCCAAATAAAGACCACAGGTAGCCACCCAGTCTCTGGCACTCCTCTTGGTCACCCGGAGGTGTGACCAGTCTCAGGGGTGAAGGGTCCAGATGCTGTGGAGGTGGCTGCTGCTGGAGTGCTGGTCTGAAGCACCACTGGGATGCCTGGCCCCGAGAGGACAACGGGTGACGGTGTGTTGAGGAAGCTCTCAGACAGCTGGCTCAGCCCCGTGATGTTGAGAGGTCCTTCCTCCATGCCATGTGGTGTCAGCCCCAGTCCCGAGGACAGATGTACTGAGCCCGGGCTTGGCTGTGGGGTGGAGGAAGGAGCAGTGTAGTGGGGCTGTCTGGTCTGCAGCTGGGTGAGGACTGGCATTGGTGGCATCGGTGGCGTGGGTGGCATTGCTGTCGTCGGTGGCATCATTGGCGTGGGTGGCATCGGTGGCAATGGTGGAACCGGTGGTAACGGTGTCGCCCGATGACTCTGTGCCTGGACTGGGAAGGGCTGCTGCCTGTGCTGCTGGACCTCCTGGTAGCCGTAGCCCTGGTAGGTGAGGGCCTGTGGGAAGCCTTGGAATGGGAGGGACATCACCTGCGGTGGAGGAGCAGACCTGGACTGGGTGGGAGCAGGTGCCTCTGGGTCTGGAGGGTTGTGAAGCAGCTCGGTGATCCGGTCCTTCACCACCTGGTACTGGGGTTCCGCCATGTCTGTGAGAGTCTGGTTGACATAGGTGAGGAAGGGCTTGCGGTTGGAGGATGAGGAGTCGGTGTGGACCAGCTGAGAGAGGAGATCTATGCTGCTATGAATGGTGTGCCACGCCTCTGCCGTGGCACGCTCCACAGAAACCTGCCTGGAGACAGGAACTGACTCTTGGCCAGAAGAGGACTGGCTCTCAGCAGGCTGCCGGAGAGAGAAGGTCATGAGAGGGGCTGCTGCTGCTGCTGCTCCTCGGTGGCAGATCTCACCCTCTAGGAAGCTGCACCTGGCCATGACATAGGTCTCTCTGTCCGTCAGCTTAACCGTGGCCTGGCCAAATTTCTTGAGGTGCAGCTTCCTGTACCAGGTGTGCATATGTTTCCACCAGCCAAGGAGCACCTCCGATGTGTAGCCCAGACTCTCCGCCTTCTCTCTCCAAGCAGCCTGTTTCCTTTTGGTGTCCCTGTACAGTCGGTGTCCCTTCCGCTACAGATAGTCATTCTCTCTCAGCCACTCCAGCACCTCATCCTCGTGTTCCTCCTCAATGGAGTATTGCCTCCTCTCCCATTCCCACATATGCCTCTTCCTCCCTTTGGTAGGACCAGATGGGCCCTCATCAGAGGGGCTTCCAGTTTGTAGGGGCTGCTCCTCCACACCACCACCAGTAGCAGCAGGATCATTATCATCATCATCATCAGCAGCAGCAGCAGTAGCATCACCAGCAGGATCATAATCATAATCATCATCATCATCATCTCATCATCAGCAGCAGCAGCACGAGTAGGACCAGGAGCACAAGCAGGACCAGCAGGATGAGCAGGACGAGCAAGACCAGGAGCACGAGCAGGACGAGCAGGACGAGCAAGTCCTGGAGCACGAGCAGGATGAGTAGGACCAGCAGGACGAGGAGCAGCTTCAGCAGAGTAAGCACCAGCAGAAGCACCACCTCCAGGAGCAGCCTCAGCAGAGTAAGCACCAGCAGAAGCACTATTGCCAGAAGCAGCCTCAGCAGAGTAAGCACGAGCAGAAGCACCACCACCAGAAGCAGCATCATCAGCTCCTCCAGAAGCAGAAGCAGCAGAAGGCCCAGCCGCAGAAGAGCAAGCCCGTGCTACAGAAGCCCCAGCAGTAGCAGAGTGAGGGCCAGGGGGCGGGAGGGTGGCTCTGTCCCTCTTGCCAGGGCTGGCAGCAGATGGCTGAGGCTTCCTCTTTTTCCCCATGTTTGTGTGGTTGCTGGCTGGCAGGGAGGCTTGCAGGAAAGCTGTCAGGCAGACAGGCAGCAAGGCTGTCAGGCAGCAAGGCTGTCAGGCAGGCAAGCACCAAGGCAGGCACCAAGGTTGGCAGGGAGGCAGGCACCAAGGCAGGCACCAAGGCTGGCAGGCAGGCAGGCACCAAGGCAGGCAGCAAGGCAGGCAGCAAGCAGGCAGCAAGGCTGGCAGGATGGCAGGCAGCAAGGCAGACAGGCAAGGCACTCAATGCATCTGGCAGCAGGTCTTTCCTCTGAATGGTGACCTTCTTCCGAGCTGCTTCCCTTTATATCCGTGGGGCTGACACAATAAATCTCCCCCGCATGTGCAATTAACGCCAGGTATCTGCTAGGCTTCTGCTGTGCATCTGCTAGGCTTCCACTCTTCATCCTCTTCCTCTGTTGTGCATCCGCTGTGCATCCACTTCATCCGCTCGGCATCCGCTCGGCATCCGCTGTATCCGTTCCGTGTCTGCTTTGCTGAGGTCCCCCGGAAGCCTAGTGAATGTGCCATCCGCTCCCATCCACTTCCATCCGCTAGGCTTCCGCTCTGCATCCGTTTTCCATCCGCCCTGTGTCCTCCCCCTGTCCGTTCCTTTCCGTGTTATCCGCTCTGGTTATGCAAATTTTTGCCCCTTTTGAGAGCGGATAACAACGGATGGAACATTTTTCTCGTCCGCTGTGTCCTTTTTACAAACGTTTTGCATCCGTTGGGCAGTGTGACAGGGCCTTTACCACTCAAGTAACTCCAGTAGCATTCTAGATTATACATGTGTTTCAAGAGATAAGCTTGAGAGGTTCGCAGATATACAAGTACATGGGAGGGAAGGTAGTGATCACCAACCAATTTCAGTTTTATTTCAAGGCAGTTCAGATATTTGAAGAAACTCATCTTGTGGCAAAACTCATCTTGTGCAAACCTGGAAGTGAGACAGGATAGAAAACTCAAATGGGCCAAAGTTGATACTGTGGCATTATTTATTTTTTTGGATTCTGCACAACCTCAGATCTGGAGAAGTTTAATTTCATCTTCAGGCTCAGATAATATTATGGCCCATTATGATGATCTATGTCATTCATTGAAGAAATTTCTTACTGTCAAACTCCTGATAAGAACCCGCCAACAGGTTGGAGTTAGTTGGTTTGATTCTGACTGTTCGCACAGTAGAAAATATTTGAGAGCTGCAATGCATAGGGTTCAGCGATGTCCCACCTCAAAAAACTATGGCAACATGTTTAAAATAAGGGGTGTTTATAAGAAATTGATAGCATCAAAGAAGGCTTCCTTTAGAACGAAATTATGGTCGGACTTGGAAATTTGAGCAAAAGGGTCAAATTCAGCTTTCTTTTGGAATGCTGTCTCAGGTATATTGAACAAATGTAAATTTTATTTTGATATCCCCATTCCTGCTTCAACCTGGGAGAATTTTTATTCTAATCTTCTTTCTAAACCAATCAGGACTCTACGCATACCCAAAGCAATGATTTATTAACTTTAGAAAATCTTCCGATCTGGCCCTCTGTTTCTGTTTCAGAAATTAAATCCATTATTCGATCATTAAAAGCTAATAAGGCACCTGGTGAAGATTTTCCTGGAATTATTTAAGACCTTAAATTATATTTAAGGAAATATAATTGGCTGATTAATGGGGAGTCAATCGAAAAAGTAAATTCGAACACCTACTTAGGAGTGGTCTTTACTAAGACAGGATCTTGGTTTAATCACTTTAAAAGTAGTGCATTAAGAGCTGAGATAAACACCAAAAGATTATATAAATTATTTAACCATAATTACCCAGGCACTTTGACTCCTATGTTGAAAGTATTCAGGGCAAAAATAGTTCCAATGCTGACTTATGGTGCAGAACTGTGGTGTTTAAATAAAGCCTCCCCACTTGAACAAGCACAGACCCGCTTTTAAAGACACTTATTGGGGACTGATAAGAACACTTCTGCTTCAGCAGTCAGAGCAGAATTGGGTATCCACTCCTTAAACAGCCACTTAATAATTAAAACATTTACATAGTGGCTAAAGATACAATCAATATTTGGATAGACTTCCCAAACTATGCCTAACTGAACAGTTAAATAAATTGCAATTTAACTCCTGGGCCAGTCAACTCCACAGAGCCATTTTAAGCCATGGGTTTTCTACCCAATTTTTATTGACAAGGGGAAATTTTTAAACATAGTCTTGGATATTAGTGCCCAGACTGACATGGAATTATTAGCAAAAAACAGATCTATAAGGTAGTTGGCTAAGAATAAAAACAACTTCCAACTTGAAAAATACCTTTCAATGGGTATGCCACAATTACAGAGTAGAGCATATACCAGAGCCAGATTTGAGTTACTGGATTCCATTTCCAGACATGGGCATTTCTACCATATACCATACCACGAGAGAACCTGCTTATGTGGTTCACTTGTCACTGAAGATATTTCCCACATCTTGTTCAACTGCCAAATATATGCCCCCATTAGGCTTAAATATTTATCTACTGGATAATTTATCTCTGGAAAGAACAGCCCAATGGGAATGAAATCACAGATTGTTATATTTCCTCTGAGCTTCTAATGTACACATTGTCCGTAGGACTGCTAAGTTTATAATCAAGGCAGCAGTCCTAAAAACTCAATATATTGAACAAATTGGTGTATCCTGCAAGGGTGATCTATTATCTGATTGTTGACTCTCTGGTTTTCCACATATGTTTTTTATTAATGTATTCTTATATATCTAACTTATCTGTATTTTGTCTTGTTATATATTTATGTACTGATAAGGTCTTATGATTATTCAATAAACCATCCCTAAATTAAGTGTTGTGTGTGGTGAGGTAAATGTAGACAACCAATCAGAATTGATGATGAACTCTATAAGATGTATAAATACTTGTTGTGAGGGGATGCAAATGCTTCCTGCTCTTTACTTCTGCACACAAATAAAGTTTTTAATAAAGTTTTTAAGTGGGTTCCCACCCACTTTTGTGAGAGTATTGTCTAACTCATACCAGCTGAAACAAATACCCAGCTTTGGGTTGGGCCACAAATTCAGGTCTCAGAGAATAATTATATTTTTCTATTTCCTCCTTAATTATAAGCTCTGTTTAGTTAAAAAAAAATGGAATAGTCAGGAAGAGATTGAAGATTAAAGAAAAAAAAATAACACGTATCTGACAAGTAGTTTTGCGCACAGTGAAGCATAAAAAATGTTATTTCCTCCTGCTGCTCTGAAATGGTAACAGTTCACCATAGCTTATTCTTCTGTGGTATATAAAACCAAGGCACTTTACTACAGGTAGTCCTTGTTTAATAATCACAATTGGAACTGAAAATGTGATTATTAAGTGAAGTGGTCACTATGTGAAGCCACAATTATGCTTATGATCTTTCTTCAGGTTTGCTTTGCTTCATAAAACTGCAAAGGTGGTAAATGTGAGGATTATCTGATGTCATGAAGATCATTTTTCATCACCATCATAACTGCAAGCAGTTGCTAAAGGAAGCTGTCACTAAATGAAGGCTACCTGTAAGTACATTTTGGTTCTGAGTGGTTATCCTGTGTTAAAGGTACCATTTTTTCCTTCATTTTTACTGTGTATTTTACTAAATAACTTTAGTTTATTGTAAATTATTTACATTGATATCATACTTGTTAAATATCTATTTATCCTTTATATTGGCTACTATGATGAACCTAGGAAAATTTCTAGTATATATTGCCATCATATGCCATGATAATATTACTTAGCAGTGATATGATCATATGCCATTTTTGTCTTATTTCTTTAAAAGCTGTCTTTTTAGTCAAATGTTTTAAACTTGATTTTACTACTTTTAGTAAATTTTGAATTTGGGCAGACTTACCTAAGAAATTAAATTCCCTTAGTAAATGAAAACATTTTCTTCTAACATGTTAAATATGTCCTAAATATTATGGTGAATAGGGATGATGAAGTTCATGATTTGCTATTAAAGTAGAGCATCAGGTTAGAAAAATCTGATGTTTAACTGAAAATTTAAATCATGAGCATTGTAAGGTTTTTCATTGTGAGAAGCTGGTTTACTACCTAGTTTGGAAGAATGATGTATTTCTACAGAATTATGGCATTCAATACATGTTCTTGTAATTTATTCTTAAATGTAGGTATTTTGAGTGTATTCCGTAGATATTTGATGTTGAGACTGATGATGTTCAGGTGTAAATACATAAAGTATTCCTTGCATGTGTCAGCGTTCCAACAAACCTCCATTCCAATCAGTAACTCCGAGACAAATGTCATCTCAAAAGTACCTTTATTAGAATAGCACCTGGCACATCTGTGGAATCTCAGAACTAAATTCCCCAGGACTTTCCACAATATCCCAACTTATCACCCATCCCTTTTTCCCCCATCATCACATCACATGAACCAATCCCAAAGTAAGATCCTTTTTGTTCCTGCGCCACACTTCATGACCTTGAACAGAAAACAGAAGAATTCTGTTTTCTCTACTTAGAGTTACTCAATTGAAATCACCCCTCTCCCACTTTCTCAAGCGATGTGGCAGCGTTGAATAAAGTTTCCAAAGCTGATAGCATGGAGGATAGAAGTTTCATAATTTCAGAAAATTCTAAGGCATAAACTCAGGCTATCAAATCTAAAGGCCCAGTCCCACTGGCCGATGGACACAAAACATAGGCATAAAGGACACAGCAGACGAGCAAAATTTTGGGGGTGGCTCCATCCGTTTTCATCCACTCCAAAAAGTGGCAAAAATTTGCATAAACAAACAAATCAGAACGGAAAAGAATGGAAAAGAACGGAAAAGAACGGAAAAGAACGGATGTGGGTATATGTAGCAGGGATGTTAAATGGATGTTCATAGAAAGCCTAGCGGATAAAAGCAGATGGAAGTGGATGACACCTCCGAAGGGGTTCCGGGAAGAATTTTGAAATGGACACACAGTGGAAGGGACGGATGCATAGCGGATGAAGCAGATGCATCACAGACGCCTATAGAAAACAAAGGGGATGCCGTGCAGATATATATCAAATACAAAGCGTTCACTGCACATGTGGGGAGTATGAATTGCATCAGCTCCGTGGATATAAAAGGTTGCAGCACGCACACAGTCAGCATACAGGGGAAAGACATGCTGCCACAAACATCTAGCAGGAACGCCATGGTTCGTCAGTCAGGCAAGAAGAGGAAGCCCGTGCCTACTTGTTCAAGCCCTGGCAAGGTGAAGAAGGCCAGAACCAGCATTCCACCCCCTGGCACTGACTCTGAAGCTGCTGCTGCTGCTGCTGTGGTGGACCAGTCCCAAGGGCCTCAAGCCCCTCAAAGCTCTGTTGCTGAAGGCCCTGCTGCTCAAGCCCCTAAAGGCCCTGAACAATCTCCAGAAGGCCCTGATGCTGAAGCCCCTGAAGCCCCTGCTGAAGGCCCTGCCAGAGGGAGGAAGAGGCAAGGGAAGGAGAAGGAAGAGAGGAAACAGTAAACCATTTCCGAGGAGCATGAGGATGAGGTGCTGGAATGGCTGAGGGAGAACGAGTACCTCTGGAGAAAGGGCCACAGACTGTATCAGGACACCAAGAAGAAGCAGGCAGCTTGGAGAGACAAGGCAGAGAGCCTGGGGTACACTGCAGAAGTACTCCTTGGATGATGGAAGCACATGCACACCTGGTATGGCAAACTACACCTCAAGAAATCCGAGCAGGCCGCTGTCAAGCTCACTGACCGGGAGATGTATGTCATGGCCAAGTGCAGTTTCCTGGAGGGTGAGATCCACCACCGAGGAGCAGCCCCTCTGAGACCCCTTTCCCTCTGACAGCCCACAGACAGCCAGTCCTCTTCCAGCCAGGAGCCAGCGAGCCTGTCCAGGCAGGTGTCTTCAGAGGGTCCCACAACAGAGATAGCTGCACTCCCATGCTGGCGGACTTGGAGGATCCCGTGGAGGATGACGCCCTGCTGTCACAAATGGAGGAAGAAGGACGCAGGCAGAGAGGCAGACTGGAGGGCCAGGACCACAGTGTGCTGTTGGAGATCAGGGACACTGTTAAGCCTGGGTTCCCAACCAGGGTTAGGTAGACAAGCTAAACAG
>BLBF01007881.1:0-10433 GCA_015471245.1 Laticauda colubrina
CTTAGCTCACTCATTTATCTGTGTGCCTATCTGACTAACGCTGCACATTCTGTTTAGCTTGTCTACCTAACCCTGGTTGGGGAACCCAGGCTTAACACTCCTCATCTTTGTTCTTCCCTTTGTAGAGTTGCTCTAGCTATGTTATTCTGAATTTTCCAGCTTTTATGTTAGAAAATCCCTTCAGATTTTGCTACACAACTCACATGTTCAATAGATTTCAAATAATTCTGAAGTCCCTGCCCAGTGGTGTTTAGCTAGTAATTGGGTTTTTGTCTTTTTCTTTCAATAAAAAATTATATGTAGTTGCAAGCAACCATTATCTATTTTTAAGAGAAAACACATAATGGTCTTTATCCTTTACCATGTGCTTACTTCCACTAATGGAACTAATGATGGTTGCAATTTCCAGAGGTCACACAATCACCTTTTGTTACTTTCTGACAAGCAAAGTCAATGGAGAAATCAGATTCACTTTACAACTGTGTTACTAACTTACCAACTGTAGTGTTCTTCTTAACAACTGTTGCAAGAAAAGTTATAAAATTCACTTAGCAACAGAAATGTTGGGCTCAGTTGTAGTTGCAACTTGAAGATTATCTGTATGCTATTCACCATGCTCAGTAGCCTTGTTTTTTATGGTACCAACATTGGATGAGATCTATTTTTCTCTTACAGAGGACAT
Organism: Laticauda colubrina; assembly: GCA_015471245.1. Classification (NCBI taxonomy): domain Eukaryota; kingdom Metazoa; phylum Chordata; class Lepidosauria; order Squamata; family Elapidae; genus Laticauda; species Laticauda colubrina. The sequence continues at coordinate 683 of BLBF01007881.1, forward strand.
GCCTTCCTCAGGAACAGCTGGACCAAAGGAAGATTCCGTGATCTTCTGGCAAAGCTCATATATTTCAAGGAGTATGCAATCCTCAATATTTATCTCAGTTTGAAGCTGATTCATAAGTTTCTACTGTTGCTAAAAGGCAGCACATTTGTCATAAGCTGACAAATTTAAAATGATTAAATTTGTTTGCTGCCCATCTCACCATGAGGTGACTCTGGACAGCTTACATTGTTAAAAAGAATAAAACATAACCACAAAGTATTTAAAACCTGAATAAAATTACTATAAGCTGTTCTAAAAATACAAATTATCAGCTACAAATGAAAGATGGAAAGAGAAAGAGTAAGTTGAGCAGGGGGGAGGCAGGATCTCTTATTAATCAATCAACTACCTCCAGTGTGATGGTCCCCCATTGGAGCCCCAAGCCAATTGGCAGAGACAGGTCTTCAATCTATTGTGGAAGGACAGGAGGATGGGAGCTGACCTCACTTCATGGAGGAAAGATGTTCCAAAGGGTGGAGCCATGGCAGAGAAGGCTCTTCTTCTGGACCCCACCAACCAGATTTCCTTGACTAACAGAGCCGATAGCACATCCCCTCTACCATATATCCCATCAATCAAGGAATGGATGGTTTACAACAGGTAAAAACAACAATCCGATAAAAGCAACATAAAAATCCCAATGTAAAAACATATAAACCATTAATTGGCATCGGTAAATCATAAAGTTGCTTCATGAAAAAATTCAAAGTGAAATCTCATGTTTCATTTTTATTGTTTCCATGTGGTAGTGTGATTCTGAAGCTCAAAGGCATCATTTTCAAATTCTCATATATATCTCTCCAAGAAGATAATTCATGGCCATTAATATTTATGTCCACATAGTTTGGGTATTAGGACATTTACATAAACATAAACTATTAACTAACAGAAGATTGATCTTTCTGGTGTACATTATCCCTTTGCCACACTCCCTATTTTTTTGTAAATCTTGGTGGTTATAACTGCAGAGAATTAAATTTGACTTCTTGTTAATCCTGAGAGTGTCATAAAATTGTAATGCCTTTATTATTTAGTGTGTTCTATACATCAAGAATAGTTTTTTGTCTGTTATCCCTCTTTTTTCATAGCCCTAGAGCCTTTTTAACAATGTTAAAGGATGCATGTTCCCCTTGAGTATCTCTGTGTTGCTTAAATAAACTTGTGTGGTGGCACAGAATGAGTTCAAGAGCAATTTTTTGGGGAATCTGCAAATTATACACTCTCAGATGCTGCCCTATGATTGGCTCTTCAATAGCCAGACTTCTGTTTCTCTCATAATATTCCATTAATGTACATTTCTTAATTTCACCATGGTAATTTTCACAGAAACTATGCAGTTTTTTTCTTCTGAAACTATGGCTAGCTGGGATCACCTTTCGGTTACATTCCATTAGTTTGCTCACTTCCCCATAACATATATAGATAAAATATGAAGAGGAGACAAATTTTTGATGAATGTTGTGTGGTCAAAATTTCCATCCAAATAAATATTAGATTTCTATTTTTCTGTGAAAAGGGGGATATGTTGTCAGGGACAATTCCTATTTTCTAATATTTTCCTAGAAAGCCATAGAGCTTGTGAATTTCAGGGCTGGTTTGTTTTTCTTTACCTTGAGCACATTTCAAGAGAAAGCACAGGGCTGCAGTATTTTACAGAGGCTGACTTCTTGTTGAAATTGTTTATAAAGGATCTTTAAAACAAAGAAGTGGAGAGGTGAGCCTGATGGATGCCAAGGGAATTATCCACAGACACATGATGCCAACAGGTCCTGGAGATTTACAGATCACACTAGCACAAATTTTCAAGAGAGAGCATTTAGGCCATCAAGTTCAATTCCCTGTTAATATGGGAATCCATATCAAATCATCCCAGACAGTTAGCCTCCACATGCTAACATCCAGCGAAGAGAGTCCCTACAGTCTTCCATCAAACAGTTAGTATGTTTTTTCTTTTTATTTTGAATACAATTAACTCCTCCTCCTCTTCTATCATTTATTTTCCTGACACCAGCCCTACAGTTCTGATCTGCCTCTCTGTATCTGTTTTCTATCCTCTTTTCTATTCCTGCAGTGTCTTGTTTTCAGGGCTTTTACTGTAATCAATTGGTTTGGTTGGATTTGCCCTCACTAAAATGGTTTGCAGTTATTATTTTAATACTTTCTTTTTAGGATTTTCCACCCATCTTGGACTCCCATTCACATTGTTTTCTCCTGATAAAGGATCCTATTTATTATATTTATGAAAACATGTTTTTCTGAAGTCTGACTATATTTATTTTTAGTTTCAGAGATTTCAATATTATATTGTGACTTTCCTCCAGGGTTTCTGCCTCTTTCACTCCCTCAATTACTATATAAACCTGAAGTCAAGGATAATAGATTCTTCTATGTCTCTGTCCACTCACTGAATGAGAAACTTATCAGTAAGACAAATCAGGAATTTCCTGAAAGGACCATGCTTGGCAGAGTATTTTCCTTTCTCTATAATAGTCCTTTGGGATCGAAGAAGACACTCTGTTATACAGTTTCTCTTTGAGGATGAAGAAGGCTCCTAGTCCCAGTCTAAAAGCAGTCTAGAATGGATGTGTGTGTGCACTGGAAGTTCACCATCATAGAAACTGTGGTTGTTATTTTGTGATGTTGCTCATGGTTTTTTATTAGTTTTTGGAAGCACTTGTCCTCAAAACTGGCAGAGGTTTCATAGCATAGGGCTTACCAGAAAGTGTTTCTTGTTTCTAGTTTCATAGTGGAAGCAGGGGTGAGCTTCAAAAATTTTAGAAAAGTGTTCTCTGCCTGGTTGCTGGGTGGCCGTGGCCATGATGAGTGTGGCCTAGTTGGTCTCCTGCACCACAGTGTGCGTGGTTTTTTTTTTGCCTCCTTGGGCTCTGGAAGCTTTCCTCGAGCCTATGGGAGGGTGAAAACAGCCTCCCTGGGTTCCGGGTTTTCTTTGGAAGCCAGAAACAGGCCTATTTCTCATCTTCCTGAACTTCCAGAAGACCTGTTTTTTTCCCTAAGCACGCCCTGAACTTACCTGCATCTAAAATGGGCTGTGTAGGAACTCCTGGGAAGGGAGGGGAGGGGCAAGACCAGCCAGGAATGGGATTTGGGAATTCTCCAAACTGCACAGAATCTTAGCGAGGGGCTCTCCTGAACCCCTCTGAACCCCCAGCAGCCCATCCCTGAGTGGAAGTCATAGTGGTGTAGGGCTTCTTTCATAGCATCTTTGTAGCACTTGTATGATTGACTTTGAGGTGTCTTCTCAGACTCCAGTACATTATAGAACAACTGAGGAAGGCAATCATTCATTCAATCAATCAGAATAGAGTTGGAAGGGACCTTGGAGGTCTTCTAGTCCAACCCCTTGCTCATTCTAATAATTTCTAATAATGTGTTTGCTAATAATTATTCATTTTAATAATGTGTCCCACCTATCTCATCTGGAACTATTGCATGCCTCTGGAAAAAGACCATCCACATCTTCTTGACTGGGACCAAGCTAATAAATTCCCACCATTGTATTGTTTTCATTCACTCCTCCACTTATTTTAACCCAGATATCCTCTATAGTGTTACCAAATACAGCCAGCTATAGTGAGTTTCCCCTTGCATTTAAATATACAATACCACTCCTTCTTTTAACTGCTTCTCTTGAAGAAACAGTGTTTGCTCTCCCTCTCCTCTATCACATTTATGGGATTTATCCAATCATTTCTCTGCCACGATCATTAAATTATATTTATCTTTACACATTAGAAGCACAAGCTTGTCATGTTTAATACTCTTATTCTCACTCTTTCTTTAAGCATTAGTCTATATATATACTTTATGAAGGCCATGAACTTTATGACACCTTTTTATAGTAATTTTCAAGTGACCATTTCAGCAACACACTCATTTTCTAAAAGGTATAAGTCATGATCTGAGGTTTCACCACCCTCCATGGATTAAGTTTAAGGCCTAATCAACTTGGTCACCTTTGGCCAAACACATTTTTACTAATCCTTTTGAAAGCTATTTTGCTTTGTATTAACAGTTCATTCTTTAGAAAACTCAGAAGCCATATTTAACTCCTTGACACCTTTTGTGCCTACTTTTGTGGTCTTGCTATGTTCTTTCCAGTCTGCTTCAATGGACTGGAAACTTGCCCTTAACTTCTGACCCTTGTTTCGTGATTGATCAAGTGGAAGGAGGGTGGGAGAGAGGGGGGGAGGGAGGGAGGGAGGGAGAGAGAGAGAGAGCTTTGACCACATATTCACACCTGTATCTACACCCTTGGTTGTAAGGGTATTCAACCTTTGTTCACTAATGGGTTCCCAAAGAAGGATTTCTTTTTCCCAGTGTAAATAATTTTTCAGACAGAAACTTCCTAATGGTGATGACAGTTAACCAGTGGATCAGCTTGTCTTCAGAAGTTGTGGGTGCTTCATCACTGGAGGTTTTTAAGAAAAGATTGGACAGCCACCTGTCTGAAATCATATAGGGCAGGGGTGTCAAACTCACATCATCACGCCACATCATGTGATGTATTGGGACTTTTCCCCCCTTCGCTAAGCCAGGTGTAGGAATAGCCAGCATGTGACGCATCTGGCTCGCAGGCCAGGAATTTAACAGCCCTGGTACAAGGTCTCCTACTTGAGCAAGGTCCCTTTCAGTTTTATTCTGATTTATTGAATCCCTGAAACAGATCAAGGGCATAACAGTCAAGAGATAGATAAAAATAAAGCCAATGTTCCATCCAATACTCAGCAGGGTGAACTTTCTCTATGTTCTTTTAATTTTAAAATTACCAAATCTATGAATAGTCTTCTCTAGTTTGGCACCATATAAATCTTCTTTTAGTTTAATTCTTCATTCTGATGGCACTTAAGCATAAATGATGATGTATTCATCACTCTATAAATGTCATATATGAAAAGGAAAGTAGTAGTTGCAGGAGAAGAGTCAAAGCTAAGGGGTCTACTAATTTAGTTCTATGCAAATCTAGTTGAATATCACCTAAATTACATATTGAAAATTTAACTAAACTACATATATAGAATTTAAAATGAATACAATCTGCAAAGCTTGCAAATAACTGTAGCAATGTGACATTAAGTAGAACCAGTTTAGACTATGTGAAGAATTCTCATGTAGACTTTACTTTTATGTCAACATCATCAGCAAAGCATTGTAATTGTACTCCTATTGTTATAGCTGCTCATTGACTACATTTGAAAATCACTGGAGAGCTGGAAGACATTCACTTAGATGGGGCAGGATTAGTTTTAAGTGATTTCAGCTGATGTGTACCTTCCAAGTTTTACTTTGCAATAAGGTTTGTATTATCCCTAAACTCTGTCAAGAAGGTACTTGTCTTCCTCATTTAATATCTAAGAGAGAATGGAGTCAAATGATACCTCAAAGTGGAACAGCCCATTATTTTTCCCATGATGGTTAAAAAGTTTGACTAGCTAGACATAGCTTGATGTGTCTTACTTCTTACTGGTACACATTCTTGTTTTGAAGCCAAGAATGGTACTCATGCGTAAAACATTTATTCACAAGTGTAATGATTGGCAATGATTTCATTATAATTGAAAGGTAGGAGAAGGAAATATTAACAATTAAAGACCAGATAGTTCAAAATTCGCATTTTAATCTAAAAGTGAATAAACTAAAATTGGTGAACTTTTAGAGTTGGGCACATATTAGGGAATCACAATTCAGCCTTATGACTTATTTTTGATGATAAGAATTGCAATCCATCCCATATACAGATCACCAGATTGGGAAATGCTGTTATCATATCACCAGAATACTTCATATTCACAAAGTATAGTCAATAATCAAAAAGAAATATTAAATACTGTACAAATTATGGTTTTTATTCTGGTCATTATATTTCTTACATTTGTATTTCTATTTTCTTCAGTGAAACTCAGGATAATGAAACTTCTTTTTTTAATTCCTGATAACAGCTTTGTGGGAATCTGAAGTTCAGGTAATCTGCTTTATGTAAAGCCATCTGAAGCTGTTGTGCAATTATCTTCTCAACCACATTCTTTCAAAATAGAAAGTTAGATTCAACCAATAGTGGAGGTCTAGCAATGATTTCTGTAAATGGCAGAGGTTCAATTCCCTCACTCAAATAATTAACCATAACTACATGATTTGATCCTAACAAGAGAAATACTAAAAGCTTTTTCAATTTGAGATCACAGTGTAAGGAACATGACTGATCCAAACAAGAAGACCAGATCTTGAATGTGACCACTGTCCCATGTTGGATGCTGAATGATCTATGATAGGCCCAAGGCTGTCATGATGGCCATGAACTCTTGAGTTATCTCAGACCCACACCTAACAAAGGCAGACTGAAGTCCCTCAGAACCATAAATCTGCTAACTTAGAAATAAAATAATGGAGCTCAGGCTGAGAGATAACTTTTAGGCAGGGATGTTGGCACAAGAGCAACAATCCCAAATAATCCCTAGAGCCCAACTTAATGGGAAAGGTCTCATGTCTGGTGACCTGTGGAGCAGAGCCCCTGCAAATTCTAAAGTATTCTTTTTATCATCAACAATTAAATCATTGATGGGGAAGGCCTTGTTTCAAACTGACCTGGCATTCAATAGCATTCTTTTGGCAGACTTCCACTTTGTTCCACATGTTCTTCCAGGTTTTTTCTTTCTTTCTTTCTTTCTTTCATTCATTCTTTCTTTCTTTCTTTCTTTTTTCTTTCTCTCTCTCTCTTTCACACACACGCACACACACACACTTTCTCCCTCTTTCCTTCCTTCCTTCCTTCCTTCTTTCTTTCTTTCTTTCTTTTCTTCTTTCTTTCTTTCTTTCTCTCTCTCCCTCTCTCTCTCTTCCTTCCTTCTTTCTTTCTTTCTTTCTTTCTTTCTTTCTTTCTTTCTTTCTTTCCTTCCTTCCTTCCTTCCTTCCTTCCTTCCTTCCTTCCTTCCTTCCTTCCACTTAGTCTGTTTCTTGTGGCTACAGACAAAGGGCATATTGGTAATGTTAAACCTCATAAGTCATTCTGTAAGCCCAACACAGTTCAATTCAGCTGGGTCCATACCATCTCAAAGAACAAAGCAACAAACTATGTGCATATTGGTAATTTTTGAAATTGTAAAAAGCCATTAAGAGTGAGAGCTTCAGCTTTTATCCAATTTACCAGATATCTGAAGGCTTAGCCAACACTATTATTATATAAACGAATGGAGAAAATTGAGAACAGGGCTTTGTGATTGTTAACAAAACATGACCCACACAAGCTACAGATTGCCAATGCCAGCAAGAATTCTTTTTGTATTTTTTTAGTGCCTAATTAACTGTGTCAGGAGTTCAAAAACAATTAGGAATTTGAAAGAACAAGGAGAAAAGGGGGAAAAGAGGGCATTGACTAATTCCTCAGTACATAAATATTTCCATGTTATGCTGCAGGACTTCATCAAACTTAAAAGGGCACTTCAAGGTAGTTTTCAGAATGTTTTAAAATCTTTCCTATTCAAAAGCTCTATTTTGCTGTGCGTAATCATTCTTTGGAAGTTTGATGTTAAAATCTGTTTCCTCCTGACATTTAAAATGATCTGTTGGATTTTCCATGCCCTTACAATGCATTTCTTTCACCCTGGCCCAAGTGTTTTCCAGCTAGAATGAACTTATAAATGGCGAAAAATAGAGGCAAAGAACCTATGTCTACATCTAACATGACAAGAGTAAGCATAGGCAGTGCATTGAAGTCTATTTCCTCTTAATATTCCTTTTTGTTCCACCTTTTTGTTCCACCTATTTTCTCAAGGAAAACTATCAAGAATTAAAAAGCTGCAAGACTAAAAGCAAACATGAAGTCTAATTCATAATAATGACCGCTTTCAGAAGGCTATCTTTTAAACAGTATCTTTAAAGCTAATACTTTTTCATTTCAAAAAATCTGATAATTATGTTGCACAGACTTTTTTTTAACAAACAAGATAGCTAAGCATTTGCTTTCAGTTTTAACTTAAAAGCTGGATAAAAACACCAGCAGTTGGCTGTTTACACATTGTCTTCCTTCTTGGAATGACAAAGTGCCATGTACTAGACCTCTACTGCATCTTATAGACTTAAAGTTAGCTGCACTTATCAGATTTGAAGCAGCACTGAATGAAGAACTGAACACACTGTCAGAATTTCTAGCTTATGAAAGAGAGAAGAGTTGTATCCAGTATTGTGATATTTAATTATTCCCTTTACATATTGTAGATACATTCTTCAGATATATCTCTGAGTTGGCATTGTTGTACAATTGCTAAGAACAGACTGAAGCAAGTGTTAAACTGTATTATGTATATACTGTAAATAATGGCTGCATTTCTTTCTTTCTTCTTGAATGTATACCTTTACATTACCAGGGCATCAGAGAGAGAAACATATTGAAAGTTTAAAACAGACAGATAATATTAAGAAGATGCTCACCCAGATTCCTTTCTAATTCACCAGACAGACCTGACCAAGAAATCAACTCCACAATAAGGTTAAAAATACTTTTATTTAGATTGACGATAACAACAGAATCTTGCAAGTCTGATTCTGTTCCTCCCCATAAAAATCCTGACAACCTCTAGGCAATGGGACAAGATTTCTGCTGTATCAGCTGTTTAGCTTGGGACTGAGATATACTGTATAATAGCAATAGCAATAACACTTAGGTTTATATACCACTTCACAGTGTTGTACAGCCCTGTACAGCAGTTAAGCGGTTTAGAGTCAGTATATTGTCCACAACAACCTGAGTTCTCATTTTACCAATCTCAGAAGGATAGAAGGTTGAGAGAACATGAGCCATTGAGAATTGAACTGCTGGCAGTCAACAGAATTAGCCTGCAATACTGTATTCTTACCACTGTTCTTCTATACCTAGGTATCATCAACATATTGATATGAGAATCTGTGAAGGCAGAAGACTTGCCCCAGCAGTTTCATGTAAATCTTGTAAAAAGTGGAGAGAGTAAATAGTCTCAGGCTCTCCACGTATTTGTAAAGGAATGTGGAGAAAATATATAGGACATGTTCAAGGATGACAAGGTCCTGGGAAAAATATCTGCAAGAAACTCAAAATAAGTAGCTTTCTGGTATTGTGTGACTTCAACCTCCATGGGACTTGATCAAGGAAAACAAGAAAATTCATGAACTGGAGAAGGCGGAGCCTCGTCTCGGTGCTACAGCTGCGATCTCGGGGCTCTGAGATCGCAGCTGATATTTTCACCCCTGGTCGGTCCTAACGGACCTAAACCGTCCCATAGAGACGGGGATTGTGAAGGGCACAGTCCCAGGATCCCAGAGATATCGCAAAATCTCTGGTTTGATCCGGGAGAAGCGCTTTTGCTGGCGGTGGAAAGGCAGCCTCCAAAGCTGCTGAAGTCGGGACAGCTCCGAAAAGAAAGAGGCTGGAGAGAGGGTGTGTCGGCTGGGTGAGAAACTTCTTTTTGTATTGCAAATTGGCTGAGACCTGAAAGGATATCCTGAACAAAGAAGAAACCTTTATTTTTCTTTGACTGGAATCTCCTTGAGCGGCGTTTTTTAAAGTGATGTCAAATTGAGGCTTGGATTCTTTCCTTACTATTTTTTTCTCTGAGGAATTTAATGTGATTTTGTAGCTAATCAGATTGAATTTTTTCTTATATATATTTTTATGCTTCTTTTGATTTTTTAATTTTCTTTAGGATAGAGGCCCCCTTTGTTTCTT
>BLBF01007916.1:0-12252 GCA_015471245.1 Laticauda colubrina
TATCTGTGTGCCTATCTGACTAACGCTGCACATTCTGTTTAGCTTGTTTACCTAACCCTGGTTGGGGAACCCAGGCTTAACAATAGCTGTGGGATGGGTAATAGCTATGGGATGGGTAATAGCTGTGGGATGGGTAATAGCTATGGGATGGGTAATAGCTACGGGATTGGTAATAGCTATGGGATGGGTAATATCTATGGGATTGGTAATAGCTATGGGATGGGTAATAGCTGTGGGATAGATAAACCTCCAGTGCAAGCATAGTGGGACTGTATGGTCCACCCTCCCAGGTGCCATACCTATGGCCCTTTATTATCAATAACAATGTAATCATTGATCCACACATTTCAACATAAACACAACTCTTTATTCAACGCCCTGTTCATTGTAGGGCCACTCAACATACATGGCCCAATCTCATCTGTGTGATGAGACAGGCTGAAGGAAGCATCCATTAAGCATCTATCATCCTGTCTTGCTACTCCACTGCTCCAGCTGGGGAGTTGCACCAGTGTATCAGGAGGTTGCGCTGCTTCTTCCCTTCACGGGAAGCTCTGTTGGGGCCTTGCACATCCACAGTATCTATCAGGTTTCACCCTTGCCTCCATTCCCCAGGCTCCATGTCCCCATTGCCTTGTTGGAGGTCCACGAGCCTGTTCTGCAAGACTGGGTAGCGGGTGCACATGAGATTGTGCAGGATGCAGCAAGCTTCCAAGATCCTCCTCACAGTCTGTGGGTGATGCTGCATAGTGGTGAGAAGTACCTGGAACCTGTTGGCCAGGATGCCAAAGGCATTCTCCATCACCCGCCTTGCCCTGGACAGCCTGTAGTTGAAGATCCTCTCTTCACAGGTGAGGCATCTGGAAGTGTATGGCTTCATGAGGTAGGTTCTGAGGGAGAAGGCATCACCCCCCACGATGAAGTAGGGCACATCTTGTGTGTCATTGGGCAGGGGGTCTGGATGTGGGAAGCCCATGATGAGATTGCGTTCCAGCCCCTCCTTGAGGTGACTGGCATTGCATACCTGGGCATCTGAAGATGAGCCATTGCCTGAAGCACTGATGTACATGAACTTTTAGTCAGCATCGACCATGGTGAAGAGGATGATGCTGAAGAAGCCCTTGTAGTTGTGATAAGTGGACCCTGACTTGGCTGGAGTTTTGCAGGCCACGTACTTGCCATCTATGGCTCCAACAGTGTGGGGGTAGTTCCACTTTTGAGACCACTGCTCTGCAACTTTCTTCCAGCCTTCTTCAGTGGTGGGGCACTGGAGGAGCTCCTCCAGGTATTCTTCGATGATGGCCTGCACCATGTCTCTGACCACAATGCTGATGGCGTTGTGTGGCACCCTCCAGCCGTACTGCATGCTGCTGTAGGTGGTCCCAGAGGCCAGGTGGCGCAGAGTGAGTGCCACCTTGAGCCCAGGGTCCAGGCTGGGCCAGAAGTTGGTGCTCTGCTTGGTCAACCTGGGTCTCAGCCACTTCACAACTTCATCAAACATGGCTGGCGGCATTCTCATGAAGTTCTGGAATGCACAAGGATCTTCGTTCCTCAGCTCCACCATCAGCTTGTTATACAGTCCGTACTCTGCTCTTCTCGCGATCCATCTTCGGACCCAGACACTTCTTGGCTTCTTCCTTTTCTTCGCGTAGAACAGGTGAAAGAGCCTGTAGATGGCTTCGCACTGTTGTAGAACGATGGTGGCTACCAAAAGGAGTGTGTGATGATTCATGGTGGAGATGACTGGATGCTGTGAAGAGCAAGAGCAAGAGCAAGGCTGAAGAGGTCTGCATCGCAGGGCTGCTGGACTGAAAGTGAGATCCAGGTGAGTTCCTCCCCCTTTTTATAGGTAATATAGGTTTTCCGCTTGGTGTCCTTTTGCATCCTCTGGACATCCTGCAGACATCCTAAATATCCAAGATACGTCCACTCTTCGAACGTTTTTTCCGTTTTAATGCTTTGTATGCAGGCTGCATCCACTTTCATCCTTTCTCTGTCCATGCTACTAACGCTTTCTGTCCGTTCCACATCCGTTTCGCTTCCTCCCTGTGTCTGTTTTCCGTTGGAGTGGATTTGATTTGCGCGGATGCGCAGCAGATATAATGGATGCGTAACGGATGACGACGGATGTAGAACGGATGTTCCCCGTATGTGTTGCAGATGCAGAACGGACGCATTGGATACATTTTCCACTCAAAAAGTTTTGTGCATCTCAAAACTTTTTGAGCGGATGAAATGTCAGTCGACGGATGCTGGACGGATAGAGAGGATGAAAAACGGAGGCAGTGAGTACAGAACGGAAGCATCGCGTTAACCAATGGATGGCAAGTGTTTCTCTCAGTTTTACATCCTCTTTCCATCCGTTGGTGCTGTGTGACAGGTGCTTTAGTTAAGCTGCACAAGCAAAACAAAGAGAACTTTCAGTTTCACTTTCCAGGTCATCTCCCATTGTCTGGTATGTTACTCTGCCTACTCACTGATTCTGTTAACTATGTCTCTGCCAGCAAATGAATAATCTGACATATTTAAGAATACATTATTGAGAAACAAAGTTGATTGAATTGTTTGATTTTTCAGCTGTTAATGATATGCTTGAATAAATAGATATTATATCATTTTAACATTAGGAATATTTTTTTCAGAGAAAGTTGTATTTTTTATAATTACATACTCTAGACTATATTTTAATATAAGATGACATATTTTCCCTTTCAACTTTACCAGCATGGGAATTATAGTGCCTTATCAGGAAGGCTAGGATACCTAGCGTATCAGTTACCTTATGTGAATAATTCTTTCTATTAACTTAATCAGAAGTTTATTTTTTGTAATTCCTTGTGCTGGATTCAGGAGGAAGAGATTTGCCAGAGCTATTTCATTTTCACTTTAATAAACTGGATTCTGAATTCAGATGTCCTGTCCCCAAATGCTCAATGCTACAATTAGAACTATCTCCCTTTTCATGAGTCTGTTTAGCTTATGAAACAATTATTTATAAAGTCTGTAGGAGACATGTGTACAATATTGGTAGCCCACACTTGGCTAAATAAACCAGAAATTTACAATCCTGGTAGGAAAAATACACAACTACTTCATTATTTAGACACCAGCAATATGTATTATCAGCTGGCAAAGTTTCTCTCATAATTGTAGGAGGAAATCCCACATCTGCTGGACTTCTCTGTGGTGAATTCATTATCAGGAACCAGCAAACCATGCTGTGAAATAGCACTTGCCCTTGATGTAGACTGTATAGAATATATGCAAGAATTGAAAGTATGTATAAACAAGAACATAATTATAGTTTGAATATGAAATGTGTCTTTATTATAAGCTTTGGCATCTAAAATATGAAAAAGAGAATGTGATTGTGCTAATTCTGATTCTGAACAAGACTGGTTATTTCAAGAATCAGAGAAAAATATTTCCATTATTAAATAAGGCTGCTTCTGATGCCATGGTATGCTTAGAAGACACTGCCCAAGACAGCACAACGATATTTTTATGGCTAAGTCCAATACTTCTACTATTATACAAAACTGGTTATTTTTTTTATAATATCCCTTATATTATATGGAGAATAACATTAATTTATCTTTAATAATTGTAGCTAAGCCCTCTGGTCCAAAGGCCTTAATAAAGTTTTGGTTGACAGTAGCTACCAAATAATTTTTAGTTGTACAGCTGTGTTTGTTATTAATTTTGGCATTATTGAAATAAAAGTAAATACTTTATCTGTCAAAACAGAGTTTTTATGGTTTTGTGAGTCCCTAGGATCTTTCCGCTGCAACTGCATCCTTGTACATTTAATAAAGAAAAGCAGTAAAAAGTGCTAGAAACAAGAAATAAAAGACAGAGAGAAAAATTAGTCCTAATGGTGACAAGAATACTTCGGGCTCTGATTCCTAAGCTGGAAAAGTGGGTCTATCAGATCCTCGAAATGCTGTCAGAGTTCTCTGTCTAGAAGAGTGAAGTGCAACAAATAGCTAAACACTTAATATCATAATCTATTTATTTATTTTATTTTGTCAAGCGATTATTAGATAACAGGTATAAGTATAAACATGGTTATCAATACATGAAATGGATACGAATAAGAAAAAAAAGAAACAATAGGACAGGGAACTGTAGGAATATTGGTGCGCTTATGCATACACCCAACATCTAATATAGATGTTTCTGATTTATTTGCAGCAAATATTTTTACTCTATCTTTACAAACACTTTTTCTGTTATCCATTTTAAAAAATCAAATCCACAAATCATAAATTATTTTTTTTCTGTATTATGCAGAAAGCCCACAAGGTTTCTATTCAGCCATAAATTGTAGGTATTATTCTTTCTGTAACTAAATAAGGTATTTTAGCTATGTCTGCAACCTCATCTTTACCAACCATTACTCTATTGTGAATAGTTCCATATTTTTCCACTTTTGAGCATATAATAATCTCATTGCAGTTGTCATATATATGAACGAAGTTCCATATTTTTTTCTACCTGTTTATTTCATTTTTCATTCTGTTTCTGGTTTCAGTTGTAAATTAATCTTTAAAATCTTCTGAATCAATATACTTTTTTGTGTCCAAAAGTTTTTACTTTTTTTACATGTCCACTTTATATGATAAGATGTCCCTTCATGTTTACCTTTCCAGAAAAGTTTTACACTACTGTGAGATAGGCAGCATAGAAATTTACAAATTAAATCAATCAATAAATAAATACACTCCAGATAATTTCTGATGACAGATACCAATGACACATTATTTTATGCACATTCTCCTCAAGACTTGACTATAATGTAAACTGTAATCTTTTCAACCACATATTTTCCATCTATCTACTTGAATATTGTAATCAGATTTTTAATTCATTTCAACATATATTCTTTCACTTGTTCTGTTAACAAAAGTTTATACATTTTAGGATAGCATTTTCTTCATTTGTACATAATTTTATTTTAAACACAGACTTGTGTTGTTGAAAATCATAAAAATCTTTTATCTACTTTAAATTTTTCTGATAATTGCACACAAGAAAACCATTGACAAATATGAACTTCTGTAATCTATTCTGTTAATTTTATTTTACAATGCCCTTGAAACAATTCTAGTACATTATAAGTTAGCCATTTATATTTACTTATTATTTCTTTTTAAAATTCTTCTGCTGAAAACTATATAGCTGTTTTCAGACACTAGATTTATATTTATTTTACTCTATTTTTCTCTAAAATGGCCTGCCTGACAATGATTTTTGATATCTATATTAATTTTAGCTTTCTACACCTTGGATATCCATGCCACCCAAATCTAAGATCATGTCTTCTAACTCTAATAACCTGCTATTTCTTAATAACACCCATTCTTTCATTCAGGTTAGGCAAGAGGAAGCAAAATAAAAATCTGGTAGATTCAATCCTCCTCTTTTCTTTGCTTGATATATTTAACTCAGAGTTGTTTCCTCTGCCCCCAACTAACTCAATTCAAACTACAACTGCGCTTAAATGCAAGCTACTCAATGCAAGAAGTCTTGTAAATAAAATACCTGAATTTCTCCTCTTACTAAATACAGCTAAATTCAACATCATATTTGTCTGTGAACCATGGCTCAACGCATCTCTCCCTGACTCCATTATCTCAGTAAGAGACTATCACGTTTACCGGTCTGATCATGAAATCAATAGAGGAGGTGGTGTTGCTATAAAAAGTCCTTACATCTAAAAAACATCCAAGTTACCCAAGAGCTTGCTCTTCCTGAGACCATTATCTGTGATCTGACCTTAAATATCACATTTTTTACTATGTTACAGAGCCGCTGATTATGACATTGAACATGCAAACAAGCTAAATTCACTACTAACATGGGC
Source organism: Laticauda colubrina (assembly GCA_015471245.1). Classification (NCBI taxonomy): domain Eukaryota; kingdom Metazoa; phylum Chordata; class Lepidosauria; order Squamata; family Elapidae; genus Laticauda; species Laticauda colubrina. The sequence continues at coordinate 5,867 of BLBF01007916.1, forward strand.
AACATCCTGCCCACGCACTTTTATCTTTCTTGGTGACTTCAATATACCTCATATTAACTGGACCCTAAACGAATGTATAATTGAACCCATACATGCAAACTTCTACAATGCTGGAACAAATCTGTGACTGGAACAACTAGTAACCAAAAATGCTAGGCTTAACAACTGCCTTGATCTCATCTTCTGCAATAGTTTGAATTCAATTTACGGAATACAAATTAAAGAACCCTTTTCCAACAGTGACCACAATGACAAAATCCCCAATTATAACTTCAAAAAAGGCAACTATGATCTTATGATCAACAATCTCTCTTCCCTTGATTGGCAATTTCTATTCACTGGATGCAATACTGTTGAAGACCATTACATATATATTCTTGCTAGAAATCAAAAGAGCCATCAAACTATATGTATCAATAACAACTCCCAAAACCAGGAAAAACAGATTACCCATAACAATAAGGAAGCTTCAATCCAAAAAGAAATCACTTTGGTGAAAAAATAAATCTGGTCATGTTGCCAACTTCAAAAGCTGATACAAAAATCTATGCCACCAGATACAAACTGAATGCGCTAATTATCACATTAAACAAGAGGAGAACCTTCTACACACAAATTCCACCCATGCTTTCTACAATTTTGGAAACAACAAACTAAAAGACTCATGGTCCATCCCACCCCTGAAATGGCAAAGACTGCAACGATGACACCATCAAAGCAAACCTCTTTAACACATTCTTTGGCTCAGTATTTGTAAACAGCAATGGATCAAGCCCAATACTTCCCAGTTGAACCACAGACAACTACAATGATCTAATACATATCAATTTTACAGAAGACCTTGTTGAAAAAGCACTGCACAATCTAAACCCATCCCTATCTATTGGACCAGATGGAATATGTGCCTACTTCTTAAAAAAGCTATCCACTGCTATAGCCGAATCTCTAAGCATAATCTTTGAAAAATCTTTCAGGACCAACTCCTTGTCAAAACTAGGGTCACAAGCCATGGTCATCTCCATCATTAAAAAGGGAGACCCCAGCCTAGTTGAAAATTACAGACCAATCTCCTTATGTTGCATCACCTGTAAAGTCATGGAGTCAATTATTAACCAATCCATTATCCTCCATTTAGAGGCAAACAGCCTACTCTCTCATAAATCTGGTGTTAGGAAAAAACTATCATGTAATCTGCAACTTTTACACCGCAAAAAAATATGGACTACACAACTCAATCAGGGCAAAGCAATAGACGCAATATACATAGACTTCTGTAAAGCCTTTGATTCAGTGGTACATGACAAATGACTACTAAAACTAAAATCTTATGGTATCTCTGGACACCTACATAACTGGACAGAAGCATTCCTGTCAAACAGACAACAAATGGTCAAAATTGGGAGCGTCCTATCAAATTCTGTACCTGTCAACAGTGGTGTCCCCCAAGGCAGTGTTTTAGGACCAATTCTCTTCATACTCTACATAAATGACATCTGTGATCATATTAAGAGCAACTGCATTCTGTTCAGTGATGATATAAAGCTATTCAACACCACAGACAATACTCTTACCCTCCAAAAAGATCTTGACTATGTATCAGAATGATCAAACAAATGGCACCTTCAAATCTCAACAAATAAATGCTCTGTCTTACATATTGGTAGAAAAAATCAGAGAATAGAATACAAGCTAAATAGTAAAGACCTTGTTGAGGATCCAAACTCTGTCAAGGACCTTTGAGATCAAATGATCAAATGATCAAATGATCTAAGTGCTAGAGCCCACAGTAACTACATGGCCAAAAAGGCATTAAGAGTTGTTAATCTAATCTTATATAGCTTTTTCTCTGGTAATATTACACTACTAACTAGAGGATACAAAACATTTGCTAGACCAATACTTGAATACAGCTCATCAGTCTGGAACCCACATTACATATCTGATATTAGCACAGTTGAGAAAGTCCATAAATATTTCACAAGAAGAGTTCTCCACTCCTCTACTCGTTGCAGAATACCTTATGCCACCAGACTTGAAATTCTAGACGTAGAAAATCTAGAACTATGCCGCCTCTGGTCTGATCTAAATATAGCAATGTCCTACCTGCAAATGAATACTTCAGCTTTAATATAACAATATAAGAGCACACAATAGATACAAACTCAAGGTTAACTGCACCAAACGTGACTGCAGAAAATATGACTTCAGCAACAGAGTGGTCAATGTTTGGAATACTCTCCCTGACTCTGTGGTTTCTTCCCCAAACCCTAAAAACTTTAACCTTGGACTGTCTACTATTGACCTCACCCCTTTCCTAAGAGGTCTGTAGGGGGCATGCATAAGCGCACCAACGTGCCTACTGTCCCTGTCCTATTGTTTTTTATTTTTCTTATAAGTATCTATCTCATGTATCCAAAACGATATTTATTCTTATACCTGTATCTTATAAGCGATTGACAAATCAAATAAATACTAAAATACTAAATTTAGAGGTGTCTTTCTGCCATTGTTTAAATGGTATATCTATTATCATAACAGATATCATTTGAAACAAAAATAACATTCTCGGTAAAACATTGACTTTCACTGGAGAAATTCTTTGCAATAATGGTAATGATGTTTTATCCATTTTGACATAGTTTTCTAAAGTTCATTTATTTGCAATTGTGTTACAAATTATTGTAAAGTAATACAATTCATACTTGTAATAGTAATATCCAAATATTTCATCCCTTTCTCAATCTTAAAAGTTGCTTTATTCGCCAACTTTATTTGATCTTATGTTTTCATATTTTTTCTGTTAAAATTTTCTTACGTTTATTAATATGCTATAGTCCCAAATTTTTCTAATATATTCATTGATGGTTTAATTGTTTCAAAACTATTTACCAAAAACAAGTCTACAAAAGGTCTTGATTTATATTATTTTTTTGTTAATTTTTACACCCACAATCCACTTATCATGATTTATTTAATATTTCAAAAATTAAAATAAACAGAAGAAATGACAGTAGGCAAAACCTTGTTTTGTTTTGTATCTCAGACGGTTTGGTTAAATCTTGATTATTTGTACCATCTTATGAAGTAAAATACAATTTCACCCATTTTATAACATTCTCTCCAAAATTAATATCTTCCAAATACTTTACAAAGGAATGTCGAGTTCAGATTATCAGCATTTGAAATAAATCAGACTTGTTTTTTTTTCCTATACCTAAAATCTTTATCACCCTCTAGCATTTAGTTTTTGAAATTATTTATTTTATGTGATGTAAAAGTCAAAACAGCATCTATTTCCTATGAGAAGCTGTTTTACTTTATAATTAATTTCAAATTCTTATTGTAAATGTTTCAGTATTCCAATTCTGTTTGGTCCTTTAAACCATTAATAACTTTCCAAGTTAAAAGTCTTATTTAGTGCTTTGCTTCTTATTTCAGGATTTTAAAAAATACTCAAAAAATTATGATGAAAATTTTAGCTTTTCAGGATTATAGGCAGACTGACATGGCATATTAAATTTCTCATATCCAAGGTCTTTAAGCCCATGTCACACTGAACCAATGGATTCAAAGAGGATATAAAACGGACAAAAAAGCTTGCCATCCATTGGTTAATGCGATGTATCCATTCTGTACTCACTGCCTCCGTTTTGCTTCTTCTCTATCCGTCCAGCATACGTTTATGGACGTTTCATCCGCTCCAAAAGTTTTGGGCTGCCTAAAACTTTTGCGCGGAAAATGTATCCAGTTCATCCGTTCTGCATCCGCTATATCCGCTTGGCGTCCACTGCGAATCCGTTCAACTCGCATCAGCCCGGATGCAGGGAGGAAGCGGAACAGACGCGGAACAGATGCAGAACGGATGCAGAATGGATGCAGCAAGGAAACAAAGCGTTTAAAGCAGAAAAAAAGTTTGCAGAGGGGACCTATCTCGGATATAAAGGATGTCTAGAGGATGCCTAGAGGATGCCTAGAGGATGCAAAGGGACACCTATACTGCCTATAAAAAGGGGGAGCAACTCATCTGCATCTCACTTTCAGACCAGCAGCCCACCTGTGCAGACCTCTGCAGCCTTCATCTGACTCTTCCTCTTCCACAGCATCCAGTCATGTCCACCGTGGATCGTACCACAGTCCTTTTGGCAGCCACCATCCTTCTGCAACAGTACGAAGCCATCTATAGGCTCTGTGAACTCTACTACAGGAAGAAAAAGAGGCGGCCAAGAAGCGTCTGGGTCCGAAAATGGATCGGGAGAAGAGCAGAGTACGGGCTGTACAACAAGCTGATGGTGGAGCTCAGGAACGAAGACACTCGGGCGTTCAGGAACTTCATGAGGATGCCTCCAGCCATGTTTGACGAAGTTGTGCAGCGCCTAACACCCAGGTTGACCAAGGCAAACACCAACTTCCGGCCCAGCCTGGAACCTGGGCTCAAGGTGGCACTAACTCTGCGCCACCTGGCCTCAGGGACCACCTACAAAAGCATGCAGTACGGCTGGAGGGTGCCACACAACACCATCAGCATTGTGGTCAGAGAAGCGGTGCAGGCCATCATCGAAGAATACAAGGAGGAGCTCCTCCAGTGCCCCTCCACTGAAGAAGAATGGAAGAAAGTTGCAGAGCAGTGGTATCAGAGGTGGAACTTCCCACACACCGTTGGAGCCATCGATGGCAAGCACGTGGCCTGCAAAGCTCCAGCCAAGTCGGGCTCCACTTATTTCAACTACAAGGGCTTCTTCAGCATCATCCTCTTCGCCATAGTCGATGCTGACTACAAATTCATGTACATCGATGCTTCAGGCTACGGCTCATCTTCAGATGCCCAGGTATACAATGCCAGTGACCTCAAGGAGGGGCTGGAACACAACCTCATCGTGGGCTTCCCAGATCCAGACCCCCTGCCCAACGACATGCAAGATGTGCCCTACTTCATCGTGGGGGATGACGCCTTCTCCCTCAGAACCTACCTCATGAAGCCATACACTTCCAGACTCCTCACCTGTGAAGAGAGGATCTTCAACTACAGGCTGTCCAGGGCAAGGCGGGTGGTGGAGAACACCTTTGGCATCCTGGCCAAGAGGTTCCAGGTACTTCTCACCACCATGCAGCATCGCTCAGAGACCGTGAGGAGGATTGTGGAAGCTTGCATCCTGCACAATCTCATGTGCACCTGCTACCCAGTCTTGAAGAACAGGCTCATGGACCATCAACAAGGCAATGGGGACATGGAGCCTGGGGAATGGAGGCAAGGGCGAAATCTGATCGACACTCAGGATGTGCAAGGCCACAACAGAGCCTCACGGGAAGGGAAGATGCAGTGCAACCTCCTGAAACACTGGTGCAACTCCCCAGCTGGAGCGGTGGAGTGGCAAGACAGGATGGTAGATGCTTAATGGATGCTTCCTTCAGCCTTTCTCATCACACGGATGAGATTGGGCCATGTATGTTGGGTGGGCCTTCAATAAACAGGGCGGTTAATAAAGAGTTGTGTTTATGTTGACATGTGTGGATGATTGATTACATTATTATTGATAATAAAGGGCCATAGGTGTGGCACCTGGGAGGGTGGACCATACAGTCCCACTATGCTTGCACTGGAGGTTTATCTATCCCACAGCTATTAGCCATCCCAAAGGTATCCCTGCTCATTCCACAGGTATCCCTGCCCACCCCACTGCTATCTTAACCCATCCCACAAGCATGCAAAGGCTTAAGCCAATTCTAAAAATTTCCACCAAGACTTTATTAAAAAAAAGAAATGAAGCAAGTGTGTGAATCAAAGATAAACTTTATTGAACAACAAGCTGTAAGAAAAAAATGACCCAAGTCAAGTGTCCAAATAAAGTCCACAGGTAGCCAGCTAGTGTCCACAGGTAGCCGGTCTCTGGCACTCTTCTTAGTCACTCGGAGGTGTGCCCAGTCTCAGGGGTGAAGGGTCCAGGTGCTGTGGTGGTGGGTGGTGCTGGAGTGCCTGGCCTCGAGAGGACAACAGGGGACGGTGTGCTGAGAAAGGTCTCGGACAGCTGGCTCAGCCCCGTGATGCTGAGGGGTGATGACATGCCATGGGGTGACGACAGCCATGGGGTGACACCCCCAGTAGTGACGACAGATGTACTGAGGCCGGGCTTGGCTGTGGGATGGAGGAAGGAGTAGTGTAGTGGGGCTGTCTGCTCTGCAGCTGGGTGAGGACTGGCGTGGGTGGTGTTGAGCCTGGGTTCCCCAACCAGGGTTAGGTAGACAAGCTAAACAGAATGTGCAGCGTTAGTCAGATAGGCACACAGATAAATGAGTGAGCTAAGCTTGTATGTTTATTAACATACAGTAAAAATAACAGATACGCTTGTGCTATCAAAAATATAGTTTATTTCATTATAAGTTCATGGCAT
>BLBF01007932.1:0-11666 GCA_015471245.1 Laticauda colubrina
CCTCCTCCTCCTCCTCCTCTTCCTCCTCCTCCTCCTTCTTCTTCTTCTTCTTCCTCTTCTCCTTTTTCTTCTTCTTCTTGTTGTTAAATGATTTTGTTATATTAGCCAGTGTAATGGTTTGGCTGCCAATTTTTCAGCTCTATTGTTGGACACGCTCACGTGCTTCCTATAGTGAGCAACAGGAAGCCAAGCTGGCTTCACACCAGAAAGAAAAACAAGCAGCTCTTCCTGCAGTGTCCCTCCCTTTCTTGGATCTGTCTTGCAAATGAGCATCGCAACCAGGAAGGTTCAGAACTTGCAGGAATCTGCCTGCATGATGCATCAACTCATCTACCCACCAAAGTGGTACCTATATATCTACTCACATAAAGCTTGCTTTCAAACTGCTAGTTGGATAGAAGTTGAGGGCAAAATGACGGGAGCTCACCCCACCATGAGGTGCTAGGACTTGAACCATTGAAGCAAAGACCATCTCCAGTGTCATAAAGCTACTGAGTTACTTCACCTTTATGTAATCAGTAGAAAATAAGGAAAAAAATAATACAATTACTATATTAAAATATATGTGTAAACGTAGTACAGATACTCCTAACTTAAAGATGCCCTGTTTAGTGACTATTCAAAGTTATCACAGTCCTTACACTCAAACCTCAGAGTGTCTCTGCAAACATGTGGTCAAGAAACAGAATCTGGCAGATATTTTTGAGCATTGCACCATCCCATGATCATCATTTATATGCTTCACATCTAGCTTTCAACAAGCAAGCAATAGAGAAACTGGCAGTAAAACTACAAGTTCTGGTCATATTCTGTCATGCTTGGTGACCATGGGGAATTAGCTTAACAACCATATAAAGAATTGAAATTGGTCATGGAAGAGATCAAAGTAAAATAAAAAAATGGAATGCACAAATGTAGACATTACTGAATGTTCTTCTCAAAATCGTAATTTGTTATCCAAACCTTACTTTGGTGAACTTTTGGTGAACCTAAAGCCCATGTCACACTGAACCAATGGATGCAAAGAGGATGTAAAACGGACAAAAAACGTTGCCATCCGTTGGTTAACGCGATGTATCCGTTCTGTACTCACTGCCTCCGTTTTGCTTCCTCTCTATCCGTCCAGCATCCGTTTATGGACGTTTCATCTACTCCAAAAGTTTTGGGCTGCCTAAAACTTTTGCGCGGAAAATGTATCCAGTTCGTCCGTTCTCAATCCGCTGCGCATCCGCTAGGCATCCGTTCTGCATCCGTTACGCATCCGCTATATCCGCTAGGCATCCGCTACGCATCCGCGCAACTCCATCCGCTCCAGCGGTAAACAGACGCGGGGAGGAAGCAGAATGGATGCAGAACGGATGCAGAACGGATGCCTAGCGGATGCAGCACGGAAACAAAGCGTTTAAAATGGAAAAAATGTTCGCAGAGGGGACCTATCTCGGATATTAAGGATGTCTACAGGATGCCTAGAGGATGCCTAGAGGATGCCTAGAGGATGACCTACACTGCCTATAAAAAGGGGGAGCAACTCGCCTGCATCGCACTTTCAGAACAGCAGCCCAGCGGTGCAGACCTCTGCAGCCTTCGTCTGTCTCTTCCTCTTCCACAGCATCCAGTCATGTGCAACGTGGATTGTAACAAAGTCCTTTCGGCAGCCACCATCATTCTGCAACAGTGTGAAGCCATCTGCAGGCTCTGTGAACACTACTGCGAGAAGAAAAGGAGCCACCCAAAAAGAGTCTGGGTCTGAAGATGGTTCACCAGTAGAGCGGAGGACGGACTGTACAACAAGCTAATGGTGGAGCTCAGGAGCGAAGACACTCGGGCGTTCCAGAACTTCATGAGGATGCCTCCAGCCATGTTTGATGAAGTTGTGCAGCAGCTGACACCCAGGTTGACCAAGGCAAACACCAGCTTCCGGCCCAGCCTGGAACCTGGGCTCAGGGTGGCACTCACTCTGCGCCACCTGGCTTCAGGGACCTCCTACAGGAGCATGCAGAACGACTGGAGGGTGCCATCCAACACCATCAGCTTTGTGGTCAGAGAAGTGGTGCAGGCCATCATCGAAGAATACAAGGAGGAGCTCCTCCAGTACCCCTCCACTGAAGAAGGCTGGAAGAAAGTTGCAGAGCAGTGGTATCAGAAGTGGAACTTCCCCCACACCGTTGGAACCGTAGATGGGAAGCACGTGGCCTGCAAATCTCCAGCCAAGTCGGGGTCCACTTATTTCAACTCCAAGGGCTTCTTCAGCATCATCCTCTTTGCCATGGTCGATGCTGACTACAAGTTCATGTACATCGATGCTTCAGGCAACGGCTCATCTTCGGATGCCCAGGTATACAATGCCAGTCACCTCAAGGAGGGGCTGGAACGCAACCTCATGGTGGGCTTCCCAGATCCAGAACCCCTGCCCAATGACACACAAGATGTGCCCTACTTCATCGTGGGGGATGACGACTTCTCCCTCACAACCTACCTCATGAAGCCCTACACCTCCAGACTCCTCACCCGTGAAGAGAGGATCTTCAACTACAGGCTGTCCACGGCAAGGCGGGTGGTGGAGAACGCCTTTGGCATCCTGGCCAACAGGTTCCAGGCACTTCTCACCACCATGCAGCATTGCCCAGAGACCGTGAGGAGGATCATGGAAGCTTGCTGCATCCTGCACAATGTCATGCGCACCCGCTACCCAGTCTTGCAGAACAGGCTCGTGGACCTCCAACAAGCCAATGGGGTCATGGAGCCTGGGGAATGGAGGCAAGGGCGAAACCTGATCGACACTGAGGATGTGCAAGGCCCCAACAGAGCCTCAAATGAAGCGAAGAAGCAGCGCAACCTCCTGAGACAAGGCTGGCAGGAAGACTGGCAGGCAGACATGAACCAAGGCTGGCAGCGAGGCTGGCAGGCAGACATGCAGGCAGGGCAGGCAAGGCAGTCGATGTGTCCGGCAGCAGGTCTTTCTTCTGAATGGCGACCTGCTTCCGAGCTGCTTCCGTTATATCCGCGGGGCTGACGCAATGAATCCTCCCCGCATGCGCAATTAACGCCAGGCATCCATTAGGCTTCCGCTGTGCATCCGCGTCATCTGTTCGGCGTCCTCTCTGCTTCCGCTCTTTCCGTTCCGCGTCCGCTTTGCTGAAGTCCCCCGGAAGCCCTGCGGATGTGCCATCCACTCCCATCCGCTTCCATCCACTGGGCTTCCGTTCCGCATCCGCTTTGCATCCTCCCTGCGTCCCCCCCGCGTCCGTGTTATCCACTCCGGTTATGCAAATTTTTGCCCCTTTTGAGAGTGGATAACAACGGATGGAACATTTTGCTCGTCCGCTGTGTCCTTTTTGCATCTGTTGGCCAGTGTGACATGGGCTTAAATGATTATGCAGATTTGTTAGGTCACACAATCATTCTAGTAAGTACTACAAAGGAGCATCAGATAATATAACAGATATATTGTGAGTATGTTGGACATGGTTTTTAAAAACAATCTCTCTAAATTGCAGCATGGAGATGAATTACTGTACTATGATATAAACAACAATGCCCTCTCAGATGCAAACAAGAAAATACTTTCAATAATTTCACAATAATTTGACATCAAATGTTTTGATGAAGCAGGAGCAGTGAGTAATTTATGATAGCAAATGTCTGTGACACATAGGCAATCAAAAGTATAGTTTACTTAGCTGAAGGCTATTTATTGGTTCATTTAAAAAGTGTCTCCATATATAACATCACTAAGCAAGCAATATTAAATTCTTCAATATGTCAAAGAGCTACAATTTAAAACAATATAATAGCTAAATTCTGCTCATGTTTCCAATTAAATATGATTTCTGACTGCTTATTAAAGAGAAAAGTTGAATATCAAACCATCTTCCGGATAGTTTTCAGCTCTCGGTAAACGTTACATTAAGTCACCAAAAGCTGTGTTGAAGAAGGTGGAATGGAAATAACATAGAGGTGCCCAGGCATAGCTATTCTAAACTCCTAAGACCTGCATAAAACTCAGCCTGCATAAAGCTCTCTTAAACTATATTAACACCCAAAAGCTATCATTAATACAGCAGACTGCAGACACTTAACACTGTGACAACTCTTTTTCTTAATGCCTAAACTGTCAGAGTAAATGTAAACTATTTAAGAGTTTCTGGAGAGCTTGGCTCCTTGAGATTTAAATTGTTCTTCCCAACTCCTTCAAATGCTGACAACTTAAAAGAAGGAAGAATGTTCTTTTTTGTGTATGGGAAGATTTTTTTTTGTTTGTTTAAAGCAAAACTGCTTTTGCTTCATTCCTAAGAGTAAACCAGCTTAATGCAGTTCAAATTCACCTCCATGCTGTGTTCTGAGCAAGAACAGATATTTTTGTGAGGCATTTTAAATATTAAAACTCTCTCCAGCTCACAGAGCGACAGCTAAAGAACAGAACTAGAAAAGGCTGCTCAGGGATGATGATGACAGAGCATGGCCAGATCAGCCAAATTAACACCTCTGTATATATATTTCCAATTGGACACCAATGTCATGTCCTCTGTAAAGGAGGCAAATAACAGATTGTATACATTTTACTTTTATTTTATTTATTTATTTATTTGATTTGATTTGTCAATCACTTACAAGATAAGAGGTATAAGGATATACATAGTTATGAATACATGAAATGGGTACATATAAGAAAAATAAAAGAAACAACAGGAGAGGGACGGTAGGTACGTTGGTGTGCTTATGCACGCCCCCTACAGACCTCTTAAGCCCATGTCACACTGGCCAACGGATCCAAAAAGGACACAGCGGACGAGCAAAATGTTCCATCCGTTGTTATCCGCTCTCAAAAGGGTCGAAAATTTGCATAACCAGAGCGGATAACACGGATGCAGGGCGGATGCAAAGCGGATGGGGAACGGAAGCCGAGTGGATGGAAGCGGATGGGAGCGGATGGGAGTGGGTGGCACATCCGCAGGGCTTCTGGGGGGCCTCAGCGAAGCGGACGCGGAACGGAAAGAGCGGAAGCAGATCGGACGCCGAACGGATGAAGCGGATGCACAGCGGAAGCCTAGTGGATGCACAGCGGAAGCCTAACGGATGCCTGTCGTTCACTGCGCATGCGGGGAGGATGCATTGCGTCAGCCCTGCGGATATAACGGAAGCAGCTCGGAAGCAGGTCGCCATTCAGGGGAAAGACCTGCTGACGGACACATCGACTGCTTTGCCTGCCCTGCCTGCATGTCTGCCTGCCAGCCTTGCTACCAGCCTTGCTACCAGCCTTGCTGCCAGCCTCCCTGCCAGCCTCCCTGCCAGCCTTGCTACCAACCGGTCTGCCTGCCAGCCTTGCTGTCTGCCTTCCTGCCAGCCTTGGTTCATGTCTGCCTGCCAGCCTTGGTGCCTGCCTGCCTGCCAGCCTGCCTGCCAGCCTTCCTGCAAGCCTTGGTGCCTGCCTCCCTGCCAGCCTCCCTGCCAGCCTTTCTGCCAGCCTTGGTTCCTGCCAGCCTCCCTGCCAGCCAGCAACCCCACAACCATGCGGAAGCACAGCAAGCCTCAGCCATCTGCTGCCAGCCCTGGCAAGAGGGACAGGGCTACCATCCCGCCCCCTGGCCCTCACTCTGGTTCTGCTGGGGCTTCTGCAGCACGGGCTCGCTCTTCTGGGGCTGGCGCTTCTGCTGCTTCTGCTTCTGGAGGAGCTGATGACAAGCACTGCAGCACCAGCCACCTCCACAGCACCTGCACCCTTCACCCCTGGGACTGAGCGACCAAGAGGCGTTCCAGAGACTCATTTTTGTCTTATAGCTTGTTGTTAATAAAGTCTATTTATGATTCACACACTTCCTTCGTTTCTTTTTTTTTAATAAAGTCTTGGTGGAAACTTTTAGAAATGGTTTAAGCCTTTGCATGCTTGTGGGATGGGTAAGGATAGCTTTGGGATGGGTTAGGATACCTGTGAGATGGGTAATAGCTGTGGGATGGGTAAGGATAGCTGTGGGATAGATAAACCTCCAGTGCAAGAATAGTGGGACTGTATGGTCCACCCTCCCAGGTGCCACACCTACGGCCCTTTATTATCAATAATAATGTAATAATTATCCACACATGTCAACATAAACACAACTCTTTATTAAATGCCCTGTTCATTGTAGGCCAACCAAACATACATGGCCCAATCTCATCCGTGTGATGAGACAGGCTGAAGGAAGCATCCATTAAGCATCTACCATCCTGTCTTGCCACTCCACTGCTCCAGCTGGAGAGTTGCACCATTGTCTCAGGAGGTTGCCCTGCTTCTTCGCTTCATGTGAGGCTCTGTTGGGGCCTTGCACATCCTGACTGTCTATCAGGTTTCGCCCTTGCCTCCATTCCCCAGGCTCCATGACCCCATTGGCTTGTTGGAGGTCCACGAGCCTGTTCTGCAAGACTGGGTAGCGGGTGCGCATGAGATTGTGCAGGATGCAGCAAGCTTCCATGATCCTCCTCACGGACTCTGGGCAATCCTGCATGGTGGTGAGAAGTACCTGGAACCTGTTGGCCAGGATGCCAGAGGCGTTCTCCACCACCTGCCTTGCCCTGGACAGCCTGTAGTTGAAGATCCTCTCTTCACGGGTGAGGAGTCTGGAGGTGTAGGGCTTCATGAGGTAGGTTGTGAGGGAGAAGTCGTCATCCCCCACGATGAAGTAGGGCACATCATGTGTGTCGTTGGGCAGGGGTTCTGGATCTGGGAAGCCCACCATGAGGTTGCGTTCCAGCCCCTCCTTGAGGTGACTGGCGTTGTATACCTGGGCATCCAAAGATGAGCCATTGCCTGAAGCATAGATGTACATGAACTTGTAGTCAGCATCGACCATGGCAAAGAGGATGATGCTGAAGAAGCCCTTGGAGTTGAAATAAGTGGACCCCGACTTGGCTGGAGATTTGCAGGCCACGTGCTTGCCATCTACGGCTCCAACGGTGTGGGGGAAGTTCCACTTCTGATACCACTGCTCTGCAACTTTCTTCCATCCTTCTTCAGTGGAGGGGTACTGGAGGAGCTCCTCCTTGTATTCTTCGATGATGGCCTGCACCACTTCTCTGACCACAATGCTCATGGTGTTGGATGGCACCCTCCAGCCGTTCTTCATGCTCCTGTAGGAGGTCCCTGAGGCCAGGTGGCGCAGACTGAGTGCCACCTTGAGCCCAGGGTCCAGGCTGGGCCGGAAGCTGGTGTTTGCCTTGGTCAACCTGGGTGTCAGGCGCTGCACAACTTCGTCAAACATGGCTGGCGGCATCCTCATGAAGTTCTGGAACGCCCGAGTGTCTTCACTCCTGAGCTCCACCATCAGCTTGTTGTACAGTCCGTCCTCCGCTATACTGGCGAATCATCTTCGGACCCAGACTCTTTTTGGGTGGCTCCTTTTCTTCTCGCAGTAGTGTTCACAGAGCCTGCAGATGGCTTCGCACTGTTGCAGAATGATGGTGGCTGCCGAAAGGACTTTGTTACAATCCACGGTGGACATGACTGGATGCTGTGGAAGAGGAAGAGGCAGATGAAGGCTGCAGAGGTCTGCACCGCTGGGCTGCTGTTCTGAAAGTGCGATGCAGGCGAGTTGCTCCCCCTTTTTATAGGCAGTGTAGGTTTTCCACTAGGCATCCTCTAGGCATCCTGTAGACATCCTTAATATCTGAGATAGGTCCCCTCTGCGAATGTTTTTTCTGTTTTAAACGCTTTGTTTCCATGCTGCATCCGCTAGGCATCCGTTCTGCATCTGTTCTGCGTCCGTTCCACTTCCTCCCTGCGTCCGTTTACCGCTAGAGTGGATGGAGTTGCGCGGATGCGGAACGGATGCCTAGCGGATATAGCGGATGCGTAGCGCATGCGTAGCGGATGCAGAACGGACGAACTGGATACATTTTCTGCGCAAAACTTTTAGGCAGCCCAAAACTTTTGGAGCGGATGAAACGTCCATAAACGGATGCTGGACGGATAGAGAGAAAGCAAAATGGAGGCAGTGAGTATAGAACGGATACATCACGTTAACCAACGGATGGCAAGGTTCTTTGTCCATTTTACATCCTCTTTGCATCCGTTGGTTCAGTGTGACATGGGCTTTAGGAAAGGGGTGAGGTCAATAGTAGACAGTCTAAGGTTAAAGTTTTTGGGGTTTGAGGAAGAAACCACAGAGTCTGGTAGAGTATTCCAGACATTGACCACTCTGTTGCTGAAGTCGTATTTCCTGCAGTCAAGCTTGGTGCAGCTAACCTTGAGTTTGTATCTGTTGTTTGCTCTTGTATTGTTATGCTTGAAACTGAAGTATTCATTGACAGGTAAGTCATTGCAATGTATGATTTTAAGGCCGTGTCACACTGCCCAACGGATGCAAAGAGGACACAACGGAAAGGAAAAATGTTCCTTCCATTGTATCTGCGCTCAAAAGGGGCGAAAATTTGCATAATTGGAGCGGATGAAACGGACGCGGGGAGGACGCAGGGAGGATGCAAAGTGGATGCGGAACGGAAGCCCAGCGGATGCAGAATGGATGGCGCGTTCGCAGGGCTTCGGGGGGGTCTCAGGAGACCGGACGCAGAACGGAAAAAAGGGATGCAGAACAGATGCACAGCGGATGAAGTGGATGTACAGCGGAAGCCTAGCGGATGCACAGCGGAAGCGGAACGGATGTCGCGCGTTAATTGCGCATGTGGGGGGGATGCATTGCGCAAGCCCCCCGGATATAAAGGGAAGCAGCTCGCACGTGGCCAGCATTCCGAGGGAAGACCTGCTGCTGGACACTTTGAGTTCCTTGCCTGCCCTGCCTGCATGCCTGCCTCCAAGCCTGCCTCCCAGCCTGCCTCCCAGCCTCCTGGGCAGCCTTCTTGCCAGCCTGCCTTCCAGCCTGCGTTCCAGCCTTGCTGGCAGCCTGCATTCCAGCCTCCCTGCCAGCCTTGCTACCAGCCTGCCTTCCAGCCTCTTGGGCAGCCTCCTTGCCAGCCTGCCTTCCGGCCTCCCTGCCAGCCTCCCTGCCAGCCTCCCTGCCAGCCTGCCTTTCAGCCTCCCTGCCAGCATTGCTGCCAGCCTGCCTTCCAGCCTCCCTGCCAGCCAGTCTGCCTGCCAGCCTTGGTGCCTGCTTTCCTGCCAGCCTTCCTGCCAGCCTTCCTGCCAGCCTTGGTGCCTGCCAGCCTTCCTGCCAGCCAGCAACCCCACAACCATGGGGAAGAAGCGAAAGGATCAGCAACCTGCCACCATCCCTGGCAAGAGGGACAGGGCCACCCTCCCGCCCCATGTCCGTGACTCTGCTTCTGCTGGGGCTTCTGCTGCTTGGGCTCGCTCTTCTCTTGCTGGAGCTTCTGCTGTGGCTGCTCCTGGCAGTGGTGCTTCTGCTGCTGCGTACTCTGCTAAAGCTGCTCCTGGCGGTGGTGCTTCTGCTGCTATGTACTCTGCTGAAGCTGCTCCTGGTCCTGCTGGTCCTGCTCGTTCTGCTCGTGCTCCTGGTCTTGCTGGTCCTGCTCGTTCTGCTCATGCTCCTGGTCTTGCTGGTCCTGCTGCTGGTGCTTACTCTGCTGCTGCTCATCCTGGTCTTGCTGCTGTTGCTGCTGCTGCTGCTGCTGCTGCTGATTCTGATTCTGATCCTGCTGGTGATTCTGCTGCTGCTGCTGCTGCTGCTGCTGATGATGATGATGATGATGATTATTATGATCCTGCTGGTGATGTTTCTAATGATGATGATTCTGCTGCTGCTGCTGCTGCTGTTGGTGTGGAGGATCAGCCCCTACAACCTCGAAGTCCCTCTGATGAGGGCCCATATGGCCCTGCCAGAGGGAGGAAGAGTCGTTCACGTCAACGGGAGTGGAGGCAGTACTTTATTGAGGAGGCGCACGAGGATGAGGTGCTGGAGTGGCTGAGAGAGAAGGACTATCTGTGGCGGAAGGGACACCGGCTGTACAGGGACACCAAAAGGAAGCAGGCTGCTTGGAGAGAGAAGGCGGAGAGTCTGGGCTACACTTCGGAGGTGCTACTCGGCTGGTGGAAACATATGCACACCTGGTACGGGAAGCTGCACCGCAAAAAATCTGGCCAGGCCGCCGTCAGGCTGACGGACAGAGAGAACTATGTCATGGCCAGGTGCAGCTTCCTGGAGGGTGAGATCCGCCACTGAGCAGCACCAGGAGCCCATCTGTCTACCCTCACTCTCAGACTGCGACCCAGTCCTCTTCCAGCCGAGAGTCAGTCCCTGTCTCCAGGCAGGTTTCGGTGGAGCGTGCCATGGCGGAAAACCCCCAGGCAGGTGTTGAAAGCTTGGTGGAGAGCGTGGAGGACTCCCTGGTGCAGTGGGAGAAAGGTAACATCGAGTCCACCGCTGCGGAAGTCCCGTCCACCCACACCGCCGCCTCCACAGGAAGGCAGAGAGCCAGACCGCAGGAGGGTGAGAGCCACAAGGTCCTGGTGGAGATCAGGGACACCATCCGCACCAGCATAGGTCTCCTCTCTCAGCTAGTCCCCATCGACTCCTCCTGCTCCAACCGCAAGCCCTTCCTCAATTATTTAAACCAGACCCTGAAGGAGATGCCGGATCCCCAGTACCAGCTGGTGAAGGAGAGGATCTGCACGCTGCTTAACAACCCTCCAGACCCAGAGGCACCTGCTACCACCCAGTCCAGGTCTGCTCCTCCACCCCAGGTGATGTCCCTCCCATACCAAGGCTTCCAACAGCCCCTCACCTACCAGGGCTACAGCTACCCGGAGGTCCAGCAGCACAGGCAGCAGCCCTTCCCAGGCCAGGCACAGAGTCATCGGGCGGCACCGTTGCCAGCTGTTCCACTGATGCCACCGATGCCACCCACGCCAATGATGCCACCGACGACATCATTGATGCCAGCCACGCCACTCCTCAGCTCGCTGCACAGCAGGCAGTCCCACTACACTACTCCTTCCTCCATCCCACAGCCAAGCCCGGCCTCAGTACATCTGTCCTCGGTACTGGGGCTGACACCCCATGGCATGGAGGAAGGACCTCTCAGCATCGCGGGGATGAGCCAGCTGTCCGACACCTTTCTGAACACACCGTCCCCTGTTGTCCTCTCGGGGCCAGGCACTCCATCAGCACCTCAGACCAGCACTGCAGCAGCACCCACCTCCAGAGCACCTGCATCCTAAAAATTAGACTGGGCACACACCTCCGAGTGACCAAGCGGAGTACCAGAGACTGGCTGCCTGGATATTTTTGGACTTTATTTGGACACTTGACTTGGTTCATGTTTACTTTTCAGGTTGTTATTAAAAAAGTTTATCTTTGTTTCACACGCTTGCTTCATTATTTTTTTTCTAAAAAGTCTGGGTGGAAACTTTTAGAAATGGTTTAGCCTTTGCATGCTTGTGGGATGGGTTGAGATAGCTGTGGGATGGGCAGGGATACCTTTGGGTAAAGATAGCTGTGGGATGGGCAGGGATACCTTTGGAATGGGTTAAGATAGCTGTGGGATGGGCAGGGATACCTTTGGGTTAAGATAGCTGTGGGATGGGCAGGGATACCTTTGGGATGGGTTAAGATAGCTGTGGGATGGGCAGGGATACCTTTGGGTTAAGATAGCTGTGGGATGGGCAGGGATTCCTTTGGGATGGGTTAAGATAGCTGTGGGATGGGCAGGGATACCTTTGGGTTAAGATAGCTGTGGGGTGGGCAGGGATACCTTTGGGATGGGTTAAGATAGCTATC